>LNAC01000092.1:4403375-4793375 GCA_002007465.1 Ailurus styani | reverse complement strand
GGTCACCTATATAAACTTTGTGTAGTAGAAGGATAAAATGTTATTACTTTCTTCCTCTGAGACATTTTTTTTCTATTTTGCACCTTTCACCATCCAAAAAGGACTCTTATACTCTCTGTCTTTTTTCTTCTTAAAGTTTTCTTTTTAAATCACAACATCTATCTGTGTTCTCTTATTAGCATCTTTGCCCAAATTGCCACACTGACAAGAATCATTAGTTGGCTGATGCATACCTATTTAGAGGTGCATTAAGAACATTCCAATGTAAAAAAAATTCATAAAACTTCATATCTTTATAAAGCATAATTTATCTACCAAACCCCTCTAATATAACACCCTGGTTCAGTTTACTGTAATTCTTCAAAATATGTGGAGTAATGTGCTTGAAAAATCTACAAAGAGATAGCAATTCAAACTGAGTCATAGCACTACTGTAAATTATGTTTTATCATAAGGCTTGCTCTCACAAAATTTCTACAGAAATTTGGAGAAGACATTCTAGAAGTAATTAATAAAATATTTTCCAAATTTAGTATTTGAGTAAGTTGTCATGAGCACAAAACATTTACTATAAAAATTACCTCAGAGAGGGTTGTTTAAATTCTGTTTTCTAACAAATTATTTTAACTTCTATGAAATTTTTAAAAAGATTTTATTTATTTATTTGACAAAGAGAGACAGATCACAAGGAGGCAGAGAGGCAGGCAGAGAGAGAGGAGGAAGCAGGTTCCCTGCCGAGCAGAGAGCCTGATGTGGGCCTTGATCCCAGGACCCTGAGATCATGACCTGAGCGGAAGGCAGAGGCTTTAACCCACTGAGCCACCCAGGCACCCCAACCATGAAATTTTCATTATGTGTCATGAACCACATATCTTTTTGAATCTGATTTCTGGGATTTCTTAAACTTTCAAAGTCTCAGGAGAATAGATAATTAAGTAAAAATTAAATCTCTATGTTTATACCCAAAGTGAGTTAATTACTTTAGTAGATAAAACAATCTTTCAAGAGCAATAATTTCTGTTCCAATATATTAAAAAACAAATTTTGATGGAAAGTGGCATTTGTAGCAGCAATTGACTCTGTAAATGGCAATTGATAATGAGATGAAAGGTTTGTTTATAAATCAGATGTTTGTAAATAAGGTCCTAGCTATAATAAGAATTTGATAATCAACATGGGATAGAAAATATCAATAGTCCATTTGACACAGAATAAGTATTTCTAGTTTGTAATTTTATTTTGATAAAATCGTCTTGATACACTATGGGTTCTCTCCAGTAAACTACACCCAGTAATGAAGTCATTGTGTTTCAATGAAGTAAGGATATTTCTGTCTTCCCAAAATTAAATCAATTTTGTCATAAAATACCCACAGAGACTTTGGAGCTTATGAATTTTAGAACTTCATAATTGATTTTAGAACTTCTAACACACCTAAATCCAATCAAATCTGGAGTTTTTTTTTTTAACTAAGATTTTTTGGTCCACCTAATCTAACATTTTTTAATTTGCAAGTAGTTCAGCAAATATAACATTACACTTAGAAGAGAAAGGATACTCTTGACCATGAAGAGGAGTAATTGATTAAAAATATGAAAGGCCTTTGGTAAGATCTTAGAGAAATAATCCACAGAAGCTAGCCAAATTACTGATTCCATCAAATAATAATCAAATTAGAACTCCAAAAGGCAATTTTTTTCTAACAGAAGCTCCCCACACACACATCTAGCTCTCAGGAGACACCTTATTTTGTTCATTACTTCATCTGTTTGTCTTGATTTTGAAGAATTAGCATATGCCTATATTTCATCATGTCCAAAGAAAAAGAGGTTCAGAATCCCCAAATAATTTAATCTTATTATTGTAATGTCTCAACCACAATTCCAGGTTTCCTACCACAGAGTCCATTTAGTGCCAAATTATACCCTTTATTGCTTTCAAAATTCTGGATTTAAACTCTTATCTGACCCTTTTCTCTTGAATTTTGTTGGATTGCAGATTAAAAATAATGATTTGGGGGAAACCATTTGACTAGAGCTTAGACTTCCAGAAGACTGAGTTTCTTACTTCTTTCCTTCTTTTCTGAAGACTCATACTGTGGTTTTGACACTCTAGATTTTATTATGCTGAATATACAAAGATAAAAAGAAGAGAGTATAAGTTTCCCCTTAATGCTTAAGGCATTTAAATTCTTTCTTTTTTATTTTTTTTTAAGATTTTATTTATTTATATGACAGAGAGAGATTACAAGTAGGCAGAGAGAGAGGAGGAAGCAGGCTCCCTGCTGAGCAGAGAGCCCGATGTGGGCCTTGATCCCAGGACCCTGAGATCATGACCTGAGCCGAAGGCAGAGGCTTTAACCCACTGAGCCACCCAGGCGCCCAAGGCATTTAAATTCTAAAGTACTCTTCTGTGTGTACTTTGTTAGTTGTATGCTGGTTTAGATTACCCTTCCAAAGTTCAGGAAACTGGGGTGATGGGGTGGCTCAGTCAGTTGAGCTTTTGACTCTTGGGTTTGGCTCAGATCATGATCTCATGGGTCTTGGGATGGAACCCTGCTCTGGGGCTCACTGCTCAGTAGGGAGCTACCTGAGGATCCTCTCCCTCTGCTCCTCCCCTCCAAAGTAATAAATAAATCTTAAAACAAAATAAAGTTCAGAAGCCTGCAATGAAAGCAGAAGAAATTCCCATTCACTAAATCAGCTATATTGAGAAAAGAAAATGACCTCGAATAAGGGAATTAATCAAAGGGAATAAACTTCTTAGGTCTTTCTCCATTTATAATTCCTGTAATTACTTTATTTGTCCCACATAATGTTCCAACCTATAGCACAGTAACTTACTTCTGTTTTCATGAAGATTTATTTATTTATTTTTTGACCTGACCACAGGTTGGAGTGTGACTAAGTGTTGTTTACTTGGGTCAAAGTTCACATATACAACTCTTAACATATAATTTTTTATGCAAGTAAAGAAGAATAATGAAGATCATTGGTAAATCATCTTAATTCAAGAGCATTATTTGAATGTTATATTACTATTCTCTTAATATTAGTGCAATCACTTGAAGAGTGTGCTGTGAAAAAAATATATGAGTTGAAACAAAACTTTATAATCATAAGGTCTGATAGATACTAAGTTCTCAGAATGTCAGTTTCTTATGTCTGCTTCAAAGGATTGCTATGAGGGTTAAATAAAATGAAATATGAACTGTCAGTCTCTTCCAGGGTATGGAACTTAATTGGAACTCATTAAATTCAAATTATTTTTCTCTCCTCCAACAAGTGAAAAATTCAGTTATCAAGTGATTATTGTATCTATTTATGAACACACATGTGATTTTACAAACATTTTTTTTCATTCATTAAGCAAATAATTATTAGCCACTTAGCATGAGGCAAGAACTCTTCTAGGCACTGGGAATATAATAGTAAACAAAATGAAAATAAAATTTTGGCCTCAAGCAACTTATAGAATAGTGGGATTTGTTTTCAAGAAATCTACTGTATTGACTAATTTAGCATTGTACTAAACTAGAAAAACCTCTTTAAATTTATTAATAAGAAGATTGAAGAGAACAAAACCTTTTGGCAAAAGTTTGAGGCTTTACTACAAAGTTTCATTTGAGCCCTAAAGAAGGGAAGAGCAATCAAGAAATAATAAGGTTACATTTTTTTTTTGGAATTTGCCAAGGAAGAGGAAGAAACTAAACTATGCCCTTATTAATCATGAATGGCCTTTATCTCTTGAAGGAGCCAAAGAAAGATGAAGCTTCTAAGAAAATATTTTATTTTCCATCACCATCCTAAGTAAAGAAAGTGACTTAATAATCGTTGTTGCCAGTGTTTATCATTTTTTTAAGGGACTCAAATCCAGATTTTTATGTGTAAACCTATATTTTTTATCTGTTCATAAGACACAATTTTTTTTGAACATAGTACATTTCATGTACAATTGCAGAGGTCATATATATTTGTATTGTGACTTGTTCTGGTAGGCATTTGATGATATGTGCACAATTCTTAAAAGAGAAAAGAATGTGTCTGCAACTCATACAACTAATACTATCTGTGAAGTCTTTGCAACTTGCAGTACCAAATTCCCACCCCGTAGGTTACCCCATTCAGAGATACAGAATTCCTCATTACTGGTTATCAACAATTCAGTCATTAACAGTGATATTTCTGCTGGCATTCAAGGTTCTAGCTTTTATTGAATGACTCATACGAATGAAATGTTTGGGTCTAGATCTAGTGACTGGAAGCAGGAATTGAGGAAAAGTAGAATTCCAGATGTGGCTGGAAGATTTGAAAGAGATACCTCTATGGGTCCGGAGTTGGTAAAACAAGGTTAAAAATTAGGATATACCTATGAATGAATGTCCCTTTGAAGAACATATTTTTATGGTTTGTGTTGTTGTTACTGGTAGAAGCTGGGAAATGTTTGACAAGATTTTCTCCATTCACCTAATATAATCCTTTCTTTACATTGCCTCAGTTCCTTCCTTAAAATACTCTGGCTGGGAAGAGTATTAAGAGCACAGTGGTATATAAACAGGAGAGTGTATTCAACACCTCCTGGTTTTGTTATTGTCTGTGCAGAGGAAAGCAACCTGTTTCAAGATGTAAGGCCAAGAGTTCCAAACAGTAACCAGAGCCATAATGAACATAATGAGTGTTTTTCATGCATTGCTTCTTCCAACCTTTATAAAAACACCACAACCTTGATACTTTCATCTCTACTTTACAGATGTAAAACAGATACAGAACAGTCATTTACCTTGCCAATAACTAGTAAGTAGAAGATCCACGGGTCAATCCCAAGTGTTTGACTCCAAAGTTCATACTTTCAACTAGTAATCTGTATTACAGAGCAGTACACTAGAATATGCCAGAGTGAACATACAATTAGGAGGTGCAACTCCTAGGGGGATAAACAATTTAGAAAATTTAGAAAAACAATTTAGAAAAATAAATGGAAACATTAAGAAAGCTGTGTTATGCTTTATAAGTAAGTTCACATCATTTAATTTTCAGGAATCTAGGCACTTTTGTTGTCTAATTAAATCAGAGTTCTCAAAGCCTTTTCTTCACTAAGCTTATTAATTTACCATCCAAATAATGGTTTGCTCCTTCAGAGTCAAAGTTATGTTTCTGTTTTGAAAATACTGATACTTGGGTGCCTGGGTGGCTCAGTGGGTTAAAGCCTCTGCCTTCGGCTCGGGTCATGATCTCAGGGTCCTGGGATCCAGCCTAGCATGGAGCTCTCTGCTCATCAGGGAGCCTGCTTCCTCCTCTCTCTCTGCCTGCCTCTCTGCATACTTGTAATCTCTCTCTCTGTCAAATAAATAAATAAAAGCTTAAAAAGAGAGAGAGAGAAAAGAGAGAGAGAGAGAGAGAGAGAGAGAGAGAGAGAGAGAGAGAGAGAGAGAATACTGATACTTAGTCACAGCATCTATGCCTTTCTCTTCATCACTTTTCATATGCCTTCATGACCTTTATGATTGGAATGTGTATGTTTCTATAAATTTAATTGTGCTTACCTTTTGTTATTATTTTTCCTTTCAAATGTTCAAAAGTTAGTTTGAAAATATCATTCATAATTGAGATTATTCCTTAGGACACATGTAATTTTACCAATATAAAATCTTTAAAAGCATTTTTACATTGATTGCTTGATGCATATATTTACTAATTTTTGAGTGTATAAATATCAGGCACAGTGTGATATGCTGGAGAAGAATAAGAAAGCTCAAATTTTCAAGAATTGCTAAAGAATAGGAAACAGATAATTAAGGCAACAATTACAATAGGGTGTGTTAATGCTCAGACAGAGACATTCACAGGGTGCTATTTGTGTTATTACAAATGTATTGAATACACCTTTCTATGTTTATATGATGCTATAAATTGTTTAATTAATCAAATGCTTTTTTAGTTTTAAAACTACTACCAAGCAGCCTTATTTCAGCCATCCTTGGATAGTACATTCTGAGTTTTGTTTTACATTCTATATTCACATACCATTGGAAAATGCTGAAAATGCTATGGAATGCAACATTTTATTATGTATAAGGATGCAACTCAGCGTTGTTTACTGCAAGGAAAAAATTAAATCACTTCTCAACTACTTTTAACTCTGTAATTGGGTAAACAAAAAAATATTTTATTCCTCATTTACAAAGTAGAAATTATGTAACTAAATTACCAAGTGATATTATATCTGCAATATGATTAGCATGATTATTTGTACATAGTAAGGAACAATTAATTTTAGTTTTTCTATTGTTATTAATTTATCCATGTTGTTTCCTACAAACACCACCAAGAAAAGTTTTTTAAATTTAGGCTCCAGAAAAAATAAAAGTGTTTTCTTGTAAAAAAAAAAAATGAAAATTTTCTAACTTAGAATATTGACTATAATTTTCATTTAATTTTGTGCTAAAGCCAAGTGTGAAGCTCCTCTTTAATAACTTAGAAGGATATGCTCTGCATATCTTTTTAAGTTTTTCATTGGTCCTGATCTATATATTTGGTCACAATTTTTATCTGTTACATTTCATTATTTTATTGTATGTGTGCTTACAAACTGATTAATCCTTTGTAGAATTAGGGAGGTATAGATAAATGCACATATACATTTATTATAACATTACTCTGGAAGAACTGAACATTTCAGAGACAGAATTTAAACAAATTTCTATTATGTTGTCTAATTAGTGTTCTTGATATAAGGGGCAGATCCAGTGAAAGCTGAACTTTCATTCCTCTGAAATTAGTGAATCATCAACACCCTTAACCTCCCCAATAAATTCAAATCATTGTAGGAAAATTAGTAGTTAGATAAATGTGTGCACTGAATTTCATTTTAAAGCTTAGCAGATAATTTTCTTTTATAGAGAGATGAAATTTTGTTTTCTTAAAAAAAAGACCCCACTAAGATTTATAGTTACTATTATGAGAGAAAATCCAGACCATAAAGAAATTATTTTGCTTCATTTCCTCTTTTGAACTGTCTTGCATATTCATGTTGTAATCATGCTTTTAAAATGATAGTTTTATTATTTTAACTTCTTCCTCAGAAACATAAAGAGGCTTTTAAAATTCTCCAGCAAATACAAAGTAAACATATCTACCAAATATTATCTCTACTATGGATGAAGATTTAATTTTATATTAACTGTTGAAAATATGTTCTCCATTTAAATCATAAAAGTCTACTTGCAGTTGATTGTACATCTCATATTGATTCCTGCTTCTGAGCCCTCTGGCAGCCATTCTCCTTTATTTACACTCTTATAACCTCTTGCTTCACTACAGAACAGAGTTTCAAAATACTTGTTTAAAAAGCTCACCACCAACCTTTCCTGAAAAGTCTTACCCAACTCTAAAATTTCTTTCACCAAGCATCACTCAAAACTCTACCTCATCATTTTAGATCACAACTTGTTCTTTCTATTACCATCAGTCTTCTGGGACATTTAAATTGGGGCCCTCACCAAAAGGAAGCAACATTTATTGACTGCCTACTATTTACTAGTTACTATGTTACTACTATACCAGTTACTATGCTCCTACTACTACTATACTACCAGTTACTAGGCAGTCTAAGGTAATATTACTGTTTCTATCTTAATGCCTCCCACAGGTAATGAATTTGTTACTTTGACTAATTATTATGTTAGGGTAGTTGTCTCTATAGCTCTAATTAACAAACAGATACTTAAAAAAATTCTCACATACAGATACAATCTACTGATCTTCTCTGCTAGATGGTGAAATACATGTCATGTACCTGCTCTACATATAAGTTCTTTAACGTCCCCTAACACAGACAGATCACCTTCCAATGGTACCTTAACAATCTTGTAATCAACATAATTTTAGTCCATAAACTGGTCTAAGTGCCTAAAATCAAAATTTTTTCATAATTCAATAAGATTGTTGATCTTAAAAGGTCTCTAACTTCATTAAATGGTCTATGGTGTGGGCGATTAGTGGCAGCATTTATATCCATTAAAAAATTGTAAAAAGTGTTACTAATTTAAACTTCTTTTTTCAAATGTTATTTAGAGCCTGGGTTAAAGAAGTGCTACTAATTAAGGGTCAGTTGAAGACTATACAGTATAATTTTAATTCCAGGAAGAATAGGATTGCACAGGTGATTCTAATTGATCATCAGAATCCAGGTATTTGAGCAGTATGTCCATGAACTTGACCTTAAAGAATTACTTTCATTTTTCTGCATTGCATACACAATCAAGGGAAACTACAAGATCCAACTTCATTACAACTGGTGTTTTATTTTTTGCACTTGCACTCAAGAACATTGTTTACCAACATTGTTTGCAAAGCCCTACTTGGCAATTAATTTTTAGATATTTGTAGGATTGTTTTAGAACAGATTAAAAATTTAATCATATTTTTTCTTGATTGCTAAAATCTTCAAAATCCATATATATCCATTGAGGTTTCGATGCTATGTTTTTAATCCAAGATATGTCATATTTACATTTATTTTAACTATAATTTTTATGTACGTTTTTATAATTTTATTCTATTTCAAATGAATTTCTTCAATAATAAGCTGTATAATAAGTTGGGTATCATTAAAATAATACTAAAATTTCTGTGTTGTTTGGCTTTATGTATCCTTTATGTGTCCAGGAAAAAAAAAAAGAGAACAACATGCAGTTCTATGCCAATATTTATTAGTAACATTCATGACAGGATACTTAACATTACCTTGACTCCTTATTGTCAGATGATTAAATTAGCATTGACTTTTACTAAAAGCCTAAGTATTAACTTAAATACTCATATTAAACCATTACTAACAATCATTAAAAAATTTAAAAATATAACTGACAATATGAACACCACTGAAGGAAAGTTAATTCCACTGTTACTTTTTATGGAATACAAAAATATACATGTGAATTTTAAAATACTGTGATATGCTATAATCAGCTCCAAGTTTCAAGGTATTAGAGTTTCACATAATAATGCTGTTCATATTTAGGGATTGCTGTTAAAAGTGTCAGCATTTGACTTTTGTACCAATGAAAGATTATCAGAAAACTGAAGATAATATGTCTATCACACTGTAACAAATTGCTCTAATATTTAGCATCATAAAACAATAAATGTTTATTATCTAACAGCTTCTGTGTGTCAGAATTGACGAGTGAAGTGGTCCTGGCTCATGGTTTCTCGTGAGACTCAAATCAAGATATTGCAAGATATGGCTAGGGATGTAGGGCTTGACTAAGGCTAAAGGTTTGTTTCCATGACAGATCCTTTACTTGGGTTTTTCTTACCACTTGAGACTCTCCATGGAGTTGCTTCAAGGTCCTCATGGCACGGCAGATGGCTTTCCCCTAAGTGAATGGTGACAGGTAGAGACAGACACAGAGAAATAGAGGAGCCATATTCTATTGGTCATAGGAATTAACCATGTAATAAACATGAAAGGGGATATGCAAATTAATGAGTCACAGAAGGCAAGTTTTATTGGGGAGCACCTTGGAGGCTGGCAAGAAAGAAAATAGATTTTTTATTTTCCTCATGGGTCATACTGAATGATTGTTCATAATCTATAAATTCTGTAGGATATTTAAAAATGCAAATGGATTGAATGGCTAAAGTTAGCAACACAAGAAACAACAGGTGTTGGTGAAGATGTGGAGAAAGGGGAAATCTCTTATGCTGTTGGTTGGAATGCAAAATGGTACAGTCTCTCTGGAAAACAGTATGAAGTTTCCTCAAAAAGTTAAAAATAGAACTACCCTACGACCCAGCAATTGTACTACTAGGTATTTATGCAAAGAATACAAAAATACTAATTTGAAGGGATACATAAACCCTGATGTTTATAGCAGCATCGTGTAAAATAGCTGTATTATAGAAATGTCTGTTGACTGATGAATGGATAAAGAAGAGGTGAGATATCGATATATCTCTCTATATATGTATATATCATGGAATATTACTCAGCCATGAAAAAGAATGAAATGTTGCCATTTGCAATGACATGGATAGAGCTAGAGTGTATTATGCTAAGTGAAGTAAGTCTGTCAGAGAAAGACAAATACTATTTTATTTTATTCCTATGTAGAATTTAAGAAACAAAACAAATGACCATAGGGGGAAAAAAAAGAGAGGAAAACCAGGAAACAGACTCTTAACTATAGAGAACAATTAATGGTAACCAGAGGGGAGGTGGGTGGGGGGGTATGGGTTAAATAGGTGATGGAGATTAAGGATTGTACTTGTGATGAGCACCAGGTATTGTACGGAAGTGTTGAATCACTAAGCTGTACACCTGAAACTAATATTACACTGTATATTAACTAATTGGGATTTATTTTTTTTAAGGATTTGGTTTATTTAAGAGAGAGAACACAGAGGGAAAGTGAGAGGGACAAGCAGACTCCCCACCGAGTAGAGAGCCCAATCGGGGGGCTTGATCCCAGGACCCTGAGATCATGACCCCAGCCAAAAGCAGATGCTTAACTCACTGAGTCACCCAAGCACCCCTCGATGAATAATTTTCAGTGAAGATAGTTTTAGGTAGATATGACAAGGCCTTGAAAGAGCATTGACCTTGGAATCAGAGAGATTGGACTTGTATCTTGATTTAGTTATATACTAGTTCTGTCCCCAGGGTAGGTTACTGAATATCTCAACTTCATTTCTTTCCTTTTTTTTTTTTAAAGATTTTAACAACATTACTTTCTGTATATGTAAAATTGCTATTTCTGCATATATAAAATTGATGAAAAATCTTTTAAATAGTAGGCACTTTATCAAATTTGCTTCATTTCCTTTTTCATCCTTCATTATCATCATTTTAGATATCTTAAATATTATACTCTCAACTTGCACATTCATCTTTTAAAAGTTTAGGTATCATCAATCCCATGCAGACGTTTTAGCTTTAGTCCTAGTAACACTTTTCCCTCACCAGAAATGTTTTGAAAATATTGACTCCATGTCAAGGAAGGAAACTAATAAACTCTCATATTCTTCTGGGGTCACAAAGAAGAAATCATGCCAGATAAAAAGTCAGGCTGAACATTTCCGTTACAATTTTCAAAAAGTCAGTGCAAATTGGGACCAAGAATTGAGTCAGAATTTAGATCTATAAATGTAAATTTCTCTTTTCTACTTACATGTTTAGAATTACAAAAATATCTCACTTCAAAGATCTAGATTTTGGGGTCTGGAGAGATTTTATTCCATCAAAATTCCCTCTTCTCCTTGTATTTTCAACTTTTTTCTCTTTATTGATGCTTACATTCCATTGGATCAAGATATATCCAAATGTTCCCATTGAAAATAAACAAACAGCTCTCTCTTGATTTATGTTCAATCTTGTTATATCTCTCCCATTGTTTTCTCAGTACAATTTAATGAATAATTGGTCTACATTCAATATCTCAATTTTGCTTCCATGTGTTTTTATCTTTTCATCTCACAAAATTTACAACTGCCTCAATATGTAGATATATTTTAGTCATAAAATCCAAAGAAAAAATTCTTAATTTATTAAGTATTTGACTCTGTTTACCACTTTTTAAAAAAAGATTTAATTATTTATTTGACGCACAGACAGAGAGAGAGAGACAGCGAGAGAGGGAATACAAACAGGGGGAGTAGGAGAGGGAGAAGCAGGCTTCCCACTTGGCAGGAAGGCCAATGCAGGGCTCGATCCCAGAATCATGACCTCAGCCGAAGGCAGGCACTTAAGGACTGAGCCACCCAGGCACCCCTATTTTCCACTCTTTCTTACTTTCAACACTACCCTGCTTAGCTTGCAGGATGCATTTCCTTTTTTTTCCTGCTTTCTGACTCCTATTCTCTTGCTGCATATAATATTTGTGTTAATCTGGTTTCTGCCTAAGTGTTTTCCTTTGTAACAACTTCCGCATTCCCTGGACTTAAATATCCCCTATACTTTCATGATTAACACTATGGATATTCCCAAACCCAGAACACTCTTTTGAGCTCTAACTCCAGGTACATTATGCTCTAATGGATGATTCAACATGTGTGTGAAATAGGCACCTCAGGTTCATGATGATACAAATTGGAATCACTCTTTCCTCAGATCGGTGGATTTTCTCCATTTGGAAAACTGTTTTTATTATCTAGGTAGCCTCCATAGTCAGAAACCAGTATTTGATACGTTTATTTATTCCATATCTTCTACCTATGTATTCATCCATTTAGTTTTCCAAAGCATATTTATTGGCCACCCATTTTATGCTAGGTACTATTTTAGGTGCTGAGGATAAGCAAGATAAACAATAACTTTTCTCCCATAATGCTTATGATCTCTGGGAAGGTGGTAGATAATGAAAAAGTAATAAATAAAGGATATGATTTTAGATAATGGAAAGTTACAAAGAATGTTAAGCATGGAGGGGGAAAGGGAAACATTATGATTAGATTTAGCTGCATAAAACAGAAAACCTAAAATACTAATGAGTATTCAGATTTATTTCACTCTCATTGTAGGGAAACTCTGTAGGCAATCCAGAGCTTGTATGATGGCATCATTTTCTGTAGGTATCTCTCAGTCACTTTCCTCTCCAAGCCTTATCTAGAGCTTCTTTATGGACTGAATGTTGTCTCACCAAAATTCATGTGCTGAAACCCTACCCCCCATGTGATAGTACTAGGAGGTAGGGTCTTTGGGAGGTAATTTGGATTAGATGAGGCCATGAGGGTGGAGCCCTCATGACAGAATTCATGTCCTTATGGGAGTCATGAGAGAGGTTGCTTCCTATCTCTGCTTTCAGCCATGTGGGGATACATGGCAGTTACAACGCAGAAGAAGTTTCTCATCAGAACCCAGCCAGCTGGCATCCTGTTCACAGACTTTCAACCTCTGGAACAATAAAAATAAATTTTCATTGTTTATAAACCACCCAGTCTATGGTAGTTTGTTATGGCAGTCTGAGCTGACCCAGTGAGCTTCCAACTCCAGGTCACTTCTTGATTCATGAAGGCAGCTGGGACTTAAGTCACTGAGTCTAAACTAAGTTCCAGGCCAGCAGAAAACAAAAAGCATGGAAGAGAAAAAAAGAGGCATGCACTGAAACAGTTGACAGCTTCCAGAAGGATTCCTGGAGACTCTAATTTTAAAAAAAAAATGTTCATTTAATGATAATCAGCTACATTATGCTAAAAAGGATACTTTTTGCTGGTTACCTTGCTACTCCAAACAAAATTCCATCTTGTCATTGCATGGGGAAAGGATTTGGGGTAAACAGATGTTTCTAATACAGGTGGCTATTCAGTTAGGATTAACAGGGAGGGCTTTTCTGAAGGAGTAGAATCTTAGCATGTATTTTCTGATCGTCCCATACTACTGATTTCATCCCCTTAATAAGCCATTTGAGTCGGGTTTTTAGTCTGTATTCCCATTGCCCCTGCCATGTATTAGTAAATGTTTTCTGACTCCTCCCCTGTCTTGTAGCTTCATTTCCCTAACAAGACTCACGCCTCCAGTCTGATCACCCATAGAATCAATTCTCCAGGATTCTGAACTAGAGCTTTTAGAATTACAAATCCTATACTCGAACTTCCCTAATTAAAATCTTTTAATGTTTTCCACCGATTCAAGGCAGTATCTACAGAAATCTTTCATGAGAAGCTCCCTGACCACCCAATATTTTACTCTTCTCCTTCTCCCACTAAACTCTATTCTGGGCATGAATAATGATGTTAAAAAATTGAGTTTTTCTCATCATTCTATTTGAGGTCATTGGTTCTCTTCCAAATATATCCTTCCCCATCCAGCCATGTCTAGAAAAGGCAGACACATTTATCCTTTATCATTCATTTGACTGACACCTCTTTGTTTAAGCTCTTCCTGAATATCACACTTCCATGGCACGTTCCTACCTTTAAACATACAAACCTTTTCTGAAGCTCCATTACTTACAATTATTGTCAATTTTTATTGTCTAAACAATTGATCTTCCGTGATAAACTGTGAGCTATCTGATAGTAGGGAATGGAGCTTTTATTTCTGGATCCAATGGCCTCTTTCTGAGACAAGCACATTTGAGGTACTCAGTAAGGTTTTGCTGGGTGAATTAAATTAATTAGCTTCCTAGACTGAAAATGTTACAGTCATCTCTGCTACTGCCCAGCCCTTAGTTCTGGCATCATTTTCTTTTTATGCTATCTCTACAGTTCTTCTCTCATCCACTCCTTTCATTAATTCGTACTTCAACTGTCCCTTTCCAGCCATTTTCAAAACACATCTGAATCATTGCAATATTATAAACGAATTTCCCTTCCTTTATTCTCTCACCTTTTTTGTTTGTTTGTTTGTTTTTCATGCCAGTGACACAACATGGATTTTAACATATCATAGTACTGGCATCAAGTTCAAATACTCCTGAATCATTCACTTAAATTCTTTTTTTATTTCCAGCACAGAATTCACAACTTTTCAAGAATTAGTTATACCCTCTTCCCAGGCTTGTATTTTACTCACACCTCTGCTACCTCCACCTACCTTTTGGTCTTTGTCCAAAGGGATATATCTCTAGGAAGAAGGCGTCACTGAGCATGAGGCATTCTGTCAAAGATGTCAATTTTGTGGATGGTGTGTGTACTTTGGGGATGTGAATGAGGCCAGTGGCACATAAAGCAGATGACCCAGAAGATCCCGAAAGTTTCATGGGAGACTGAACTACCAGGTAGACATGACAGCCTGGTTCCAGCAATGTATTTTTCCACTGAAGCTTTGACTGGAAGGAACTAGGGAAGGAGGGTAGGGGTTTCCAGTTTCAAAGTGAATTCTGGGCTTTCTTTCTAATACTATCTTAAGATAAGGAACCCAAGTCAGGGACAGAGAGGAAAAAAAAAAAAAGATAATTTAGCAGATTGATTAAAAAGTGTCCCCACCCCTTAGGCTCATTGCAAAGTGTTCTCTTAGTGTAAAATAATGTTACTTTAATTTCTTCCACAGATTATTTTATAAGAACTCAATGAAGCACCTAACTATACCTCTACAACATTAATTTTATTAATCCTCTGGCAGCATTGGAATACATCAAAAGCATATGCAACTAAAAGGAAGTTGTATGTGAGGTCTGCTTTCATGTATTGTGGCGTGTGTGAAACAAAATGCTTTCCTAGTAAAAGATGTCCACAAGAACTGAAAAGATCATGCACCCGATTTTTCTTTCTTGGTAGCAGAGTGTGCTTTGCATTGTGAATAGGAGAAAAAATCCTCTCTTCATTCCCCCTGGAGTTTTTGCTTCAACCCAAAGCAACAAAACATCATCTGTCTCTCCTAAAATGTCTGAGTGATAAAAATGTTTAAAATTGTACCCCTTCTTCAAAATCAAAATCAAATATTACCTCCTTCATGGAGTTGTCCTCAATTTCATCAGCTAAACTAATCTCACCTACTACTGTGGTCCCAGAACATTGGATTTGTACATGACATTGAAAATTTATCAATGATGATCTTTAGAGCTTTGTTCAGAAAAAAATCTTAATGTCTTCCACTAAGCCTAGTGCAGTGTCATGCACACAGCTTTTGCACAGAGGTGGTGCACTGCTGTTTAAATGCCTGGGATCTGGGATCTGATTGACTGAAGTTCATTGCTGATTCTGCTCTTTCCTAGCTGTGTGGTCTTATGCAAACCACTTAAACTTTCTGTTCTCTGGGTTTATCTTTAAAATTGAGAAATACAGATATATTTAATAATATTGTTGTAGGGTGCCTGGGTGGTTCAGTGGGTTAAAGCCTCTGCCTTCAGTTCAGGTCATGATCTCAGGGTCCTGGGATCAAGTCCAGCATCGGGCTCTCTGCACAGCAGGGAGCCTGCTTCTTCCTCTGTCTCTGCCTGCCTCTCAACTTACTTGTGATCTCTCTTCCTCTGTGAAATAAATAAATAAAATCTTTAAAAAAATAAGATTGTTGTAAGTTAAAAATGAGATAAATTAATAAAACTAACAATTTTGTGTGCTTAATAGGTAGTCCATAAATATTACTTATTCTCATTACATGCTGAGAGAATAGGTATAATCTTTAGGACACCAAATTTAAATATGCTTCCATTTTATCTTTTTTATCTATTAAGGCTAAACTTAAGGCTCAGTTTATTTTTTCTTTTTAATTTTTTATTTTAATTCCAGTATAGTTAATATACAGTGCAATTTTAGTTTTAGGTGTGTAATATAGTCACTTAACAATTCTGTACATCACTCTGTGTTCATCACAAAGTGCAGTCCTTGGGGCACCTGGGTGGTTCAGTGGGTTAAGCAGCCAAGTCTTGATTCCAGCACTGGTCATGATTTCAGTTGTGAAATCAAGCCTGGTGTAGGTCTCCAAGCTCAACGTGGAGTCTGCTTGAAATTGTCTGTCTCCTTTCTCCTCTGTTGCTCCTGCTGTTCATGTGTGCACATATGCGCAGTCTCTCACTCTCTCAAATAAATAAATAAAATCTTTAAAAAAAAAAAAAGAAAGTTTGTACTCCTTAATCCCCATGATCTATTTCACCCATTCCACACTCACCTCACCTCTGGCAACCATTAGTTTGTTCTCTATAGTTAAGAGTCGGTTTCCTGCTTTGTTTCTCCTTCTCTTCCTTTTTTTCCCTCTAACGTTTAGTTTATTTTAAAATTTTCTTTGATGCTGTCACTATATAATTACTTTATTTTCACTCAGGTCCTTTAATATTTATAACAAGGGCACGCAACAAAGCACATAGTTATGAACTGCTTTGCTCCATGCTCTATGTGGCGTTCACCTTTTCCTGAATACCGTGATGCAAGTTCTATGACTAATGATAAATGTATATTCAAAGGGAACGGACCTGAGGACTCTGCTAGGCAAACTCAATTGCAACTGGGCCACTGGACAGAAAAGAAAATAAGAAAGTTTGAGTTTGGCTGCTTCCCACTTCTTCTTTCCCCTTGGTCTTCAACATCTCTACAACTGTATGCCTCATGTCTACCAGCTTGGTAAATGGTGTTTGTTTGTTTGTCTGTCTTGGGTTTTCTTTTGTTTTGTTAATTAACAGTGTGATCACACTTAAAGACTTTCCTTTCTCTCCTTTATGTTAGGAAGTGCCTATAACATAATAGCATCTCCATGTTAGAAGGATTTTATAGTTCAATTCATACCTGATGCCTGGCTTCCTGGGAGGGAAGAGTCCACCATTTAACAGCTCATTCCCTTTTAAATTTTAATTGGTAGAATAGTTCTGTTTGGATTGAACTTATATTTGTTTCCTAAAAGCAAATAGACATACCTATTTGATCTGTATTTTTCTCTCCAAAACATATATATATATATGTTTCTGCACTTTAGAGTCATGTAGAATATAAGGTCAATCCTCTATAACATGTTAAAACTCAGGTATCCGAAGATAGTTTTTAGGTTCTTCCTCAGTTTTCTTGTCTTCAGGTTGTGTAAGAAATTCATGGGTGCAAGCCTAGCTACTTTCCTTTGAATATGTAGGAATAAATTAACATTTCTATAAAAGTACTGCACTTGACATGTATACATTCTCCATATGTAACATGGCTGTGAGATATAGCCTGGAATGATTATCATCATTGAACAGTCTGTTTCAATTAATGCAACCTAAGCAAATTTGTCATTACTTTGTTTCTCTGTTTCTTTGTTTTAGCATTTTTATTGTTTGTTTAGGTGATTTATAGTGGGTATATAATCAAAATATTAGGTTGTTTTCTCTAATTGCATTGCTATATCTGCCAACCATTTCAAAACATAGAAGCTTAAAATAGCAGATTTTTATTTAGCTCACAATTTTGTGTTGGCTAGGCAGTTCACCTAGTCTAGGCTGAGTCAACTTAGCTAATCAGTGCTGGTCTCATTCATGGGAGGTAGTTAGCTGGTGAGTTGGGTGATGGTTGGATTGAGCATGGCTTCATTCACATGTCAGGCAGTTGCTGGATGATGAACCAGGGAAGCAGAGGGCTGTAGGCCTCATGTTTCACATCAGGTATCAATTCTCCATCTAGCAGTCAGAATTCCAAAATTAGCAAGAGTGGCAGTTGCCTAGCCTGTGAGACATAGGCTCACAATTGACACAGCTCACAATTTCTTCACATGTAATTAGTTAGAGCAAATAATAAGGCAAGTCCACCTTTACAGGCCTAATGATTTTTACCTCTTTGATGGAAGGAACTACAAAGCAATGTGGCTTTGTTTGTAAACTAACATATTTAGTATCCTATGCTTTCACAAAAATGATGAGTGCCTAAGACTAAGGTGCTATTTTATTTTTTAAATTTGTTTAAAGATTTTACTTATTTATTTTAGAGAGAGAGAGAGAGAGTGAATGAGTGGCGAAGGAGCAGAGGGAGAGGGATGAGCAGCCTCCACACTGAGCTTGGAGCTCCATGTGGGGCTTGATCCCATGACTCTGAGATCGTGACCTGAGCTGAAATCAAGAGACACTTCCTTAACCAACTGAGCCACCCAGGCACCCCAAGGCAAAGGTTTTAAGTAAAGACAAGTATAATTATTTCAGTTTAAAAATATTTTATATTTCCATTTATGCAATGTGTCAGTATATTTCTCTATGTTGTATACATTATAATTCAGCCGACCATGACACACATATGATTAACATATTGTTTAAGAAAAAGTTCTAAGTCTGCCACTGGAGACGTTCATCTCAATTGATATTAATCTTTTTTATGAGATTAACTGTTCAAATAACTACCAATCCATTTAACTATATTCTCTCCTATTTTATTTTCATTTTCACAAATATTCCTTGAAAAATTTTATCATGTATATCTCTGAATGCAAAAGGTTTATATATATATAATATATATATATACACACACACATACATACATATATATATACATACATACACAAACATATATACAAATGTGTACATATGTATATGTTTCTGTGCATGTGTGTGTGGCTTTTTGTGTGTGTATGTAAGTTCACTTCTTTTTTTTAAGATTATTTATTTATTTGACAGAGAGAGAGACAGAATGAGAGAAAGCACACAAGGAGGGGGAAGGGCAGAGGGAGAGAAAGAAGCAGGCTCCTTGATGAGCAGAGAGACTGACATGGGGCTCAATTCCAGGACCTTGGGATCATGACCTGAGCCAAAGGCAGATGCTTAATGACTGAGCCACCCGAATGCCCAGTAAGACTGAGCCACCCAGGTGCCCAGTAAGTTCATTTCTGAGTACTCTTTTTTTTTTTTCAAATTGTAAATTCGTTATCACACTTCGATTACAAACTCCTTAGGTTCTCTCATTTTTTTTTTCTGTTCATATTTTCTCTTTGACCTTGTGCTTTATTTTTCCTTTAAAACCCAGCATGGAGCCCAACATGAGGCTTGAACTTACCACCCTGAGATCCAGACCTGAGCTGCAATCAAGAGTTGGATGCTTAACCAACTGAGCCACCCAAGTGCCCTGACATTATGCTTTTATGCGGTCCTTTGATTTCTATTTTCTTCTAATCCATCCATGCTGCTCTCATCTTCCTTTCCTATTCAGTTTATAGGACTATGAATTCATAATTACTCCCTTTATTACTACCTAACAGATGTTGAGAGCTTATCACAGGCAAGGCACTATTGTACATGCTTTATTCATATCAAGTATTCACAATAATTCTATGAGACAGCTGCTATCATTATCCCATTTTGTGTATGAGGAAGCTAAGGCCCAGAGAATTTTCTGGTATCAGTCCTCAGACAACAGGAGGACATGTGAGAATTCTCCCTATCCCACCCAAATTTTTCCCATAATAGTTTATCATGTGGTTATCTTCTAATTTCTCCTTCCTGT
Source organism: Ailurus styani (assembly GCA_002007465.1). Lineage (NCBI taxonomy): Eukaryota > Metazoa > Chordata > Mammalia > Carnivora > Ailuridae > Ailurus > Ailurus styani. The sequence goes on along the minus strand of LNAC01000092.1, from coordinate 4,773,549 downwards.
CTGACCTCTTGAGCCATCACTCTCAGTAAAGAATTTTATTTCTTATGAACAGAGAGATGGAAGCCACAAAATGGGATCTTTTTATTTCCAAAATATGAGTCTCTACACTCATTCTTACCTCTTTGTTCTCAGGGAAAGAGGTGTCATTTATGCTTTCTATGTTTAATCTTTTTTTGTAATCTGGATACTTTTGAATCTCAATTTTTATTATATTATTTATTATGGTTTTCTTTATGTTTGGGTATCCAAACCTTTTTTTTTCTGCAAAAACCTGTACTTTACACAGTGTTTCTCTAACTTTATTATTATTATTAGCCCCTTAAGGAAACTTTTTTTTTAAAGATTTTATTTATTTATTTGACACAGAGAGAAAGAGAGAGATCAGAAGTAGGCAGAGGGGCAGGCAGAGGGAGGGAGGAAGCAGGCTCCCTGCTGAACAGAAAGCCTGATGCGGAGCTCGATCCCAGGACCCTGAGATCATGACCTGAGCCTAAGGCAGAGGCCTAACCCACTGAGCCACCCAGGGGCCCCCTTAAGGAAACTTTTGAGACTTTTTTTTATCCTAATTCCATCCATGAAGTTGAATACCACAGGTACACTCTATGCCTGTCATTATACTATATCCATTTTAATGCATTTTCTTTAATGCATTTTTATACCAAAAGAATAAGATTGTTTTCTTTCCCACTCCTCCTCCACAAACTAATTTTTCCCCTTGTGGGTGATACTGTCCCTGCTAAGAATACACTATGGCTACCTTGACCTTTCTGGCTACTACCCAATCTCCCTTCTCTTTGTGATAGAAATACTTGAAATACTAAGGTCTTACCTCCCATCCAGCTCACTATTCCCTGTAATTTAACTTTTGCCCTTACCATTTTTGTTGAATTTTTCACAAAGGTCAACACTGTCGTACACTTTGCTTAATCTAATAGATACATTTTAGACTTTACCGTATTTGAACTCCTTTCGACATTTACAACTGTTGATCTTTTCTTTTCTTCTTGAAACTCTATCTTTCCTTATCCTCCAGAAAAGCAATATTTCCTCCATGACCTTTTTCACTCATTTCTCTGTGGCATGTTTTTCTCTGCCTCTTAATGTTCCAATTTAGACAATTTTTTTTCTTTTTACTTGAAACACTCTGAATCATATCATCCCAGGCCTTCAACTATCACCTCTATACTGATAATGAAACTTAGAATCTACAGTGCAAATTTCTCACTAGAGCTCTAGATGTGTTCACTTTCCTGATTTTCACTGCCCACAAATACTTCAGACCCCACATTCTGATCTCAGCTACTGGTTGCTACCTACACAGTCTGTTTTGACAAATAATACCATTTTCAACCTAATAGGACAGAAACTTGAAGATCTTCTTCCTTGACTATTCTCTCCTTTCAGTCACCATGACTAATTATTTATTTTAAGAAGATAAAATAAATTGATACTATATTATTCTGATCCTTATTCTGAATCATTTCAATCAAAGCATCAACATCAATCAATTGATAGAGATTTTGTCTCCAAAACAAGTATATTCTAGAACATCAGTTTTACTGTACCCAGAGTAGTCTTTCAAAATATAAATCTGATCATGTCACCATTTTGCTTAAAACCATTCAATGTTATTACTGGATTCAGAATAAAACACAACATTGCTTAGAACTTGAACTCTCTTGCCTGTCCTAAAACTCAGGTCTGTAAAAACTATATTATTGAGATTTGTTATACATTGAACTCAGCTGCTATTTAGTACTTTCAACTTACATGAGAAGTCAATTAATTCATTGCAATTCTATCCCATTAGCATTTGTTTTCTACTATTTTATTATTTTTAGTTTATCCCATGAAACTAAATCCTTTCTGATAAGCCCAGCTTAAACTTCCTCCACCTGTCTTTTCAGCAGTGATGAGTATAAGTTCTAGGGATGTATTTTGCTTCATGACATGAGGAAGAGACAATATCTCAGGGTTAATCCTGGCCATGTATCCAAGCCAACATCACCAGCCTTGCCAGTATCTTTGATTTTTTTTTCCACTATACCCTTATCCTGGCTGCAAGGTCCAGGGACATGTATGTCCCTTGATGGTTCTTAAGGTCACGTCCCTTAAACTCAGCAAATTTAAGGTGTGGCCTACAGGAACTCTGTAAGGTGAATTCAGGCCTATAAATTTGCCTCACACAACGTACCGTTATTTCTAACATTCTCTTGTGTGTTAAGGTGCCTCAATGTTTTTGGCAAGAGGGTTAATTCATTCGAAAACCCTAGTTGAGAGTCAGAATATAGGTTTGTCTACTCTCAGATATAAATATTTATTATAAATTTGTGTACTATGTCCCATTAAAATTAATGCGGACATCCTGTTCCACACAGTTTCTTACCAGAATACCATCATCTGTCAACCCACTAGATCCCCTCAAACTCTGTGTCTGAATTCTGCTACCTCCCCTGTGCCCGATATCAGAAGATCTGGGGGGGGTGATTTTGATAAACTTGTGACTCATTTTTCAGGATAAACAGTGTCTGAATTTAGTTTCCATTTTATTTGTCATGTCATACTCTGGGGGCAGCCAGGGACAGGAGCACTTCCTTGGGATATGTCTACTTGTACTTATAGAAAGTAACTGTTATTAATCACATAAATTATCACATTAACTTGTAGGACTCTGTTATCCCTACAGTCATGTTCTTGTAAAATTAAAGAACTTTTGGTTATTAAGTGTGTCATATTCTCTAGTGCTCCAGTCCTTTTATACATAATTTCTCTGCCCCCATCTTTGATTATTAAGTAATTCATATACATCCTTCAAAATACATCTCAGGGGTTATGTAACTGAGGAAGTATCTTTATATTTCCCCCCCCTTTTTTTTGGCCCATAACTACTTCAGTTAAGGATGTTTTAAGTATTAAACGAGTTAATATATGTGGACTGCTTAGCCACATGTTTCTGTTATATACTCAGCACTGAATAACATAACATAGCACCTCATAATTTTCAGTGTTCAATATTATTGGCTAAAGAGTCAATGCTAAATTGAGCAAATAATATCAAATGTTACAAATCTACACTCTAAATCTGTGAAAATCTTACATAAATTGGAAAGCCTGGCTCCCATCCAATTTGTCTTCCACCACCTGGTCTCCAACTTTTCCTCTTTCCTCTGAAATTCACTTGAAATTAATTTGTCCTTTTCTTATTACAAAATAATTTTATATCCCTTATTAGAACACTGAAGATAGCTTGCACTCTGTTGACTGTGGTGCTTAAGTGTAGATCTGTTTTTCCTTTTGTCTTCTTAATTTTTAAAAGGGTAGCATGCAGGTCATAGCTTTTTTTCTTTTTCTAGACATGTACACATTTATATTGATTTTTTTTTTATGTTGAACTGCCTGGGAAGAGAAAGAACTCAGGTGGCAGCCTGGAAGATATATATATGATGAGATCAATGGCCATCAAATATAACCCCCAATGACTCACACTCTGTTTTACTCTACTTCTTGATTGTATACAGATCTTGTAAACATAATGAAATACTTCTCCTGTAATTATGTTACCTTTTATGACAAATGGAATTTTGCTGACATAATTAAAATTACTAATTCATTGATCCTGGGTGCACTGAACTTAATCAGCAAGACCTTAAAATTAGGGACTCCTTCTAGTTTTGCCGGAGTAAGACGCTTTGTTGAGAGGGAACCATATGGCTAGGACCTGAGAGTAGACTCTAAGAGCTGAGAGTCCCCTGTCATACAACCAACAAGAAAATAGGAATTTCATTCCTACAACCTCAAGAAAAATTTTGCCAACAATCAGAATGTGCTTCAGAAAGCAAACTGAGACTTGGGCGAGATTGTAGCTCTAGCTGATACCTTGATTTTAGCCTTTCAGAGTTGAGCAGAAGACCTAACAAACCTGTACGAATTCCTGACCCAAGGAAACTGAGTAATATGGATTGTATGTTTGTGTCCCCTTGAAATCCATTTGTTGAGACTCTAACCCCTAATGGGATAGTATTAGGAGGTGGGCCTTTGAAGGGTAATTAGGTTTAGATAAGGGCATTAGCATGGAGCCACTGATTGGTGTCCTTATAAGGGGATGAAGAGACCCAAAATCTCTCTCCACCCATCAGAATTCTGCAAGAAGGCATCCATCTAAAGACAAGAAAGAGGTCCTTCACCAGGAACTGAACTGGCCTTGACCTTTGACTTCACAGCCTCCAGAGCTATAATAAATAAATGCCTACTGTTTAAGCCACTCAGTCTATGGTATACTAGCTATAGTAGCCTGAACTGACCAGGACAATGAGATAGGAATACATTTTTGTTGTTTTAAGTCTTTATGCTTGTGGTAAATTGTCACACACCAATATCAACTTAATGAGTTATTTTAAATAAATTGGGGCACCTGGGTGGCTCAATTGGCCAAGCATCTGACTTCAGCTCAGGTCATGATCCCAGAGTTCTGGGATAGAGCCCCACGTCGGTGGAGGGGGGGGGTTCCCCCTCAGCAGGGAGTCTGCTTGTCTCTCTGACTCTCCCCTGATTGTGCTCTTTCTCTGTTTCTCAAATAAATAAATAAAAATATTTAAAATAAACAAACAGGGGCACCTGGGTGGCTCAGTGGGTTAAGCCTCTGCCTTCAGCTCAGGTCATGATGTCAGGGTCCTGGGATCGAGGCCCGCATCGGGCTCCCTGCTCAGCGGGGAGCCTGCTTTCTCAGCTCTCTCTGCCTGCCTTTCTGCCTACTTGTGATCTCTCTCTCTCTGTCAAATAAATAAAAAAATCTTTAAAAAAATAAAATAAACAAACAGGAGATTTTGCTTTCTTATTTTAACATATATATACTTGTCTTTTGTTTGTGGCTGGGTGAAGAACACTAAGCCCATTCCATAAAAGTGTTCTACGGAAAAGAGTCTATGCAGCCCTGCAGAGGAAATGGAGTGTATCCTTAAGCATCAGTATCTAGGAGAGAAAACTTATGGCATTCACCTTAGGGCAGGCTCCACAGCACCAGAGTACACATGTTTTTTTTTTACAGAATCAGTTCCTTTTCTTGGCCCAAGAGAACTATATGTTCCTTTGCTAATGACACAGTACTAAGAAAGAAAGTCATCCTGTAAAGTAGCTCTACCCCAAGAATTATTAAATGGGACACCTATATTTATCCCCTTCTCCCCACAAAATACTTTGAAGTGACACTATGGAGAGCTCATTTAAGGCTAACTGCAGAGTGACAGTTTTCTCCTTCTGCAGGAGAAGGATAATCAGGTTCATTAATCCGTTCAGACCTCCAGGGTATCATTTATTAAATTGCTCCCAATGTGCCTTATTCACTCCCAGGAAATAATTTACATACTAGGGAAATTTGATTCACTATCAAGCATATTCCATTTTAAACAATTCTCATTTTCATTCCTTGGTAGAAGGTAATAACTTATGCAAAATATGTGTAGGCATAGATTATGCCATGCTGGGAAATTATTTAAGTATTACTTTCAGGATGTCAATATTGCATGAGAATGTCTGTAATATATAATTCAATGAATTTAATGAGGATTTTCCCCCATGTTTTTCTTGCCCTATCCCTCACCACCACCACCACCACCACCAACAACAACAACAACAATAATCCCACAATTAAAAGTAATCTTGTACAAAATGTTGGGACCTGGAAGCACAGGCTTATTGATGAACAGAAGCGGAAGTCATACAAGTGACTTGACTTTTTGATTATGCCCCTCTCTTTCAAGTGAATCCAGCTGAAGCTATTTAGTTTTATATAAACCTCTATCTAAACAGTTAATTGCACTTTAAGACACTTTGCTTCCCAACTGAAACAACATTAGCTGTCTTATGTAGAGAGAGAAAATTCACTTGGTTTATGTTTCAATAATAAAGTTGTATTTCAACTGGTTAAGCTTTAACTTTTTTCCTTTTTTTCTGAAACAAGAAGATTCTAATGATAACCACTCATGTTTAGCACTTGCCATGTGCCAAGATATTGTTCCAAGTTTTACACATTTTCCTTCAAGTATTCCTTCAAACAACCCTGTGAAGTAGATACTACAATGATCACAATTGAAAGATGAGGAAGTTGAATCAGAGCAACCAAATAATACAGAAACTGCTCTTGAATCTTTCCATGATGAATAGCCTTTATTAGACTGCTTGATTTTTTTAAACATAAATATTTGAGTTTTGCAGAGATAGCTACTGAACTTCAAACTGCATAAATGATAACATATTGAATGAAACAACACATAAAAAGCTATTTGGGGGGTGCCTGGGTGACAGAGTTGCTTGTGTCTGATTCTTGGTTTCTAGTCGGGTCCTGACATCAGGGTCATGAGATCGAGTCCCGAATCAGGGTATGGAGGTATGGACTTCAAAGGAGCAAAGCTATAGCAAAAAAAAAAAAAAAAAAGAAAGGGTATTTTTCTTATGGGGGATTAGCTTCCTACTTTTGGGGGGACAAAGGATGGTCGGAGAGTCCTTGTATAATTTGTTTCTTAAGAAAGTTGTTTAAAATAATCAGTATGCCAAAGGGCCCCTACAAAACTCTACCTTTTCCCCAACATTATCTATAATCAGTATAAGATTTGGCTAAAACTGAAAAAGTTACAACCAGGAATATGTTGAGGGATGAATATCCCAACAACCCCCCCCCCCACCAAAAGAAAAAAAGAAAATAAAGAAAACGCATTGCACAATTATGGTCAAGGGAAATATTTCAAAGTGTAAGTCTGGAGTAACTCTTCCAGTATATTGAGCTTCTTTCTCAACAAACCTGTCAAATATCCAACTCCAACTGTGATTCCAAAATATTTTTTTTATCGAGTTAGCAAATTATAGCTTATGCAATCAATACGCTGGCCAACAGGAGATTGAATGTACTGTCCCCTAAACACATTATTTTTCCCTGACATAGCAAAATCTTAAGATCAAATGAGCAGTGATTGAAACTTCTCCCTCATTTCCTGGTCTCAGAGCAGCAGTTTGCAGAACGCTATGAAGTTCACATTACTTTCCCTGCTGCAATCGGTCATGTATTTTAATCTAAAAAGATGTAACTTGTAGGCTTATAGGAGTGAAAGCACTGTGTCCATGCTGGCATAAAATATTTTAAATTATTTTCTGACAGTGCAAAAATATAGCTACTGAGATTTTTAGCTGATGGGCAGTTGGGAATTTAGAGTGCAAATCAGAAAGTCAGCTAAACAAGAGTTTCCTCCTGCTATTGTAGTTGTTATCACTGCTATTCTTTTCTCCTCCCAGTGCCAAGTTTTTAATTTTGACATCTGCGAGACAGTGACAGGCAAGACTGCCTGTTCACAGTTTCAGAGCCTAGAGTACTTCCAACAAAATAACAAATAATTGGAATGGATGTGACTGAAACTTTTATTCTTCCAAATGCAAATAAATTACTGTTTGATATTTAACCACTTAACAACTTAAACATGTAGATGATGGTGGAACATGGGTTTAACATGGTGTTTTTGGTATGTTTTGTCTATCTGTTTTTTTTGTTTGTTTGTTTATTTGTTTTTCACACAGTTTTCTAACATTTTCTTTAAAAATACAAAGGCAATGAATTCTTTAGGAAAATACAATTTGAGGGTGTGAGGGATGGAAAAGGTGGTGATAGGAGGACCTGGAACTAACAAAAGCATTTGGATTGTTTTTGATTACTTTCTCCAGGGATGAATAAAATCCACTCTGAAGTCAAGAGACACTAGTAAGAAAAAGACTCAATGTGCCACACATAGCAATAGAAATCACTCCTTAGCAGAAGTGTGCTCTCAGAAAAATGGGAGAGTAATCAGGTAGTTGAACTACTTAATGGCTGCACCCCTTCCCTATCTCAAAATCAATAGTATGGAAGTGTAGAGGGACTATTATAACCCAGACATTCCACTCAGTGTGGGTGTGTGTGTCTGGAAGGCAGTAACTGAGGAGAATGAAGAGGCTGGTACCAGATAACAATTACATTGACAAGCCAGTTCAGAAAAAAATCCTGGTTGGGAAGACTACAGAGAAGGACACATAGAAAAGGAGACGTTGTTGCAAATGCAGCAACTTGCTTCTCATCCAGAAACCCAGTTTTGGTGGCCTAAAAGCCATGTCCTAGATGCTCAGATTTTAATGATGTCAAAGGATTAAGGAAAGGTACAAAATGGAACAGTATTTAGGAGTACATGTTCCACAAACAGACAGAACCAAGACCAAGTTCTGACCCTTTCATGACTTCCTGTGTGATATTTGGTAAATAGCTTAATATTTCTCATTGGTCTTCTTTAAAAATAATCTACCTTATTTTTTCCTACAAATATGCAATATCATGCCTAACAAGACATTATCACATTTCTTGGCACATAAACCACAGTCAGAAAAATGTTTATTTCTGTAAGCTAGTTCCAAAAGCCTTAGAAGAAATCAAACAAGTGCTTTTGATGAGTTTCAAAGGAAGAGAAGCTACTAAATTCTATAATAATGGGGTATAATATAGTCAAATGCAGGGGAGGAAAACTGTCTTTTTCCTTCTACCCTTCTAGCTTGTCAGCTGGGTGTCTGTAACAAAAGACAGATTAACAAGAAAAAAGCATACAAATTTATCTAATATGAATTTTAAGGAAATGAAGGCTTGAAAATGGTTAAACCTGAAAGTTTTTATACTAGATTTGATGAAGAATGGAAAATCATGGGAAATAGGATAAAAAGATATGAGCTAGGTGAAATAAATTGGAGGAAATTTAGCAAGTCTTATCAGTTCAGATTCCTCTTGACATTTCTCCATCTTCAGGGAGATTCCTTCAGTTATAGGGAAGACAACTCCCACATGAGGCGCCAATACCTGCTTCAGGGGAAGGTCACAGAGTTCTTCCAGCACCCATTTTTTTTTCTCCAATTCTATCAGCTTAAAATATTCAACCTGCCAAAGTACCATATTTTAGGTAGCATGTCTTGAACTCCATTACAGGGCACCCATTTTCAAACATTCAGGAGATATTATAAGAAGGAAGGAGTGAAGAGAAGCTGAGATGGTGGGGTGGTAGGAAGACCCAAGGCTTGACTCGCAGCTAGATAAATATCAAAACATTCTGAACACCAAACTCCCCACACTCTGGGCAAGGTCCCAACAATCCCCACTTCAGGCAAAAACAAAACAAAACAACAAAATAAAAACAACAACAACAAAAACAAAAACAAAAACACCACTGCAGAGGACTTACCTTAGGAAAAGAACAGTCAAAACAGCAGAAGAGAGCACACAGCATACCAGAAACACTTCCTGAAGTGCCAGTCCCTGGACAGTGTATGACCATATCTTCAGAAAGCCATTACTCACAAGAGCAGGAAAACATAACAGGCTTTCCTAACACAGAGAAGAATACAGATACCTAGACAAAATGCCAAGAAGGAGGAATTCATCCCAAAAGAAAGAACAAGAAAAGTTCATGGACAGGGGTCTAATTCAAACAGATGCAAGTAATATACCTGATCCAGAATTTAAAGCAAGGATCATAAGAATACTAGCTGGGCTTGAGAAAAGCATGGAAGACATGAGGGAGTCTCTTATCAAAGAGATAAAAGAGCTTAAAACTAGTCAGACCCAAATGAAAAATGCCATAACTGAAATTCAAAACTGATTGGATGCAGTGACCACAAGGATGAAAGAAATAGATGAATCAATAAGTGATAGAGAAGATAGAATTATGGAAAGTAACGAAGCTGATCAAAAGAGGGAAAAAAAAACCTTGGATCACAAATGTAGACTTACATAACTCAGTGACCCCATAAAGCATAGTCCCAGAGGAAGAAGAAAGGGGAAAAGGGGTAGGTTTCTTTGAGGAAATTGTAGCTGAAAGCTTCCCTAAGCTTGTGAAGGAAACTGATGTCCAAGTCCAGAAGGCACAGAGAACTCTCATCAAACTCAATGAAAGCAGGCTAACATCAAGACATGTTGTAGTTAAATCTGAAAAGTATAAAGAAAAATCCTAAAAGTAGCAAGACAAAAGAAGTCCCTAACTTACACAGGAAGAAAAATAAGATTAACAGCGTATCTCTCCACAGAAACTTGGCAGTCCAGAAAAAGGTGGCATGATATATTTAATGTGTTGAATGGGAAGAATGCAGCCAAGAATTCTCTATCCAACAAGCCTGTTATTCAGAATAGAAAGAGAAATAGAGTTTCCCAGACAAGCAAAACTAAAGGAGTTCATAACCACTAAACTAGCCTTGCAAGAAATAGTAAAGAGGACTCTTTAATTGGGAAAGAAAGACCAAAAGTGACAAAGACTAGAAAGGAACAGAGAAAAATTGCCAGAAACAATGACAGAACAAGAAATAAAATGGCACTAAATTCATATCTATCATATCATTACTCTGAATGTAAATGAACTAAATGCTCCAATTGAAACATAGGATGTTGGAATGAATAAAAAATATAAGATGCATCTGTATGCTGCCTATAAGAGACTCATTTTAGACCTAAAGACAACTGCAGATTGAAAGTGAGGCAGTAGAGAACCATCTATCATGCTAATGGACATCAAAAGAAAGAGAATGTCCATACTTATAGCATAAAAACTATATTTTAAACCAAAGACTAAAACAAGAGACTAAGAAGGGCACTATATCATAATGAAAGAGTCTATCTGTTGCAACCAGAAGATCTAACGATTGCAAATATTTATGCTCCCAATTTGAGAATACCCAAATAAATGAAATGATTAAAAACAAATGTAAAGGAAATAAATAAATAAACAAACAAAAAAACATAAAGGAACTCATGGAAAATAAGACAATCATAATAGGGGACTTTAACACCCCACTTAAAGCAATGGACAGATCATCTAAGCAGAAAATCAACAAGGTAACAATGACTTCAAATGACATACAGGACCAGTGGACTTATCAAACTTATTCAGAGCATTTCATCCTAAAGCATCAGAATACACATTCTTTTTGAATGCACATGGAACATTCTTCAGAATGGATCACATACTGGGTCACAAATCAGCTCTCAGTAAGTACAAATGATTGAGATCATATTGTGCATGCTTTCCAACCACAACAATATGAAACTTGAGGTCAACCACAAGAAAAAATTTGGAAAGACCCCAAATACATTGGAGGTAAAGAGCATCCTACTAAACAATGAATGGGTCAACCAGGAAATTAAAGAAGATGTTAAAAATACAAAGAAAGAAATGAAAGTTAAAACACATGATCTAAAACCTTTGGGGTGCAGCAAAAGTGGTGATAAGAAGGAAGTATACAGCAACACAGACCTACCTCAAGAAGCTAAAAACCCCTCAAATACACAATCTAAACTTAAATCTAATGGAGTTAGAAAAAGAGCAAAAAATGAAGCCAAAAGTCAAGAGAAGGGAAATAATAAAGATTGAAGCAGAAATAAATAATATAGAAATTATATACATATATATAACATTGTATATAAAAAACAGTAGAATTGATTAATGAAACCAGGAGCTAGTTCTTTGAAAAAAATTAATAAAAATGATAATTCCCTAGCCATACCTATCAAAAAGAAAAGAAAAAGTACCCAAATAAATAAAATCATGGATGAGAGTAGAAAGATCACAGCCAACACAACAGAAATACAATTATAAGAGAATAGTATGAAAAATTATATGCCAACAAATTGGGCAATCTGGGATAAATAGATAAATTCCTAAAAATATATAAACTACTAATACTGAAACAGGAAAACAAAGAAAATTTGAACAAACTCATAATGAACAAAGAAATTGAATCAGTAATCAAAACCCTCCCAACAAACAAAACTCCAGGGCCAAATGGCTTCTCAGGGGAATCCTACCAAACATTTAAATTTCCTTAATACTTATTCTCCTCAAACTTCCAAAAAATAGAATTGAAAGGAAAACTTCAAAACTCATTCTACAAGGTTAGCATTACCCTGATTCCAAAATCAGACAAGTACCTCATTAAAAGAGAAGTACAGCCCAATATCCTTGATGAAAATGGATGTAAAAACTCTCAACAAAATACTAGCAAATCAAATCCAACAGTACATTAAAATGATCATTCACCATGGTCAAGTGTGATTTATTCCTGGATTGCCAGGGTGGTTCAATATTCATGAATCAATCAACAGGATGCACCACATTAATAAAAGGAAGGATAGGGCACCTGGGTGGCTCAGTGGGTTAATGCCTCTGCTTTCGGCTCAGGTCATGATCTCAGGGTCCTGGGATCGAGGCCCGCATCGGGCTCCCTGCTCAGCGGGGAGCCTGCTTCCCCCTGTCTCTCTCTGCCTGCCTCTCTGCCTCCTTGTGATCTCTCTCCCTCTGTGAAATAAATAAATAAAATCTTTAAAAAAAAATAAAAAATAAAAGGAAGGATAACAACCGTATGATCCTTTCAATACATGTAGAAAAAGCATTTAACAAAGTACAGTATAGATTCTTGATAAAAACCTTCAACAAAGTGGGTACAGAGGAAACAAACCAGCGTCATAAAGGCTGTAAAAGACTGACAGCTAATATCATCCTCAATGGGGAAAAACTGAGAGCTTTTCCTCCAAGGTCAGGAACAAGACACGGATGACCACTCTCACCACTCTTACTTAACATAGTATTGGAAGTCCTAGCCTCAGCAACCAGGAACAAAAATAAATAAAAGGCATTAAAATTGGCAAGGAAGAAGTTAAACTGTCACTATTCGCAGATGATGTAAATTCCTTTTTTTTAAGATTTATTAATTTATTTGACAGAGAGAGAGAGAGATCACAAGTAGGAAGAAAGGCAGGCAAAAAGAGGAGGAAGCAGGCTCCCTGCTGAGCAGGGAGTCTGATGTGGGGCTCGATCCCAGGACCCTGAGATCATGACTTGAACCAAAGGCAGAGGCTTTAACCCACTAAGCCACCCAGACACCTGATGACATCAATTCTGACTTAAGTGCTAAGAACCAATTCTTAATATAGATACCTTCAATTCTGGCATTTAGGTCAAAAGTAGAAATAAATTTTAAAATGTATTGATAGGGTAGCAATGAAGTCATCATATAAAGCTTAATTTTGGACTCACTCATCAATTCCCACTTTGGATATGTTTGTTATATTGATACTTGTTATATACCACAAACACACTAGTTTATAAATACTCATATCTATGATTACCTATTTGTTGTATTATACCCATTTGTTCCTTGATTATGTATATAAACTGCTTTTTTTTTCAGGCACACACAAAGAAGGAAGAAGCAGCTTCCATTTAAAAATAATTAGAAAGACTATATATTTGATTTTATTTCACCTTCTTTAGGGGAAGAGTTTTTAACAATAATACTACAAAAGTAAATGTAATCTGAGCTTAGAAAAGTTGTCAACATCATTTGTTGAAGAGACTGTCTTTTTCCCATTGGACATTCTTTCCTGCTTTGTCAAAGATTAGTTGACCATAGAGTTGATGGTCCATTTCTGGGCTCTCTATTCTGTTCCACTGATCATGTGTCTGTTTTTGTGCCAGTACCATACTGTCTTGATGATGACAGCTTTGTAAAAGAGCTTGAAGTCTGGAATTGTGATGCCACCAACTTTGGTTTTCTTTTTCAACATTCCTTTGGTTACTCAGGGTCTATTCTGGTTCCATATAAATTTTAGGATTATTTGTTCCATTTCTTTGAAATAAATTGCTGGTATTTTGATAAGGATTGCAATAATGTGTAGATTGCTCTAGGTAGCATAGACATTTTCACAATGAAACAAGATGGGATCGGGAAGGAGACAAACCATAAAAGACTCTTAATCTCACAAAACAAACTGAGGGTTACTGGGGGGTGGGATAGGTTAGGGATAGGGTGGATGGATTATGGACATTGGGGAGGGTTTGTGCTATGGAGAGTGCTGTGAAAGGTGTAAGCATGATGATACACAGGTATGTACCCCTGGGGAAATAATAAAAGAATTTTTTAAAAAATAATAAAAGAAAAGAAAAAAAAAAGTAGTCAAGTGTTTTCATTAAACATTTTGCTTTTGTAAATATATGATTAGTCATATCCTTTCAAATCATGTAACTCCATGTTTAGAGCTGCTCTCTCTCCTGGAGAAAAACCATCATTCCATATATCTTTTGTGCTTTAGGCCACACTTAAGCTAAATACGTGTTAAGCATGCCATAAAAATTGTTGAAATTAAAGAAATTATTGAGCCATAGAAGGTAGAGGTTTTGACTATGTTAAGAAGTGTGTATGTATTAACAGGCAAGAAAGGTGATATAGATATTATTCCAAACATCTGAAGAGAAATTCAAATATTTATTCAATATTTGGGCAACTGCTTTATGTACTTAGCTATAATTGTCTGAGTATTTGCTTTAAAAAAGTTTAAAAATTATTGTTGGAGAATACAAATAGTGGTTGTAACTAATTTCATTATTTAAAAATCTGATGAAAACATGTTATTATTTTGAAGATTCTATTGTCATAATATTTTGTAGTATTATGGATTTTGTCCTAAAATTCAAAAATTATTTTGACTTTTGATAGAGCATACACCCAAATAAATGAGTATAACTTGGTTCAAAGTACTAAATAGATTGGTTCTTTGAAAGTGGTCTGTAATGTGACTTTCTTTAAGGTAAATTATATTTTATAATTTATTTCTATGACAAATAAAAGTAATTTCTGTACAAAATATTTTAGAAGATGGAGATATAAAGTGAAAAATGGTGGCTGCTTACCAATGCACTCATCCTGTGAAGATATTAAAATACTTTTGAATTTCTGCATATTTTCGGGGGTCATTCCTATATGCTTTAGGAATCAGTTACAGTAGTTGTCATTTGCTGCTTCTGCTTTCTCTCCATATCACTAACCTTTGCTGATCCAGAGGCCCTAGAATTCTTTAGCATACTTTCTTGTATTTATTCCCATCACAGATGAATATAATTTACTTTCAACTGCCCAAAACACTGCCAAGTTTTACCAAACCTTCAACTTAACATGCCTCAGATTGAAAAATACTTAAATGTCACAAGCAAGTGTTTCATCATTCCTAAACAGAACATGAGGGTTCTATGGTCCTAGAACACTGTCATATAGCAGAGAGTCTCAATTTTGTGTCCAATGACTTCTAGAAAGAAAAAAGAAAGAAAGAAAGAAAGAAAGAAAGAAAGAAGAAAGAAAGAAAGAAAGAAAGAAAGAAAGAAAGAAAGAAAGAAAGAAAGAAGGAAGGAAAGAAAGAAAGAAAAGGAAGAAAGAAAGATTGAGGGAGGGAAGGAGGAAGGAAGAAAAGAAGGAAGGGAAGAAGGAGAGAGGAAAGGAAGAAGGAAGGAAGAAAAAGGAAGGGAAGGGAAGGGAAGGGAAAGGAAAAAAGAAGGTAGGACAAAACCTTCTCACCACACAACCTTAAAGCTAAGGCTGTCTTATTCCCATCTGGAAGTGATTGACACAAAATTCTTTCATAGAAATTAATGAAAGCCCTCGGGCCCACCTAGTCATCATAAAACATTCTCAAGCACTGGATTATCCAAATTTATATAACATCTGGATGAACAAGAACACTAGCAGTCTAGTCAAAATCTAAAGTGATTTTAATTAATTATTAGGAAATGATAGTATGAAAAGTACATGTGAATAAAATTAATGTGTCATGCATTCACATATATAGCTACAACTATATAGGAAAAGAGCTAGAAGTATGTTTCCAATGTTTGGTTTTTTTAGGTCATAAAATCAAGAGTTTTATTAATCATCTTTTTATTCTCTAATGTTACTTTTATAGTGTAAAATTGAACTTAGAACTTAAGATAGTAACTAGTGAGTAAGAAGCAAAGAAGATAAAGCCATAATTATGATATTCTGATTTGGGACTTTTTTAATCAGTGTAGTTTTGCCTAAGAAAGCTTTTAAACCATAATCAACTTCTTTACCTTCCATAATGTAAAATGAGGTGAAATTTTACTCAGGGAAATTTTACTCAGAGTATATTTCTTCTTCAAAAGGGAAATATGGGCTGTCTGATCTAGATAGTTCTGGAAATAAGAATGTATACTATCCTGGAGTCTCTTTAGGATTATAGTGCTTTTACAATCTAGAATTTCCCTTTTTCTGTATTTTCTAAATGGCCATGATAAAGGTTACAGAAATTTTTACTGGATGGATACATATTACCCATCCTAGTAATTGTTTAGATTATGTTATTTTTCTAAGCAAAGAGTTATGAAAATAAGAAGATAGCATTATGCCTTCACTTTGGAGATTACTTACTGAATGAAGAATTCATGCTTTTAACTACACAGCTGTCATAGCTATTTATGAAAATGCGCTCTCTTTGTAGCTTCAATTGTTAACAAAATTAACAAGACAAATACATTTTGTGCTTCACCAATCTTTCTAAATTATTTGTTCAAATTAACAATGAGAATTGAATGAAAGGGTGAATGACTACAAGCTAAAAATAAAATTTAAAACCGCCAAAAAACATGGGTTTCTGTAACAAGAAGCTACACATTTATGTACACTTATAAATACTTTTATATACATATTTCTACAATAAACTTATTTTCTTCAAAATAGTTTGCCGTTAATGTGGTAAGTGACACCTGCTTTATTTTTGGCCAAAATATTGTGGATACTTCAAGAATAAAATCAATTCCTATAAGTATCAGTGCTTGCCTGGCTAATATATTCAAACACATACTGCATTTTGCTTATTAATGACACTTGCCTTCATAGTAATATGAAGCAATTTAATTATTTTTGGAAAATGAATTGAAGCAGAATTTCAAAGAATTTAAATCCAGAGTTATGATAAAGATAAAATAGATTAACAGTAAATTACATAAGTGAGGATGAAAGAGCCATGCAAAATACATAAAGTTGCCAGATTTAGCAAATCAAAATACAGGACACCCAGTGAAATCTGAATTTCTTATAAAGAGTGAATAATTCTATGACCCAAATGGGACACACTTACACTAAGCAAATATTCATTGTTTATTTCAAATTCAAATACTTGCATGAACTGAATTTTATCAATACTTAGTACACAAAGATTCTACAATCCCTATTGCCTATCTACAGAACTCTATATTCTAGAGCTATATTTTGGGTTTCATTCTAGAAAATTATTATACTGGAAATTTAGAGCAACTCAACTGTATTCATTAACACACAAATGAAAGGAATCATCACTAAGATGTATCAGGCTCATTTTAATTTTCTTTAAAAAATAAGTTGCTTTATGCATTCATCTCCTTTTCAAAAATTTATTGTTGTTCCCCATCACAAAATAAAACTTCTAATCACTATCACATAGATTTTATGCTGTAGGGTTTAATATCAAAAGGGATAAAATGTGTTGATAACAATGATTTATTTCTTTTAATGAAACAAGCAAAATCATGTATCTGTTATTGCACCATGCATTAAAAAAATAAAACTTCTCGTATTCTAAAATGTAGGTTATGTCAAAAACAAAAATGCTTTCAAATGGTTATGTATTCATTTACCAATATATGAATAAAACATTTTACAGAGTCCATGAATTCTTTATATTCTATCCCAATGTTCTGTTGTTCAGCAGACATTGCTTCATCCTTGAGTGTAAAGATTTAATTTGATAACTTGGATGTTTTATCTTCTGATATTTACAAACTTCACAAAAGTGTATTTTTTTATTGTTTTTCTTTGGGTTATTTCAGAGGTGTATAAATCTGTAACTATGATATTGAAAAGAGAAAGGCAATCCACTGTGTTTTATTCACTTATGTTCAATTTTATAAGAAATAATATTTCACATAGAGTAAATTCAAAGTATTCATATAAAAAGATAGGACTTTAATGTTGCTATCTTTTTATAAGCAGATGTATAATATTGTTAGGAAAATGGGTGCTTAGAATTGTTTGCCTGGGTTCAGAGCCCTGGGTTCAGACTAGATGTGTGAATTTGGGGAAATTATGCAAATGCTCATGCCATGTTTTCTTAATCTGTTGAATGGGAATAATCATACTCTTTGTAATAGGATGGAGATGAGATTTAAATGAATTAATTCTTGGAAAATGCTTAAAACAGTAAATAGTAAGCATTTAAATATTCATACCTTAGTTAAATCACTAGTTTTTAGGTCATTACCACCTACAACTAGTTGCAATAAAATACTGTAAACACATTAATTATTTGATTTATATGTAGATTAGGCATGATGATATCTAACATGTAAAACTACCATACTTATTGATTTTGAAATACAGTAGTATACGAATACCCAGTCAACTGTACAAAAATATTTTAAAGAGTTGGCAAAGTGTATGAGTTCAAAGTTAAAACTGTTATGGAGTGTTAGCATTTGGTGGAACATAGTCAGTTCTTGTTTAACACTGTCTACTACATTCCTTTGAACTTAAACATTAAACAAATGATGTTAGCATTCTAGATTCAAGAAATGAAATTGTTCTGGACTAAATCCAAATTTGGGTAGTAAAATAGATCTTAGATGTTTTTGGGTAATGATCCCACAATAAAACTTCACATCATAACATAAAAAGATGTTACATAGTTAACTATTTATGGGGTCATAAAAGTCCCATATTTCTTAAACCACATCAAAATTTTATCAGCACAGATTTCAAATTACATGACATCTAATCACTATGTTGGAATGATTTTAAAACTCTTGATGTTTTTAAGTTTACTTGCTTTTTGAGGATTTTGTGTGCGTGTGTGTGAGTCTTTCTTAAACATAGGTAAGAATATGGGCAAAAATTGGGGGCACCTGGGTGGCTTAGTCAGTTAAGCGTCTGCCTAGGGTCTAGGTCATGATTTCAGGGTCGTGGGATTGAGCTCTGCATCGGGATCCCTATTCAGTGGGGAGTCTGATTCTCCCTCTCCCTCTGCCCCTGCTTGTGCTCGCTGACTCTCACTCACTCTCAAAAAAAAAAAAAAAGAACAAAAATTGAGGTATTTCTATATAGACAATAAATGAATATATATGCATATTAAATACTTGCCATCTATAATTTTGGCTTATTGTTGTTGCTGCTGTCATTGTTATTTTGATTTCCTATCAGGAGATTGTAGGGTGGGTATATTTGATGCCCGGTGAATCCTTTGAGGTAGCCAACATGACAAGGACATCACTAGTATCTGATATTTCTACAAATAACTGTATGGTCACTATCTGGCATTAGAAAAAATTAATAGAGGGGGATTTGCTATACTATTGACAGTTACTGCTCCTGCCTCAGACCAAACATCATCAGGAACTTCGGGTATTGTAAAGTAGTAATGAAGCATGAACTCCCTCCTCTAAGGGACTCAAGATACTCCATCTCCTCCTATCAGCCTTACTGAACCACAATCAGAAGTTCAGGTCTTTAGGATAATCCTGCTTTATTCATAGTTTCTAAATCTCCTTGTTTGACTTCGTCCTTCCCCTCACCTTTCCTGAATGTCACAAAAACATTTTGTTTTACTTTATCACACTCCAGATCTATGACTGCAAATTTCTTTATAACCTTAACCCCCTTTAAAAACTGTTTCTTTCTCTTCTTGGTAGTAATTGATCTTCTGAGGACACCACTTCCCTCTAGCCTTCTCAAATGGAGGCTGTTCTTTAAACTAAAATTATTATTCTCTTTATGGTCCCACACCCAATGTGTAAAGGCCCATTGCCTCTTCCAATCCATATCTCTTTCCTCCTT
This sequence comes from Ailurus styani, assembly GCA_002007465.1. NCBI lineage: Eukaryota > Metazoa > Chordata > Mammalia > Carnivora > Ailuridae > Ailurus > Ailurus styani. The sequence continues at coordinate 4,753,857 of LNAC01000092.1, read as the reverse complement.
CAAAAGCTCCAAATATATGGAATATATTTCATCATAGTACCACCCACCTAGTCTGTCATTGCTATCATACCTTCAGGTTTCNTTGCCTCTTCCAATCCATATCTCTTTCCTCCTTCAAAAGCTCCAAATATATGGAATATATTTTCATCATAGTACCACCCACCTAGTGGTGGGTATTGCTATCATACCTTCAGGTTTTCTGCTTACACAGTTACTGTCAATCACTGAGCCCTGTTTTCCTCTTCATCTCTACTCCTGTAATTTTTGCAAATNATTGCTATCATACCTTCAGGTTTCCTGCTTACACAGTTACTGTCAATCACTGAGCCCTGTTTTCCTCTTCATCTCTACTCCTGTAATTTTTGCAAATCTATCACCCATGGGCAAGACCCATTAAGTACCTAGTTATCTCAGCTCCTTGATTTTGCTTCCATCTTTCCTTCAGCTACTGTCATAATCACAACCGGAGACTTGTTATGCCTAAAAACTCCACCTCCTTCAAAACTTTGCTTTCTATTGCCTCAAAATCAAACAATCTGTTCTGCTTCTCTAGTTCATTTATCCTAGGAACCATATTTTAGCAATTCTGTCACCAGATTATAAACCCTAGACTTCTAACATCAGTTTTTTTCATGGTGATCATTATTCTTTTCCTTTTCATTTCCATCTTTATACGACATTTCAATAATGGCTGAATCCAAATATCCACTCTACTAAAGTTTCTGGAGATAAACATACATTTAACTGACTGGTTTCATTTTAAATTCAAGAAAATAAACCTCAAGTGGGTAATGGTACTAACCAGTCCACTGTTTCTCAATTAGTTTTATTTTAAAGTCAGATAACTATTTTGTATCTTCAGTTTTCTCCTCAAACCACATATTTACCTCTTCCATTTTTCATTGATAGGTGATAATCTTTCCTCAAAATTCATTTTGAAAATAGATCCCATCAGATAAGATCTCCCTCATTATGTCATCACCAGCTGAACAATTTTATTTACATGTGGCTCCATAGTCTTCATTTAATATCACTGTGTAAAGTTGTTCTTTGTTATCACTTATCAAAGACTATTTCTTTCATACTTTCTCTGGGACTTATTCCCTCTTTATTACTCATAAACTGTATTCTAGCAGTTACTGGAAACATGCAAACATTTTGATAACATACCTCTCTTGATCTTCCATCTCATTTCTCTTCATTTACTGAAAAAAACATTTCACACAAAGAAGTGCTGAGGCTGCCTTTCCTTCCAATGACATTTTAACTTACTTAATCTAGTTTCCATTGTACTTTTTAGAGTTTTTGTCAAGGTCAGATATGATTTTCAGTGCTCAAGTCAAGGGAATTTGCTTCGTATTTATTATTTATTTATTTATTTAACTTTCTCTTCCTTTTAAGCTACTGCTCAGTAATGTTTTATACAATTGAGTTTCTTAAAACAATTCCTGATATTCTTCACTGGATGCTACTTTCCATATTCTGTACTCTCAAAGTTCTTTAAAAAGTAAATATTTAAAAATTAGTTTTTGAATAGACTGAATATATCAGTAAACATCCCTGGGCCCCTTTTTATGTATTTTGTCTTTCTCTTCTATCTACATTCTTTCCCTAGATAATTTCATCTACATTTAACTTCAACTGATGTATTTGTGACTCTCAAATATATATCTTTACCTCTAATATCTCTTTGTGATTCAACTCTATATGCAAAAGTTACTGAACAATTGTTAGAGTTGGATGTCTAAGTCATCATAAAATAAATATCAGCAATTCTTGAATTCATCAACCAAATTTTATCCTCCATCAATTTTTTGCCATTTTACCTATGTGTCCTAGCTAAATTCTAGGACTTCTCTCTTCATCTCTAATGATATCACCCTAATGCAAAGGGCTTTGTTTGTCTTGTGGATGACCATACATAGTGTCGGAAACAGTATATGGTACATACATGAGAGTTACTATGTAAATATTTTAAAATAAAAGAAGTAAATTCTATAGCTATCCTTAGAGCTGTTCTTTTCTTAAAAATAAGAAAAATTTTAAGACAGATGAATCACAGACCTGTACCTCTGAAACCAATAATAAATTATATGTTAATTAATTGAATTTAAATTACAAAAATAAAAATTAAGGAATTGAGACTTTCAATCTTTTGTTGATATGCAATAAGTTGCAAGAAATAAAGGGTAAATCTTTAAGAATGTTTTTTGATAACAGGTTAAAAAGTACACAGTCCAGGATTTTGATTAACAACCCAGGTTTGATATAATAAATCCAGGTTTTCCTATTACTTCTGCAATTTTCAGTGTATTGTACTGATCATTGTTTTAAATATCATAATTCCCAATGTCACATCTTTATATAATAATGATCCAAACAAGAAGCAAAAACTGATGCAATGTCCTTTCTTCTTGCATTGTTATAGTAAGAAGGACCCATTGGTCTGTGATATCTGACAGATAATTCCTTGAGCTAAGTACCTTGGACCCAGGGATCCTGACCAAGGTCCTCCTGCTTGTGTCCCCTCTGTTCCCTCCCTCCTTAACTGATAATACACGTGTGTTATATGATTAAATGACTCATTTGACATGCTGTGACAAATTTAAGAAAACGATTTTTGAGGGGCATATTTATTACTGTCGGATTACATATAAAACCAATTCGTTGAACTCATACTGTATGTAGCCTCTCTCTAACAAAGAAATCCTTTTACTTTTATAATTCTGGTGCTTCTTCAATTACCTTACAAGCATCAACTTTAGTTGGTAAAGCACTCTTCCCCAACGGTGTAAGCATTAATAAACTATGCTCTCTTTTTTTGTAAAACGATTTATTTATTTAATTATTTGAGAAAGAGTGAGCAGGGGAAGGTGAAGAGGGAGAGGGGAAGAAAGAGAATCTCTATCAGACTCCCCACTGAGCATGGAGCCCCATGCAGGGCTCAGTTTCATGAACCTGAGATCATGACCTGACTGCAAATAAGAGCTGGTGCTCAAACAACTAAACCACCGGGTCCCAATGTTTGGTATTGGTCATGACATTAATGACCAATTAATGTGTGAACAGTGTGAACAGTGGAGCTGAAGATTTGATTCCTCTGGGGTTGACAGAAACACCTACTCTCATTTTTTCCTCCTATAATCAAGAAGAAAATTTTACTTCAAAGGTCCTCACTAGCTGCTCCTTATTTTTTATCAGCTATATCAAATCTACACTCTTTGCCCGTAACTAGCAATGGGAATGAGATTGCCAGGACTGACTTATTTTGGTCATGATTAACCTTTTAGGGCTGATCAACTGGAAGGAAAACGGACAAAATTCTGCTAAGTGATCAGCAGTGTCTGATACAATTGCCATTGAATGAGGATTGTGAAATTTAGCAAATAAAATATAGGATGACCAATTAAATTTGCATTTCAGATCAGCAACAAATAATTTTTTAAGTAGGATTATTTAGGCAATCATGTAAATAAATAACTGTACAAAATTTGTTGATTGTTGATCTGAAAAATAAATTTAACTAGATTTCCTGTATTTTTCCTGGCAATCCTACATTTAACCAAACTGCAAAGAAGGAAATATTTTTATTCTTGCCTCCAAATTACCTTTAAAAGCTTCTCATTCCATAAAATATTTGTCACCCAGATAAGCCAAAGACTTAGTATTGACACTTAATTCAGGGCTTCTTCTTTGGTCCCTTGCATTTCCTCTGCTTCTATTATTTTGCATGCAGGTATTTTTTTTTCTATCAAAAGCACTGTGGTGTTGAGAAAAGAATTTAGGAACTAATTTCAGAGCTAGAACTAATTTCAAACTCGGTTGAACTGTTATCTATGGCTTGCCACTGCTTAAAATCCATTTCAGTTGATATGAGATAAAGTAGTTTAAGATATTTTTAGAAGGTACCATAGGAATATATTATATCATTATTATGCAATACATAAATACCAAGGAGCCTTTCATTCTGAAGCTTGATAATCAGAGTTCATTTTCTCACGGTATTATGTTCTCCTCCACTCACAAGATGTATGTAAGGAGCTTCATGGAAAAAAACAAAAAAAAACAAAAAAACTGTTAATATTGTCACAGAGGGAGTTTGAGACCTCATGTCAGCTTCCAAATGGCAATGCCATCAGCCATTTCACCAGCTCTTAAAACACAAAAAGTGTAGAGCTGTCTGCTCTGTTTCTGCAATGTATATTCTACCACCTGCTTTCCAAGAAAGAAGGCAACCATTTAACTGTTATAAGCAGAATCGTGTAACCAAATTCACATTGCTGTGGAATTTCCAACAACAACAAAAAAGGGAGCAGTGACACCAAAATTTTCAGATATTTTAACTCCATGCTGTGATATTTTGTAACAAGGACAGCTTTGGAGGGCTGATTGACCCTCCAGTTAATATTATTAAACGTAGCTTCTAAGAATATGATATTATCTAAATTTATCCCCAACACAAGTGTAAATGAGTAGTCTCTTATATCAAAGAGCTCTGACAGATGGCTGGCAAAGGCGGTAGTATTTTGCTAAGTTTATGTTACCACAGCAATGCAGCAGAAAAGCATGAACAGCCTCTATGAATCACCCCATCTGGGGTGCAGACTACCCCTAATCTTTATAATTTTTAAAGAAAAAAAATGTAAAGGGGTGCCTGGGTGGCTCTGTCATTAAGCCTCTGCCTTAGGCTCAGGTCATGATCCCCGAGTCCTGGGATTGAGCCCAGCATCAGGCTCCCTGCTCTGCGGGAAGCCTCCTTCTCCCTCTCTCACTCTTCTTGTTTGTGTGTCCCTCTCTAGCTGTGTTTCTCTCTGTCAAATAAATTAATAAAATTAAAAAAAAAAGTAAAGAGAGGGAAAAAGGAGACACAGTTTCCTTCCTGAACCATGAAGAAATTTGATCTAAGACTCAGATGATTTAGTTCCAAAAATAACATTTTAGAAAAACAATAAACATTTAACACAAGGGAAATACAGTCATCTAGTAAACATTAGTTTATATTTGCAGTTTTATATTCCTTGAGATTTTCTGCCTTCTAGTGTTTTCTTAATTGATGTGGTTAAAGGCTATGTTAAATTTTCATATACTTTGATCTTATACAGCTAAGGGGCAAGCCTATATTAGCCATTGAAAAAGGATAAGAGGCCAAGCACAGAGGATTTTAGGGCAGGGAAACTACTTGGTATGATATTACAATGGTGGATACATGTCACTGTAACTTTATCAAAACCCATAGAATATACAGCACCAAGGGTGACCTTCGAGAGCTAATGATATGTCAGTGTAGGTTCCTTGACTATAGCAAATGTACCCCTCCGGAGAAGGACATTGGTAACTGGGGAGGTTATGCCTTTGTGGGGAAGGGGATATATAAGAATCTCTGTACCTTCTGTACTTCTGCTGTGAACCTAAAAGTGCTTTAAAGACAAAGTCTTTTAGAAAAAAAATAATAAAAGTGGGTAATACAGCAATTATTTTGTCACCTTCAGTCACCTGCCTCATAGTATAACTATAGCTTTAATTTTGGCATATTTGATAAATATGATTCTAATAACCCAAACTGATATTTTATACTGATATTAAAAATGTGAAAATCTTATTTTTTCTCAAAATTTTGAGGTGAATGTATTTGTAGACTAACTCATAATATATCACAAAATAGAGTGCATGCTTCAACTTTGAAATAAAAGATCTTTTAAAAATAAATTAGCAGTAGTGAGTAGGGCAACATTCAACCTTTATAGAATATTGATTATAAAATAAAATGAGTTCATTTTAGAAGACATAAAAATGTCATCTATACTTTGCTTCTAAAATATTATTTCCAAGGATAATGTTTAAAAGTTGAATTTTTAATTTGGGTAAATGGTCATAAGGCATGTTTTTACATGAATATTTACACCATTTAAATTTAGTGCCAGTTTGCCATTACCTTCTATTCAGAACCAATAAAATGAGTTGGGGTGACTCCCTTTCAAAAATAATGAAAATTCAAAACATTAATTTACTTTCTTATTTATTCTTCTAATTCAAGATTAGTAAAACTGACCCTTTGCCTTCATTAAAGTTGGCTTATTTAAATAAGTATTGCAATTAAATTCTAACCAGTGAATGTCAATTACTTGCAGATTAGGAATGAATTTATTTAGATCACTAGGGAAATTGATCTTCTATGTCTTTTCAAACATGGTAAGGTTTTCAACATCTATTTCATTTGGATCAGATGAGGGTCTGGTCAAACACATTCCCTTTACTAATTTTCTATTCTAGCCTTGAAAATTATGTTATATTTGTGTGCCAGGTGTTTTAATATATTTCCATATATATGTACTGCTTTAGTAGTCTAAGAGTAAATTAAAACATAATCACATTTCTTGACACTTCTTTACAACAAATTCCTGATAATGCTCTATCCTTAGAGAGTACAATGATGTTAAAGAGTTGGTTCATTTATGGTTTAATAGAATTTTTTGAAAATAGCTTTAAAATTATATTTAATGAGTTGATACTTTCATGAGGCAGTTATACATAGAATATTTCTTTAACACAAATAAAAATAATCAAAATACGATTTCTAAAAGGTAATTACTTCCAGAAAATGTCTTAGTATGTGTTTTGAAAGTTGTATTAAATAGTGAACAAAACAAAATTTCTTTTCTGCTTTTATAAATTGCTTACTTTATAAAAGATTAATATTCAGGGAGTTCGAGAAAAGTAAAAGGAACAAGAAAATAACCGAGAGTGGGATGGAAAATGAGATTCAAAAAATAGAAAAAAAAACCTAGTTCACATGAGGAATGGTATTTCAATTTAGAAAATATTTTCTATGATAATTTGGTATTTTTAAATTCTGAAGATCAGTATATATCAGCTCTAATATTTTTCAGTTGTCTCTGTAGATATGATTTATTACATTAGTTGTGTTTCCTGCAAGTAACTGAAAATCTAAAGTCAAAATATCTAAATAATAAGGGTATTTATTATCTCACATAATAAGCTCTCTGGCAAGTTCACATTGCAATCACATTACTAAGAATCCAGGTTTTTTTCTATCTTTCAATCCTCTCAGCTTTAGCAGGCTTGTTACTTTACCTCTTCCTCCCTCAACTGATAGAGCAGCTTTAAGCATCACAACCATGTGCACTATTGCTTGCAGGCAAAAACAAGCAAACAAAATGCTTTTTTAGCCTGTTTTTGTCAAAAACAAAAATACATCTTATAATTGCCAGAATATTTCTCCAATGCCTTACTGATAGAAATTGTGTCACATTAGCTACCTAATTTAATAATTGGAAAGGGAAATTAGAATTATCATCATTGCTTTAGATTAGTTAGGATTCACTTCAATGGCTAGAGCTGTGGATAACATTTTCCTGAGGCATGCAGAAAATCATGGACACATAAAACAAATCAGGGGGCAATTACCAAGGGAGAGGGGAAAATTGCCATTGGATAATAAACATCAGAGTCTACTGCCATGCAAGTATAATTCATGCCGTTAATCAAAAACACTAAGAAATAAGTCAAAAGTATAAATGAAAAAAAATACATAGTTGTTACATATGTAATCATTTTTACCAGGACATATCTTAATAATCAAATCTCATTTTTCTTTAATAATCAAATCTCATTTTTCTTTAATTTATGTCATATTATTGAAGCATGATTATTTAAACTGTGTTCAAATAAAAACACTTTACTTCTTCATCACAGCTTATCCAAAGCAGTCAATTATTTAATAAATGTGGGCCGAAATGACTTTTACTCTTACGAATTGAAATCTTGGTAAGCAAGAGCAAGGAAGGAAGGAAGGAAGGAAGCAAGCAGGAAGGGGAGGGAGGGGAGCGAGGGGAGGGAGGGGAGGAAGAGGAGGGAGGAAGGGAAGGGAGGGAGGAGACTGAGGGGAGGAAAGGGAGGAAAGGGAGGGGAGGGAAGGAAAGGAAGAAAGAAAAAAAGAAGGAAGGAAGGAAGGAAGGAAGGAAGAAGAAAGAAAGAAAGAAAGAAAGAAAGAAAGAAAGAAAGAAAGAAAGAAAAAGGGGAAAAAAGAAAAGAAAGGGATAAAGGAAGAAAGAAAGGAGGGTGGGGCGCCTGGGTGGCTCCGTGGGTTACAGCCTCTGCCTTCGGCTCAGGTCATGATCTCAGGGTCCTGGGACCAAGCCCCACACCGCATCGGACTCTCTGCTCAGCGGGAAGCCTGCTTCCTCCCCTCTCTCTACCTGCCTCTCTGCCTACTTGTGATCTCTCGCTGTCGAATAAATAAATAAATAATCTTTAAAAAAAAAAAGAAAAGAAAAGGGAAAAAAGAAAAGAAAGGGAGAAAGGAAGAAAGAACGGAGGGAGGGAGGAAGGAGGAAGGAAGGCAGGAAATGGAGGAAGAGAAGGAAGGAAGGGGGAAAAGAGAAAGAAAGAAAGTAATAAAAGAAAGAAAGAGAGAAAGAAAGACTATAACCCTTCTCTTTCTATAGCATAGAACCGCTTTCTTCCTTAGTTTGTGTTCTAGGTCACAATCTCTTATTTCTTTTAATGTCAGGTGTTCTATTCCACTCTTTCTGTTTCCATGTCCTCTTTTACTCTCTTCTCTTCCTCTCCTCCTTCTTTTTCTAATGTATTTTTGTCCACGAATGTACAAGGTGCTATGCTGGACCTATTATAGCTGCATCTGCATGAGTGAAGTCCTCAGAGGATTATATAGATATCAAGAATCTTACCATCTTCAAGACATATATAGACATGTATAGAACTATATAATATAGAGCAAAGTATCATAAAAATGAGGAGAGAGAAATTGAGTAGAAGATGGATAAAGGCTACATTACACTTAGTTTGGACAATTATCTAACTAATCCTTTTATCTCTAACACTGGAACAGTACTTAGTTAATCAAAATAGCAATAATTATAATAATGACAACGTGATGAGAAGAGGAGAATTATTTTAGTAATTTATGTGCCAGACATTATATATGCATCATCTCATTCAATCCTATAATAATTTGGATAAGTTGATATTTCTCATATTTTACTGGAAAAGAAAATTATAGGCAAGGGGATGGGACACGCTGCCAAGAATTACAAGGTTAGTACTTCAGGAAGATATGCCAAAGCTGATATTCTTGTCTATTATACTTCTGTGGCTTTCAGGGTAGGTAGGCATTCAACCAAGGATATATAACTGAAATTAACTATGAACTTTTTGGTAGACAAAAGTGTAGAATTGGAAGAAAACTGGAAGAGAAACATTTTGCCCACCTGTTCCCACATACGTATTATGTCTTAGTTAAGTCTGTTTGGATTTATTATATTAAGTGACACAAAGAAACTTTACTTCCAAGAATGATAGTTGTTTATCTTCTCAACTGCCAGATATAGAATGTTTCTCTTTAGTAATTTCCTACTGCAATAAAAGTGACTTCTCATTAAGAGTCACTGTCATGAAGTAAATACGACTCTTATTTAAAGGAAGAAATTTGGGGCGCCTGGGTGGCTCCGTGGGTTACAGCCTCTGCCTTCGGCTCAGGTCATGATCTCAGGGTCCTGGGATCGAGCCCCGCATCGCATCGGGCTCCCTGCTCGGTGAGAAGCCTGCTTCCTCCTCTCTCTGCCTGCCTCTCTGCCTACTTGTGATCTCTCTCTCTGTCAAATAAATAAATAAAATATTTAAAAAATAATAAAGGAAGAGATTTAAGACTGATGAGATTCTAGCAGAAGAATCTAAACATCAAACATAGTCCCCAGTATTATTTGCTTCAGTAAAAGTGAAGATCTTTTTAAATTGAAAGCAGGATTTACATCTTTTAATAATTAGTTTACTCTGCGTGTCTTGAAAAGTGTATATGTTCCATTCATATTTGAGACAGCTGTGGTTAACATAAAAATTAAAATGCACACTAAAATGTGTTAATGGAAGTAGTAGCGGTTTCCAGTAGTAACTGTCAAAAAATGTGGGCCAGTCTATCATTAAAGACCAAGGTTTAAAGCATATGTTTTTGAGTGTGTTCTGAAAGTAAATTTGCTGATCTCAGACCATAGACCTTTCTCAAGGTTAAGATTTGGTATGGAAATTATTCTGGTGAAATGATAATCATTACAATAATTAATTGATTGCTTACTATGAGCAAGAGGCCAGCTAAGTATAATGTACCATTATTTTGCTTACCTCTCAAAATAATCCTGTAATATAAGTAGGGATATTTTCCTTATTTTAGAGGATAAAATAATGAAAATTTAAGAAGAATGATTTTTGTCAAAAATCACAGAAATAAATTGTGGAGCAAGAGTCAGAGCCCAAGTCTGAAGAACCACAGGCCCTAGATCACACTATCTTCAGTTTTTGGTTTTATAAAAATAGGATTTTTTGTATTCTCATCAGATTTAGCCAGGGCTTTTTGGTTCATTTGTTCATTCCTTCCTTCCCTCCCTATCTTTTCCTTCTTTCTTTTTTCTTTCTTTCTTTTTTCTTTCTTTCTTTTTTCTTTTTTTCTTTCTTTTCTTTATTTATTTCTTTCTCTCTCTCTTTCTTTCTTNTTTTTTCTTTCTTTCTTTTTTCTTTTTTTCTTTCTTTTCTTTATTTATTTCTTTCTCTCTCTTTCTTTCTTTTTCTTTCTTTCTTTCCTTACTTCCTTCCTTTCTTTCTTTCTTTCTTTTTCTTTCTTTCTTTCTTTCTTTCTTTCTTTCTTTCTTTCTTTCTTTCCTTCCTTCCTTCCTTCCTTCCTTCCTTCCTTCCTTCCTTTCTCTTTCTCTCTCTCTTTCTTTCTTTCTTTTTCTTAGATTTTATTTATTTATTTGACAGAAACAGTGAGAGAAGGAACACAGCAGGGGAAGTAGGAGAGGGAAAAGCAGACTTCTCACCGAGCAGGGAGCCTTCCATGGGAATGGGTCCCATGACCTGAGCCTAAGGCACATGCTTAACCGACTGAGCTACCCGGGCACCCCAAGACTTCTTGGTTTCTATGAAAGAAGAGAAGTCAGAGGCAGCTGGAGCTGGCAAGGTCACCAAGTCTGTCCAGAAAGTTCACAAGGCTAAGTGAATATTATCCCCAATTCCTACCACTCCAGTCTTAATCAGTGGTGGAAGAACGGTCTCAGAACTGTTTTGTGTCAATTGGCCATTTAAGTTTAATAGTAAAAGACTGGTTAATGATAACACTGCATCATAAAGCCTTCAGAAGGAAAGCAGAATGTTTTGTGGACCACTTGTTTTTTTTGTGTGTGTGGCAGTTTTAAGTTATTAGTTTTTAAAATCAGTACTTTTTAATGGAAACAACTTGACCAAAAATCTGTCACAGAATTTTGAGACCCATTGAAACAAAAGTTTAATGAAAGAAAAAAAAAAAAAGAAGAAGAAGAAGAAGAGACGTCAGATTATCGGCAGCTCTGGCCTCACTTCTGCTTATCTACATGTTTCTTTTTCTTCAACAACTGTGACTGATTACCCAAAGCTTGCCAATGCCTAATATCGTTTTCAACAATGTGTTTATCCTGTATTTGGGAATAATATTGCAAATAGAAACACAGGTGATTCAATTTACTAAATGCCAGCTACTTGACATGTGTGTAAATTGTAATTTTCTCTTTTAAACAGTGAATATCGGTACCTCTTTTTAATAGAAAAGTCAAAACCAAGAGTCATTGGTATTGTGTTGCTCAGGATTACATGGCCTCATTCAACATTATTTAAAAATAGTTTTGAGAGTTGACTTAGCTCTGGGATAGTTCGTGAGATTTCCTTTACTCCACAAGGGTCTTTGTTTCCTGTCACCTTGAAAGGCTGTAGGCAATCAGGATTATTCTACCTCATTCCACTCAGCCACGTTTCTTCTCCTTCACTAAGAGTCCTTGGAAACTTCACACACAGCCATAACTGAAGAATGTGAGATGTTTTCCTTCATATAAAAACATAACTAGCTGTAGTTAAAGAGTCTGTGTATCTAGAAAATGCAACTTGATTCAGGAAAGGTAACGGTGAATTTCTCTGAGTATTAGTCTAACAACCAACCTGCATTCTTCCTTGGGGATACACAGTAGCAGAAGCACTGTTGTGTTTTATTTTGCTTTTTAAATAAATTCAAAGAAATTGAAATTGTAAACAATAAATTTATATTCACATAATAAGTAAGGTTGTTGTGTATCATTTAGTTTTAATGGTTTTAAAATAACTGTTTAGGTTGACAATGACCTTGACAAAGTACAGGAGTAATTTTGACATAAGGACACATTGATAATGTGTCATTCTATCAGTTAAGCCTGTACTTTCTCTTGATCACCAATGGGCAACTCATTAAATTAAATTTAATAAATTAAATAAAATGAAGCTGTTGATAGGATGAAATGTTCTAAAACAGAATCTTGGTCTAATATTGTGAATACAAAGTTCATATTTTTGTGTGTAAATAATCTAATAACTCTAAGAAGGGGACTAAAACATTTACCTTCATTATTTGGTTACTTATATTATATAAGACCCATCCATTCAGCAATTGAAATTTAAATTTGCGTATAGATATTGAGTGGTATTGTCAAATGAATGTTTATTTTCTGTGGAAATACCTGTTTATCCAAATTAGCTTTTTTGTTTTGTTTTGTTTTCATTTTTTGTGATCAGAAGTTTAATCCAATATATTCTATTTTTAAAAGTATGAGTGTGATTCATTCTTTTTCTTTTCTTCCTTGTCTCTATTTTCATTTTATTTTATTTTATTGTACACAAAAATGTTTCACAAAAACTTGTATCATTTGGTATTTTTAAGTGTTTTCTCTCTACCCCTCATGGATGTGCTGTAAATGTCTCTCAGTAATGAAGGAAATATTCTCTATTTCTGTGCCATTCAATTTGATAGCCACTAGTCACATGTGATTTTTCAGCACCTGAAAGAGAGCTAGAGCAACTAAGGAAAAAATAGTCACATATGGCTAGTGGCTATTGATTTAGAAAATATGGGTACAAACTACAATAAATATACCTTTGAAATATAAACATACCCTTTTTATACTTCCTTTATGTCCTGAATTGTGTGTGTGTGTATAACTGTTTTCTGACTGCTTTCTCTGCATCCTCCAGTATGTCCCACAATGATTCCAAACTCCTGGTATTGACACTTATGTACCATATTTTACCAGGGTTGATCTGTATGATTAATAGCATATGATAGAAGTTATGGTATGTCAATTCTGAGATTGATTTGGACTGTGGCTTCCATCCTGGGCTATTTGCCTCTTTCTCTCTCTCAAATAGGCAGTGAAGAACTGAGACCTACCAACAACTACATTAGTGAGCTTAGAGACGTCTGCTTCGGTCCCCGTGTAGTCTGGACTTGGCTGCAGACCAGGCTGACAGCGTGACAGCAACTTCCTTCCTGAGAGACAGGGAGCTGGAATCACTCAGCAAGCAGCTTCCATACTTCTGACTCTAAGAGACTGGGCGATAATAAATGTTTATTGTTCTAATATTGTTCTGTTAGATTTCTACAAAGCATAGATAAATACACCAAGCTACCTGTTTATGTATATTAATTTTACAAATCTATGTATAATTATTTTGCAACTCTATGCATATTTTTTTGCCACTTTGCAATATATTTGCAACTTAATGAATTACTTTATCAGTCCTAAAATGTTCCAAGAGTAATTGCTTTGTATTTTGATATTTTATATTTGTATTTGATAGAAAAATATTTGGTCTTTGAAAAATGATATTCCTAACACACAATACTTATTCTTACTTAATTTTCTTATTGTATTGTTCAAGTAAGAATCAATGAATGCAGTTAAATAATAGGGATGACCCTAACAATTCATTACCTATTCCGAATTTTATTAAAATTCCTCTAATGTACCATCATTAGATACAGTATTAGCTGTTGGTATGATAAAACTGTTTTATTATGCTAAATATAATATTCAATATAAGAAATATATAAAAAATGAATTTGAAATACTGTCAAATATATTTTGACATCCTTTGAGAAAATGTTTTTAATCCTTTCATTTGTTACACTGAAAGACCTATAAGATATCTTATATTTTTGGAAAAAATAAACTAAGTTTATTTTGGCAATGCCACTATCTGAATATTTTCTGTTTAAGCCAATGAAAGTCTTTTAACTCAGAAGTTATTATTATTGCATCATTAAATAATATCAATATTATTACTTCTAAAATATGCTGAACAGTTTAGTGCTTAACAGGTCGTATCTTTTTTTTTCTGTCTTTATGGTCTACACAAATGAATTCCATTCTCCCTGGAATTAAGGACTATGTTTTCTCTTCTTTCATGCTTGTTAAAGCATAAATCACAATGTTGTATTTATGAAAAATTTCAAAAAATGCTTAGACAACGAAGCAGGTTGTTAAGGAGCTGGATTGTTATTTGAGGGGCTCTTTTTAGGTCCTTCAATTTCCCTATATTTTGGAGAATATTTTCCAGATTGAAATATAGGAAATACAGGTTCTGTTTCTCTGGAGAACCCTAATACGACTTATTTAAATGAATGAAATGTCACTTTATACATAAAAAATATGATATGGTATGAAATATATTTTGCTTTAGAATTTTTTTCTTAAAATGGTGCACCTTAAACACGGGCAGAGATGATTTTCATTACATATGATACTCATGAGAATTGCTATTCAGATTTGCTTGAAGGAATTTATTTTTAAAGATTTATTTATTTATTTATTCATTTATTTATTTATTTGACAGAGAGAGAGAGAGATCATAAGTAGGCAGAGAGGCAGGCAGAGAGAGAGGAGGAAGCAGGCTCCCTGCTGAGCAGGGAGCCAATGCAGGCTCTATGTGGGGCTCTACCCCAGGATGCTGAGATCATGACCTGAGCCAAAGGCAGAAGATTTAACCCACTGAGCCACCCAGGCGCCATGCTTGAAGGAATTTAAAAACATGTCTAGGTTTTGTTAACAATTGGCCAAATTTATTATCTTACCATCCTTCCTGTCCCCAACTAAGGCCATAAAACTCCTGCTGAGAAAATGCTGCTGACATAGTTTGATCATGCTATGAATTACTCCACAACACTTAACATATAGGAAGTGTCATAGTCTATGATTCCCAAATCAAAACTGATACAGATACAGTACTGATTCCAACTACCACAAAGCTTATTAACTAGCTTTCATAGACAAGAATATAGCCAATTAAGCATTCAAGTCTTTCCATTTTCAGGGTATTGGCTGAACTTGAAAAGTTGTATTTTAAGTAAGATATTTCATCTGCATGTGTATCTCTCAAACTTTTTTAACAATTTGGGATGAAACAATTGTTCTAATTTTCCATGTAAATTATATCTTTCACATATAATATTCTCAAGGCCTTAATTTACTTCTACAACAGTTTTATTTCTCAGCTATCCTCTAGGTAAAATTTTCATTAACAATTGTTTTGGAATTTATCTAATATCATGTTTTCTGATAAATTTTTCATAATTTTAAGAGATTTTATTTATTTATTTATTTATTTATTTTTATTTATTTTTTAAGATTTTATTTCTTTATTTGACACAGAGAGAGAGAGAGATCACAAGTAGGCAGAGAGGCAGGCAGAGAGAGAGGAAGAAGCAGGCTCCCTGCTGAGCAGAGAGCCCAATATGGGCCTCGATCCCAGGACCCTGAGATCATGACCTGAGCCGAAAGCAGAGGCTTTAACCCACTGAGCCACCCAGGCGCCCTATTTATTTTTATTTTTTTTAATTATTATTTGTCCCAGTGGTACAGGTCTGTGAATCATCAGGCTTACACCTTTCACAGCATTCACCATAGCACAAACCCTCCCCAATGTCCATAACCTATCCACCCTATCCCTACCCTCCCATAATTTTAAGAGATTTTAAAAATCACTTTTTTCAACAATAACTGAAAGCTTAATAATCTTAAATAAAAATGGTGCTCATATATAGTATCTCATCCATCCCTAAGTAAGTACCATAGAAATAGTTACTCACATAGAAAATTTAAAACTTAATAAAAGGAGCATAAACTAGATAAACATATGAAAATCCAAACTAAAGGAAATAGGGCATAGAAAAATAGTCTATGTATTTAGATCTTAGCATCTTATGTAGTGGAGTACATCAACTAAGCTACTTTTTCTAACGAAATGGAAATTGGTGAGTACTTTTGACTTTAGTTTTCCTAACTTCCATGGACTTGAGAAAATCATATAGACAAAAAGCTTATCAGTACTCTAGTTCTGAGCGGACTTACAATTCCTGAAGTTGAGAACCTAGATTACCTGAATAATGTATGCATATAAAACTGGGATGGAAATAATAGTAAGTTGGTTGAATTTTTATATGCCATTTTATTTCAGACAAAACATGGTTTAATTTTAGACAAAAGATGGTTTTATTTTAGACAAAACATGGTCAAGAGATCTCTGAAATTTAATTTCAACAATTGTGCTATGATCTAATTAAAACATTTTTTAAAAAGCCAGAAACCATGGTGCATGAAATACAGTTATTGCTCAATAAATAACAGTAGAAAGAATAATTTATGGTTCTCAAGATTAAACATGGCCTGAGTGTATTCAAAATATAAAAAGGCTATTCATCATTGAATGTATTAATTAGTGGAAATCTTTTAATTAATAAACCTTAAAATGAGGTAATTTCAATTAATAGTTCTTAGTTGGAAGGAATGAATAGAGTTATAAAATTTTCCAAAATATCATTAATAATTTGAAACCTAAAACAATGAAATGTTTTAAGTATATGACTTTGGCAGTACAAATAGTGGGATAAAGGCCAAATGAGTTGCCCATCAGAAAAGATTAATTTAGATAACATGTGGTTCAGAAGATCCAAGCTGAAAGGTAATCAAATCGTATAATCAAAGAACTCTCTAGAGACATATAATCCAGCTTAGTTATATCTTGATCCTTAAAGTTCATGTCTTGTCAATTCAATATCCATCTTCCCTAGGGACCAGAGATTTAAAAAAAAAAAGGAAGAAAAAAACTGTATGTTCTAGTCTTTTGTGAAAGTCCTCCAAAAAATCTCTCTTTTCTGAATCAGTTCATTGGTTCTAGAGAGAAAATGTAATTTGTCGATTAATGGATACATAGAGAGAGAGATGTAGAGAGATATAGAAGATATAAAGACAAACAGATGGAGAAATAGATTATGAAATCAATCCATCCTCATTGAATATACTTAACAGAGTTAGGACATATCAGATAGTGAAAGTATAACTTTTGATGATGATAATCATACAAACAATATACATTCTTCTTTACAACATAGATAAACTTAATAAGATTCAAGGGATTATCAAACCAATATAAACAACAAGGGAAACAATTGAAATATTTTGAGATAGAATTTAATAAATTTAAATCTCAATCTAATGTTAATGTTCATATCATTTTAGTATACAAAGTGTATACATATATGATATACCATATATATATGTCTCCTTATAAATGATACCTATATATCTAATTAAAAATGTAAAGGTAATACTCTTCTATCTTTTTTATATCCATTAATTTATTAACATATAAATTCAATTATTCCTTTATGTATCTTTTTATAGTATTTAAAAATAAGACAATGTTATATACTAGTTATAGGAAGAATGATTAATTAAAAGAGGCATAATTATTATATTCAGACAGGATGGGTTTTTAAATTACTGAGGAGAAAACATATATTTGATCCTGATTTAAAATCAAATAGCATTAAATATAACAAAGAACACAAATGGGCACCATCAACATTTATCTTAAAATATTTCTATAATATTGAAACTTAAGGAAGCTTTTTATTGCTCATCACAATTACTGTCATATTGCTAAGGGTGTGGTACATCTGTCAGATGGAATAGGGGAGGACACTGATCTGATTGGGAAAGGAAAGGAGAAGGAATAGAGAACATAACAAGAGATCTTGAACCTGGGATAGATACGACATTCTTGCCATATTGTGAGCTGGGAAATCACCTCTGCTAAAGAAATAAGAAAAATGATTTCCTAGTTATAATTGTCACTTCTAATAATGAGAAAGCATTCTCATCTCCATGAATTGTTGACCATTGATAGAATACTGAAATAATTAAAATAAATCTTTTCAAAACTTACTAAAATCTATTTAAAATGATTACTCCATACTGGCAAAGAGATATTATATATAAGTATAATTTTATTTAATATTATTAAAATTCATTTTATTTTTTTAAGAGGGAGAGAAGGTGGGGTGGGGGCACAGGGAGAAGAGACTATTTTTTAAATATTTTATTTATTTATTTGACAGAGAGAGATCACAAGTAGGCAGAGAGGCAGGCAGAGAGAGAGAGGGGGAAGCAGGCTCCCCGCTGAGCAGAGAGCCCGATGCAGGATCCTGAGATCATGACCTGAGCCGAAGGCAGAGGCTTAACCCACTGAGTCACCCAGGTGCTAGGGAAAGGAGACTCTTAAGCAGGCTCCATGCCCAGTGTGGGCCCAAAGCAGTGCTCCAACTCCCAACTCTGAGATCATGAACTGAGTCAAGATCAAGAGTCAGATGCTTAACTGACTGAGCCACCCAAGTGCTCCCAATTCATTTTATTCTTAAGGGAAAACTTTATTTTTTCTGAAATTGTTAAACATATATTTGTATGGTAGCAAAAGGGATTACGAGATTAATTCTGGATGTCCCATAAACTGCTGAGATTCCATAAGTCTTCATGTCATTAGTAATTTCAGAAAGTAGCTTCAAAAACATATAAAGAGATTTAACCATTAAATGAATAGTTTATGTGGGTGATGTTTAGGATTGTGAAAGTTTGTGATTATGAAAAATAATTTTAGGGGAGCATCTGCTTATTATTATAATTAAATAAAACATTGTTGACTTTTACTTTTTTCCATAATTTAAACTGTTTTGATTTTTTTAATTTTATTTTTTTAAAAGATTTTATTTATTTATTTGACAGAGAGAGAAACAGTGAGAGAGAGAACACAAGCAAGGGGGAGTGGGAGAGAAGCAGGCTTCCCTCTGAGCAGGGAGCCAGACGTGGGACTCAATCCCAGGACTCCGGATTCATGACCTGAGCTGAAGGCAGATGCTTAATGACTGAGTTTCCCAGGCCCCCCAAACCTTTTTTTTTTAAACAGAATTCAGTTTAGGGGCACCTCAGTGGCTCAGTCAGTTAAGCATCTGCCTTTGGCTCAGGTCATGATCCCAGGGTCCTGAGATGAAGCCCCACATTGGAGTCTGCACAGCAGGGAGTCTGCTTCTCCCTCTCCCTCTCCACCTCCCCCTGTTAGTTCCCTCTCTCTCTCTCAAATAAATAAATAAAATCTTTTAAAAAAATTTCAAATTAATTCTGATTTTATAGACAAACTTCTACACATATTTCCTGCTTTCCACCCCTTACCTCTCCCCCTAAAATATTTAAATCACCACAGGCCAACCATAAAAGGCACATGTGTAAAACAATTTGATAAAATAAAAGAACAATTGCTGCTGTTCAAATGGATTTAAAGAGAATAAATCTGGACATGCACACCTTAATCCTTGGATGAACTAAACCTTTGGTGTCCAGTTAAAATGTTTGTGACACAAGGCAGTTTTTTTATGACATTGTAGTAATTCATATTTATTTAGGTTAGATTGCCGTCTTCCTAAGGCAAGATACTGTTTGTACCAGCTCTTCTCAAAAAACAGATCGCATGTGTACATCCTTGATTAGTGACACATATTAAGTTTTCATTTTATCCTTTGTTTTTAAATTGTTCCTTGCCAGAGGCAGGCATTTATGAAAGATTTCATTAAATGACATTATTCCATCCAAATTTTATGTAGAGGCAAAATAAACTACTTTTTGTAACAGAACAGACTTGAAGATAATTTGGTTTTTTTGTCTTGTTTTGTTTTTAAAGATTTTTTATTTATTTATTTGACAGCGAGAGAGAGATCACAAGTAGGCAGAGAGGCAGGCAGAGAGAGGGGAGGAAGCAGGCTCCCAGCCGAGCAGGGAGCCCGATGCAGGCCTCGATCCCAGGACCCTGAGATCATGACCTGAGCCGAAGGCAGAGGCTTTAACCCACTGAGCCACCCAGGCGCCCTTGAAGATAATTCGTTTTGAAAATTTTACTTTCTTTAATGTGAAAGGGTATATTTTATTTAACTTTAAATGAACTTGTAATTATTTTTTCACATAGTTTTAGGGGTAAACTCAAGGTGCTAAAATTACTTTAGTGCCTATTTTTGCTCTAATCTTGGAGATTTCACAATAGTAAATAAATATTCAGTATATTGATTTTCTTGATATTTCTAATTATATTTATTGAATTTATAACCCTTTACTACATTTCTATCACTCCATAAAAACACTTTTTAAAACACAGAACACATATAAAAATATTTCTTAAAACAGCAATACACCTCTCTGCCTACTTGTGATCTCGCTCTTTGTCAAATAAATATATAAATAAAAATCTTTAAAAAAAAAACAGCAATACAATTTTTCATAGGCTATGTTCAATTTCAAGAAACCAAATGTTCTTGTGTCCCAACTCTCATCTAGTTTAACAAGAGTAATGAGGATAAAACCAGATCAAAAACTGAAATTCCAGTAAGAAAAGAAATTTTTTTTCCTATCCCCACCTTTTCTATTCCCTTACCTGCATAGATATCTGTATCAATAAAATATTTGAAATTACCTAATTTCCAACAAATATAGTTATTTAAGCATAAAATTGATAACACTATTGTGCATTCCATAAAAGCCAACATTTTAGTATTGTGCTGTCTCTTTTGCAAATGGGAATATTTAAATTTGCTAGATGAAATATATCAGGACCCATAAGAGCTCACCAGTAAAGGTCATGCACGTTTCAGGGGTATTGTTACTGTACTTAGAAGATGTGTTTGTAATCCAGCAAGACAATGAAAATATTAGAATGTAAGTATCTACATTTTTCTGGTTATTAAAGTGAGTCAGTACTAAAATACATTTCTCAATTTTATTCCTGTAGAACTTAACATTTCAAAGAATTTTGGCAGCTGATGTCTTGTTTATCTACTCACTTACACTTTTTCCCCCACTTGAAAACGTGCACCATGAGGCCAAATATCTTAGCTGTGTTATTCCTATAGATCCTACATGACTAGAACTGTCCCCATAATTGTATTAATATGCTTTGTTCTCCAAAATATGCAATCTCCTCTATTCACATGCTATGGTACTGTTATTGTGTACTATTTCAGTTTGTATTAATTCCAGTTATCTGCATAATTTCAGCAAAAATAAAATTGCCTTTGACTATCAGTGTTAGTTTCAATTTTGTGTTCACATCCCCATGATTGCTTGCTTTCACATCAAATTCTGTTTCTATTTATTCTTAGCAAATTATTGGACCATTTTGCATGTATTATATTTTCCAAGCATTATAGTAAAATAATGTTATACATTTGTCCACCACTGTGATTCTTCAAGACACAACTCAAATCTAGGATTTTCATTTCAAGCTGTAAATATTGACATAGAATGTTGTAACTTTGAAAAGAAATGTAAATATCTCTTTTTTAAAAGATTTTCTTTATATATTTGACAGAGAGAGACACAGTGAGAGAGGGAACACAAGCAGGGTGAGTGGGAGAGGGAGAATCAGGCTTCCCATTGAGCAGGGAGCCTGATGTTGGGATCGATCCCAGGACCCTGGGATCATGACCTGAGCTGAAAGCATATGCTTAAGGACCAAGCCACCCAGGCGCCCCCAAGATATATAAATATCTCTTAAAATGAATTTCAAGTCTTCCTTTTGGCTCTTGGGATAACAAAGTAAGTTAGTACGTTTATAATTCTGAGTATTTAAAATGTGATAAAATCCTTGTAGAATGATGTTAAAAATTAAAGTTCCATTTATATGTGAATTTGAAGCATTATAATTGAAAATTGTGTGTGAATTAATTACAAATATTAAGCATAAAATTAATATGAATAGGAATTAATAAGTATCAAGCAACAAAAGCTACGAATAAATGGCAAGTAGCCCAGCAAAGCATGAACTAAGCTTCCCAGCTGAGCTACCCTATATTAAGTGATCCCAAGCCTACTTGAGATTCATGAGTGAGAACATATGATTGGTGTTTTAAGCAATGGAGAATGCAGAAATTAGTGCCAGAAGTGGAGTCTTCTTTTTTCTCCTTTGAAACTAATGCAAAAATAAGCAAAAAAAAAAAAAAATCAACATGATTAAAATAAATTAAGGGGTGAAGGAAATATTCTCAGCTCATGGTGAGGATTGAATATTTACCAACAGTAATCTAATCCATCATATTTTGCTATTCCAGGAGTACATCTGGTTCTCTCCAGGGAATTTTTGGAGATTCTGTATCCACGAGAAATTAGGGCAAACTTGTTTTTTTTTTTTTTTCCTAAACAATAGCCAAGAAGAAGAGAAATGTTGGAGAAGAGTAGTAGAGACTAGCTGTAAAGTAAATAATGGTATAGTATAAAACACAGTGGAGAATGGCTATTTGAATATTTAGATATCTAGTAATTCTCTGAATACAGCATAGAAGGATGCTTAGAAATATATATATATATATATATATATATATATATATATATATATCACAACTAGATGAATGAAAAACATGCAGTGTTTTTTTTCCTACATAAGGTCACAGAGATAATTTGAAGAGTATTGACTGTCCTCCTTCCCTTCCCCCCATTCACTAATGGCTTTAATTAGTTTAATCAGGAAAATATATAAGTATATCTATAAAATCAGTTTCTGTTTTAGGTTGCTAGGATTGCCATAACAAAAGACAACAGAATGAGTGGCTTAAACAGCAGAAATTTATTTCTCACATCTATGGGGACTGGAAGTCCAAAATCAAGTTGTAAGCAGGTTTGGTTTCTTCTGAGGCTTCTCTACTTGTTGCAAAGATGGCCACCTTCTCACTGGGTCCTCATACGATCATCTCATGGTCTCTTGTCTGTGTCCTAATCTACTCTTTTTGTAAACACACCAGTAGATTGGGTTAGGGTCCATCCACATGATTTCATTTTGTCTTAATTATTCCTTAAAGGGTCTATCTCTAAATACAGTCACATTCTCACGAAGTGGGGTTGGGACTTCAATGTAAGAATTGGGGGTGGAGAAAATTCAGCCAGAAATTTCCCTTTTTTCAAAATACTGTGAAATAATAAATAATCGTGAGAAAGGTAATCCACTGACTTACTTGGAATATCAGTAGTTGTAGAAAATTGTAATGAGTGTGTGGGCAAAAGCACCTTGGGGTCAGAGGGAGTGTGAGAGTGTAGAAGGTAATACAAGGAAGTCCACACCACTACATTCATTGCCATACACCTAGCCTTTTTAAATTAAAAAGAGGAAAAGAAAAAGAAAAAGCATCAAAGATAGATATTAAATAGAGACACTACATGAACCAGAGCTATATTTATTAGAAACTTAAAACCAAGCATCCCAAATTTTACTGTACCAAAAATCACTGAGAAATCTTATGAAAGGCTCAGATTCCTGCACTGTCATCTCAGAACTTCTCATTGCCATGCTGGTATGGGCCCAAGAATCCCTACTTTAAGAAGCATCCAAGAAAATTCTGATAGACTTAATCATAGAGCACAGTTTGAGAAACAGTTGCATAAGCAAAATGTTAATTTTGGTTTATCCATTAAAAGTGTTAATGCTCACTCTCAGAAAAGGGATACTGTCTGACTACTTTAATTTTCTTTGTCTGGAGGTCTCTATCCTTCACTAGTTTCCTGACTTATGTCATTAATCACTCTCTGTCCTTGATATTTCCATCCATAAAATGGGGACATTAATAATACCTGCATTATAGATTGTGAAACAGCTTAAAAATATATTTCTTAAGATAATGCTTTAAAATATATTTCTTAAGATAATGTTTCACACAAAATTGCTCATTTAATCTTAGCTCTTACATGAGGAAAGGCAAGATAAGGTGCACAGTAAAAAAAACTTAGGATATAGTATTGTTCATTCCCAGAAAGAAACAGACACAGTATTGAACAATTTTGAATTAGTAGAGCAGAATTCTGAATGAAGATATTGAGAAAAGGCAAAACAAATCAAAACAAACAAAATAAAATAAAAACAGAACTTGAGTGATGCAGAAGAAAGCAAGGGTAGAGGTAAGTAGGAGTTCAGACATAAAGGGGAGTAGCCTTTACTGAGAATTTTCCAAGTACCAAAATCCTTGGCATAGAATTCTTAAAAAAAAAAAAATGAAACCATATAAATATGTTTTATACTCCCATTTTATATACCAGAGTACTAAATCTCAGAAAGATTAATGTGTAAATGTTAAAAAAAAAAACAAACCCTGGTAAGTAGTAAGAAAAAAAGAATTCAAAATTTTGTCTGATTGATGCAAGTACCAACACCACCACAATAAATTTCTAAGCAAAAACCATGCTACCAAGGCTTTTCTTTTTCCTTTACAAGCAACAAAACCCCACTAATCCATCAGCACTGAATTTTAAGTGACTTTTGAGTGATTTCTGGTCAAAAATCCTGCTGCCAAAGTCTCTAAGCTACCCATTGCTTCAACCTTCTCCAACAATCAAGATACGTAAAGAGAGGAAATAAAAATAAACATATTTTCTGGGTGATATGGTGATATAAAATGAATTTCATTTAAAGAAATTGGTACACAATGCATATTCTTTTTCAAAATATCTTTTGCCCATAAGTAGGAAGCAATGAGACTCCATCATTGCTGCCTTTAAAAATAATTTTTATTTATTTGAATAGTGTAGTCTGAGTAATGCTTGTAAATCTCACCCAGCAAATGGTCCCTTGGCATAAAAACGATCCTAGCAATGGAATTATTAAAAGTTAAACAATTCCTATATATCATTTCTTGAACTTTGAATGGGTTGCTCCACTTCATTTAGCAACTGCAAAATCCCTTATAGGATGAATGACAGAGACAAAATTAGGGTATCAAGGAAGTAGAGAGTGCATGTAATTCATTGCCTTTGTTACTTAAAATTACATTAATAAGCAATCCCACACCTGGGTATCTTAAAGTGGCAACATATTATTCTCTCTCATAGGTCTTTGTGTAGACCAGGTTCAGATAGCAGTTCTTGCACCAAATATTGTGTGCAGCTGTGAAATGGTCAGTTGGGTTTCATATGGTCTGAAATTTGAGGGGGCAGGACTAATTCTAATGTCTAGGTGATAAAGCTAATTTGAATAGGGGACCCCAAAATAGAGGCAGCCCCAGTGGCCTGGCCTACATCACAAACCTAAACCTGTCAGACTGCAGTTATGGGAAATACTTCACTGTCAAGGAAACCTAATATATACCAGTCACAATCCTATATCCTAGCTTTAGCTAGTTTGCCTTACCCTAGGAAATAGGACCACCCAGGCTTATAAAAACCTAGCCAATTATGTCTTGTTTCCACCTTGCCTCTGGTTGCCTGTAACATTCTATAAAACTCACTCTTGCCCCAAATCCCTTAGGAACAGTGCTCCACTGCTTGTTAGGCCCTATAGTCCCCTAGTCCGTGGACTGTTTTCCTTCAAATAAAGGACATCAAATAGGTTGCTAAATTACTTCAGGGTTTTTTATTTGACAGTGGCCTCAACTGGGAAGGTTGGAACAACTCAGGATGGGTTGATTATCTCTTATTCGGAACACTGCATTTTTGTACATTAGGTTGGTCTACTGCAAAACATGGAGGTCTTGGGGTGGTCAAAATTTTCATATGTAGACAGGCTTCCCTACAGTATGCATTCCAAAAGAGAGGAAGCAGAAGCTACCAGACCAATTAAGACTTGGGCCTGGAAGTGGCTCATCACAGGTGCCATATTCCATTGGTAAACAGTCACAGACCCCCCTCCCTGGCCTTGATTCAAAAGAGTAATTATCCTCACTTCTTGATGAAGAATTAGCAAGTCATACTGTGGAGGAACGTGAGGAACAGGAGATACCACTGTGACCATCTTTGGCTGGATAAAATCAGTGAAGGAGAACCACCGTAAGAATTATGGATTAAGAATGTATTAACGGAATCAAATGTTACATGATTGTGGATCAGGGTAATAATGATACAAATATAAGAGTTGAAGATATAGAAAAATAGAAAATAGAAAAATAGAAAAAAAGGGAAATATTGAAGTTAGTTACATCTAGCTGCTAGAGTAGCAGCATAAAGGAGTCTGGTATAGTAGTCTATGGGAGGGTTTTGGATCTTTGCTCTCTGTAGCGACCTCTGCTTTGAGTTTTGCAACAAAGCATTTGGGGTTGGACTTGGGGTTGCTGTTGTTTATCCTGGCTAGCAATCATGGGGAATGGAGGAGGGTGCAGGCTAGGCAAGAACAGGGACAAATTAGAAAACATCTGTACCAGTTGGTCTGTCCTAAGACAATCTGTATATCTCAGCCTAATGTCTGTTTCTTCCCTCTGCCTCCCAAGTATTCATCCACTCCAACTTGGAATTGCATAGGTAAAAGCTTCCTGGGATATATATTTCCTGATATGGTTAAGTTAGGCGTAGAACAGTACAGTATATATATTCAGTGACCAGTCATGGTTTACAAACATGTCTGCAAGTGCCAATTATTTAAATAATCTTACCTAGCCAGAAAAAATTATTGAATGACTTGTTTTTATTTTTGAGGTGGATATATTTTGAGATGGATAACCATGTACTAGTAAAGTATCACAATAACTAGGTAGGTGCATTAGGTGTAATCAGGTCTATGGTCCACCATACTGATAAACTTTTATCAAGTGGCTTTGTATTCCTTTAGTATTAGTCACCTAACTACCTCTTCATTCATTTGTTCAACACACATTTATTGATCAGTACTACATGCCAGATATTATGCACCTCTGATGGCTATATTTGCCAACTTGAAATATTTTCCTTTCTTATTTTATGTAAATTCCATATTTTTGAAAGCCATTTTTAATCAAGAATTCATATGTTTGCATTGAATCATAATTTTCGGAAGGATGTTAAAAGGGTATTCAGGCAAAACTACTCCTAAATCACTGGTTCTCTCTATATTTCCCCGGTGTAGCTGGCACAATCAGCACCAGTGCAATGAACTGACCTGAATGATGACATGTCAACTCCCATTAATAGCTGAATTGATATACAAAGGTTCTGGGGAGTGTCTACATTAGTAATGGAAGTGGATTCAAATATGTTAGAAAATTGTTTCCCATTTCAATCTGATTTTTTTTAAGTATGTGATTTAACATCTTGTAAATGCATTAGTGCTGTGAATACCACTGAGAAAAAAAGCACATTTGTAAAGATTGCCTTGCCTTACTTTTTCTTGATGTGTAAGTTGAAAATTATTTTCGCTTTTAGGAATATAAATGGTTTGACATTTCTGCTTGCATTTTTTTCTATTTTTAATTTCCATCAGTAGACCCCTTCCACGAGCAAGACAGAGAGGCCATGTCACTGTCTTGTACCAATACTTTCAGCAAACTGGAGAATGGCGTGGGAGCCATATCAAGCACTTTCTATTTCTCCATATCATTGATTATCCATAACATCCTCAACCAGACAACCACCTATTTCAACTTCACACAAAGGAACTAAATTTAAAGAGTAAAACTGAGAGCAAGAGTGCGTGTGTGAGAGAGAGGGGGGAGGTAAAGAGAGGGCTTTTTTCATCATTATCTGTCAACTAGACATCAAATTATTGGATCTCAGATCTGACCTCAAGTAGTTATCTTTTCCATATACTTTCTATAAGTATAATAGAGGCTATGTGACATTCTAAATTCATCTAAATTTCAGCTACCGAGACAATAGATGAATCAATGATGAAAATAATACATATACTTTGCTTTTTAACCTCAAAAATGCATTTTTAAAAGCTGTAACATGAGTGTAACAGTAAGGAAATGTCAGTCTTTAGGTAAGCAATTCTGAATTGACATAAACACAGTCTTAAACAACTGGGGTTTTTTTGGGATAACTTAGTCCAAGAACTGCCATAGCAACCATTTAAATATCAGTTCTCTTTTTCATGAACTATTTTCCCTCTTTCCTGTTTACAAATAATCAGCACACCTAAACTCTTATTTTCTGTGATTTTAACCCTCTCATGCTTTCCTCCTAAAATTAAGAATTTGACTCCGAGAAATGGCAGGTATTATTTCTACTGTATATAAAATTAACATTACTTCTTAATTTTTTGATATTATCAGCTGATATATTTGAAATCTTCATTTCATAGTACATTTATCACAGAATTAAAAATATTAAATTCTGTCTCTTTTCTCCGTGCCCAATGTCACAAAACGGCCATTCTCTTAGTTTAGTTCACGAATTTTGTAATGTAGATGATTTTCACATCAACCTCTTAACTGGCCAGTCTCAATTCAACTTTGCTGAGCCCTTGAAGTACATGATCTCTTCTAAGACATACATATGCATGTGCACACACATACACACTACACACACATTCTAGATCACTTGACAAGCATGTAGTAGAACTTGGACTTGAACCCAGGTCTTTCTAATTCCCTAGTCTATCTATTCTCTTAAGTATTACATTGATTCACTTTTGTCTTCCCACAGAACCATGAACTCTGGGAAGACAAGAACTATATCTTAATCCCCTCCAAATATCCCAGGCTTATCTTAGAGCTCAGGGCAGAGTTATAACTCAATAAATATTTAATAAATGAATCTATTTAAATAGGAAAATCACAATGGGCTTTTCCTGCAGGATTGAGACTATTAAAATACTGGGTTACCTACCCAGAGTATATCAAACAAATTCATTTAGAATGTACATGACTGCTTTATGTAGTAGCCCCAGGTGATATATTTTGTGGTCAAAGAGTAAAACTAAATATAGACTATTTGAGCAGTTATGGGAAATATTTGGGTGGTTAGAACTGCCTGTGATGACAGTGAATTCCACATCAGTGAAGCTATTTGGACAAAATGTGAACCAACCATTGGACCTAGCCGTTAACAATCAAGAATGGAAAGGATTATTAGACTATACACTAGTTCAGGCCATTTTATACACAGATAGTTTCTCTATTTTCTTTTATAACTAAGTCCAGAAAATAACTCTACTTTTTCTGCCACAATTTCCACAGAGATGACAACAGAGAACACACTCGTTAGACAGCACATCATCAATTTCTTTCTCTTTCAAGGATTAGTTTATTTTTTTAACTAATTTTACTTCAATAAAAATGTTTAAAAGGTTTAGGGTGCAGATGACAAAATAGCAAACCTCCAGGGACAATTATATATATTCGTGTCTCAGCTGCCAATGTTGAGACGTCCTAAAACGTGGTCCAATAACATAACAAATCAAAAGTGACACAGTTAATTCAAGGAAAGGGGCCAGCATACACTATGTAATCCTTTTTTTGCTGACTTGCACAAGAGCAAACATCAGTATGTAATGATGCATTATGACACAAAATAGCAGGGGTTAGAGGCAAGCACAGACTGAAATCTTTTCTGCAGCAGTTATGAAAGATTCAGAGCCACTTACTGTTCTTTTTTGCTGGTCTAAGCATGAATCAGTTTAACAGCTCAATTTACAAAGTTATTGCTCATGGAGGGAATAAAAATATATCACATGTTCTAAGAAATCTATGTAAGTGAGAAATTAGTGATTTTCAAATATGCAGAGTAAGAACACTTGTTTGTTAGTTTGTTTCTTTCAAAAGCAATTTGGTATTCATAGAGAGATAAAATGAATAAAAATTTATTCTTTTCTAAAAGGACGAAAGCATTGGTAAGTGAATGTGTTTGTATATAAAAAATGAAGTACTTTCACATAGTCCTGAATTAGGTTCTGTAGAGTTCGAGTAATTTTAGGTTTATTTCCCTTTGTGCAACTGAAAACTCCTTCTTTTCATTCTTTTAGTTTGATATATGTTACAAAGATTTGGGCATTTAGAAAAATGAGATTGATAAGTCAAGTGGCAAAAATTAAATATCAAATTACTGAAGCAAATATTGCTTAAATAGATAACATTGAAATCAGCTGAAGTTGATTTTCAGCTTGGTAAAAACAGCAAGACTTCTAGAACAATCAGGTTACTTTAATTGAGAAGTACACAAGCACACAGGGTCCAGTTCAGCACTCCAGTTTAAATTCCCAAGTTAGAAACAAGTTAAATTTCGGTCATTATTTTAAGGAGTGTTATAACTTAATTAAATAGAGCAGATATTTTTAAACTTGAACAGGAATATAAAGAGATAGGTAAAATAACTCTTCACTTGTAGGATTACTCACAATACAGAAAGGAAAAGAAAAAAAAAAAAGCACCAAGGTAAGTGCTAAGGGACCTGGGTTTTAATTCTGGTTTTTATAATAATTAGCTCTGTGACTAGATTGAGACCAAGGGTGAAGGAGTTATTGCTCCTCTGTAAGGTTCATCTTCCAATGTCTTCTTATGCAGATTTAGGCTTTCAGATCCAATGATCTCCCAGGTCTCTTTCAACTCAAACATTGTGGAATTTTGTGATGCTACTTTTGGATACAGTTATTATTCCAAAGCTTGGAGAGGATATTTGTACTGGTCATCACCTCAAAATAGATGGAATTAAAAACAGGAGATAAGTTTTGTATTCTGAGCTTGCAAACACACTCAGATTTAAAGTCTCAAGTAGAATGATATGGAAAACATGCTACTTCCTGGGTGAATTTTTACAAATTCCGGTCAGTATATTTTATCTTGGAAATAGAGGATGCAACAGGAAAGCATTTACCCCTTATAAAGACTGGAACCAACAAGTTGGCACAGACATGTCTGCTGAGTAAGAATTCTGTCTTCTGAAGGATAGTTTGGGGTTCTGAAGTGGTCACTGTCCAACTGGGTGATGATGGAGAAGTGACTTAATTTGGGGGGGGCTTTTATTTTCCTTATATTAAAAACTGGAGATGCTGAAATCTAACTTAAATGGTCATTTTCAGACTTATATGAAATAGTAACTAAAGTGAGTTTTAAATAAAAACTTAAAAAAAAAAAAAGAAAGAAACTAAGTGCCTGGCACTGAAAGATGTTTGTAAAATGTTAATTGATTTTCTCTTGTATGTAGTCTTTACCTAAGTCACTGCATTTTGTTTTTGTTTTTGTTTTTGTTTATTGACCTATGTTTTTAGAAGCTGTTTGATGGGAACGTTTCAATGTCCTGAAAGTAGAAACAGCTTCTTCCCATTTCAATTCACCAAGCCATTTCTTTCAAAGTAGATTCAGACAAACCTGCATTTAAAAATTCAAAGGTGAGTACACCATGGACAGTAGAGTATTTGGGAGGAAAAAAGAAAACAGTATCTTCTTCAAAGAGTCCCTAACATAATGTTTTGGTGTCTGCAGTGAAACTCAACTAAACACTGTTAATAAAAACTGTAAATGCTAATCACACTGAGAATTTTTCTACCTTGGAACAATAAGACATAATTTTGGAAGCTAGAGGCAGTTAATTCTATTGCTCTATGTCAGATGGAATTACTGGAAAAGCTGTAGCACTAGGCCAAGTGGAAAATAATGGTTACAGTTAAATACATTGTATATTATAATATAATTTTTAATGAAGAGCTAGTGTTTATATCTTGATGGATTAAAAAATGCCTCTGCCAAGATTTCTAATTTATCTTTTCTTCCATTTCTATATTTGGTTTCTATTCTTTATCTAATAAAAGAAATCAATTGCGCTGCAAAGATACATTAGAGAATCAAAGTATTTAATAATTACATATATAACATATACAACTTTGGTAGTAAAATTTATTTTTTGCTTTATATTTTTCATGTTTTTATATTTGGGTACATTTTTGCAAATTTTTCATTTTATTTTTGATTTGGCTTTCATCTGACAAAATGATTAGCTTGTCATGTTTATGGCTAAGCATCGTACTGAAAGGAACATAACTCAGCATATTCGTACTAGTGAAGTGAGCAAAGGTGGTGATGAAGGAAAGTGAAGCTCTGGTCAGCATTATGACAATTTTAATTTGTGTCATGCTAGTATCTTCCACTCATTGGAGAAGACATGTGTCAATGTTATTTAAAAAAAGACTGTTAAGGACAAAATAATAAATTAAAGATAGGCCTTGTACACTCTCTAAAATGGTGGCTGTGTTGTGACCAGCTCTATTAACTCAGCATCAACCTGAAAACACTGTCTCTGACATCAAGGATGTTACTCTGCAAACATATACAACTCAACTATAGAACATTCAAGAAAGCACAGAATAATAGAAAATAAATTATCCTTAAGTGCTAAAGGGATGATGGATCAGAATATATGACAAATTGTACTGAAACCTAGGGACTAAGTACAACCTCTTAAGAATGAATCAATACAGGAACCAAAGTCAGGCAGGAAAATGCAACCTGAGATGATCCACACTCTACTCCGACCACCAAGTTCAAAGTTATATAGCGTCTAAATACTCAGGAATGGAGGTTATACGGTAGCTTCAGGCAGATGGCACTGAAAACAATTCTTTTTTAGAGAATGAAATGGTGTCATTTAAAAACTTAATCTTACAATTATTTTGCATACCCCAATTTTTTCATGTTTTAAAGAGAAGCATTACATCAGTGTAACTATGCTCAACATTTCTAAATTTCATCTGTACTGGCATTTAAAGATCCACCCTCCCTCCAAATACGGATTTTTTTTTTTTTTGCTATTTGTTTGTGTGTGTTTAATCTTGTTGTTGTTTTATTTGCATATTTCACTTGTTAATGCTGATAAGGAAGGTGATTCCTGATAGATGGGGAGAGATGAGGAGTGAAATAATTTGTATTCAGGAATGAATGAGAAAAAACAACATAAATATTTTTGAAGACATGCTTCTGGAAAAAAGTGATGCAAACACATCTTGTTGTGTCTATAAGAAGAAAGCAGGAAGACCTCACCACATATACATCTTCAGGGGTCTTCCGTAACTGGTTAATGGGAAAAAGAATCATTGCATGGCAAACTGCCAGACTGGAAGCTGCAGACAAAGTTGTTTCATGATCAGCTATGTGAAAAGGACCTGTGCAACAATGAGAATGTCTGTAGTAAATGGCCGTGACAATGGCAGGTGCAAATTTATGTCTCCCTACATGCCCAAGTCAATGCTAAGTGTTTTTCAGACACCATCTCATATTATCCTCTAATGACAACTCCAAGGTTTAGGTACTATTACGATCAGCCCATTTTCAGAGATGAGGAAAAGGAGACATTGAGTGAAAGTCAATGGAGACACATTACAGACACAGTTTTGGAGACACATTAGAAACACCTGAAGATGATTTAAAAATACCTTTGGGCCTTGAATTTAGACTGACTGGGAGGTTGGGGAAGGCACTGGTATTTTTTAAAGCCCCTTTTTTGGTTCTAATATGAAACCAATGTTGATAAACACTAAATTATGTAATTTCCCCAAGTTAACACGATGAGGGTGAAGTCAGGATTGGCACCCAGCAAGGTAGACTCTTCATGATACATTCATCTGTCCTGTATT
Organism: Ailurus styani; assembly: GCA_002007465.1. Taxonomy (NCBI): domain Eukaryota; kingdom Metazoa; phylum Chordata; class Mammalia; order Carnivora; family Ailuridae; genus Ailurus; species Ailurus styani. The sequence continues at coordinate 4,720,392 of LNAC01000092.1, read as the reverse complement.
TAGGGAAGAAGGAGTAGGCTGGAATTAACAGTGCAGTTCATCCCTGTTCCAAAATCATGACAAGCATCTTATGGCAGTTCTCAGCATCCTGTTCTTGGACACTCCTTCCTTAAAAAGCCTCCTATGGCTTCTCATTGCTGTTGGTTGAACAAAAAATTTCTTTCACTTGATCTATAAAGATGAAAGCCCTCAGAACCTGGCCTCATCCTTGCCCTTGGAGATGCTCTCCAGGGAGTGGCTTTCCCATCCCTCTGTCTCTGGGTTTTCCCAGAGGTTATAGCTTCTGCTTGGATTGTTTTCTTTCCTTCTTCCCAAATTAATACCTGCCCCACCTTCTAATTTTATCTGAGGGGATTATTTCTCAGGGAAAACATGATTTTCATGACTAGATCCAAGCCTTCACCTTCCCCATTCTCCCCATTCACCTTATGGATTCTCCACACTTCAAGTTCCTTTACCACCATTACAGCTTTACTTGATAACTACATGCATACGATTGTTGGATGGTGGTCTCTCACGGCCATCACTCTCCCTGGCCTGAAAGCAGTTACTTAGTGGGCACATCTCTATTTCACTTTCCTTATGCCATCTTAAATTCCAGCTGTCTTACAGAAAATTTATCTTCCTGCTCTATAATGTAGTACTCTTTAAGTTTTTATTAACTTTAAAAATGTCAGCATTCTCTTCATTGCCAGGTCTTGGGTTGTTAGCACTACTCATTGTCCTATTTTATCCAGTATTTATGCTTACCTGGTCAACCTTGATAGTTGAACATTAAATATATCTTCTTAATTTCTTGTCTCCTTTTCATTCCCACCACCACTCCCAAATTCAAGGCCTCATCCCTTCTAATTTACACTACTGCAGCACTGTTCAACATACTTGGGCAAAACACATTGGAATCATTAGATTCATGGGTATAGCTCATTACAATGATATCTGTACCTTATCCCAGTTCAAAAGAATCTAAGTCCCTGGGGCTGAAGACTTAGGATCTGAAATTTCAAGAAATTCCCACATCATTCCTCTGCACACAGAAGTTTGAGAATCATTAAACTAAAATAACTCTTAAACATTGTCTAATCCCAATCCTTTCCTGCTTTAATTGAACATAGAAGTTTCTTCTACATGAAATTCCCAAGGAGCTATCCCAGTAGCAAAATATTCAAACTAAAACAGATAAATTCTGAAACTACATTGTAGGATTGTAGAATTAAGGATCTATTTAAAGTTTAGAAAGGGTGTTTTACTTCCTCTATGTTGTTCCAACTTATTTGTGTGTGTGTATGTGTGTGTGTGTGTATATATATATATATATATATATATTCCATTCTTTTCTAGACACAAACTGCAAAACATATTTCTGGAGATTTTTCTCTATATCAGGTTAACACTTTTACACCATTTTATAAATCAGCTTGCTTTTTCCCCACTGAAAATATGCTCACTCCAACATATGCCTCAAATTACAAACTTCTCTGCTCACCTCAAATGAAATCTTTTAACTCTTTGGTGATCTCTTGAGGGGTGACAGCCAAGACTTCTGTTAGGTATCTAAAATATAAATGATAGCTTTTCCAAGTGTTTCCAACCAAGTTACATCATATTTTTCAAAATATCATAGAGACACTCAAAGTTACTGTTATCTCTCCTTTTACCTTATGTGTCCTATGGTCCCCAGTTCTAAAGAGATGTGTCTTAAAATACTTCTGTACTGGGTACGACTGCTGCTGCCAACTAATCCATGTGGCACATTTGATGTTGGGAAAATTCAAATGCCACTGTCTTGGAGAACTTAATGTAAATGTTGTATCCATAGAGTCCACATGTCTCTGTTCAATGAGCTGACAATAATGCCCTCCTATGGAGATGGAGAGCTTTCCTTATCTTCCTAAGAAAGATAAGCATTTCCTTTTTGTCTCTTCCAAATGACACCTTCTGCTCCCCTCCCCACTACTTTTGATCATTTATGCTTTCATTTGGTTCACATGTCAATGATTAATGAGTAATACCCCAATCCAATTTATAAGAGACCAAACAATGAGAAGTCAGATTAATGTAGGTTAAACAACCAGTACCAATTAAACCTGGATTCAAAGATAGAGTTTAGATGCATGGGCAAGTGGCCACGTAGCACTCACTTGAATTAGAATGACTAACTTAACTGAATAACCTCAGGCCTTCCTAACAAGATAGCCTCCTTATTTGGTGGCAAAGAGCAGAGAAGAATGGACCTGCTGGACAAAAATATTTCTTCCTTCCTTCCTGTTCTATTTGGGTGAGCTCCCCACTAAATACTACAAATTAATTTGTATCCTTCATTCACTTCTTTCATCTGATTAGAAATTTTGGAAAGAAAATATTTCTCAAGATGCTATCTCCTCATTCCCGCACTCTCCTTTTCAATTTTTCATTATACTCTGGGTGTCTAGTCTCCCAGAAAGAGCACGAATCCTATCTGCTTCGTCATGGCACAAGTATGAGGGGCAAACTTCCTTTGGAAAGTACTCTGTGGTCCAGTTTGTCCAGTGTCATGCGAGGTAAGTCATTCTCTAGTACTTTATCAGGAATAGAGGCGGGGCGCCTGGGTGGATCAATGGGTTAAAGCCTCTGACTTTCCGTTCAGGTCATGATCTCAGGGTCCTGGGATCAAGCCCCAAATCAGGCTCTCTGCTCAGCAGAGAGCCTGCTTCCTCCTCTCCCTCTGCCTGCCTCTCTGTCTACTTGTAATCTCTGTCAAATAAATAAATAAAATCTTTTTAAAAAAAAGGAATAGAGGCAATATCACTTAACGTTTGTGAAAATAGGCCATTTCTCAGGTGAAAACCAAAAACAAACAAACCAAAACAAAACCCAAACCTTCACTTGCTATTTCACTCAGAATAAAGGCCAAAGTACACATACTGGCCTGAAGTGCTTTGCAAGATGGGTCCCCAACACCTGTCTAATCAGTCATTTCCAGATTTTTCGTTCACATCTACAGTGATATGTTCTTGAATTCAACATTTCTTCCTAATTCCTAGTGATTCCTGGTTACTGCAGATATAGAAGCTCCCATGTTGCTCCAGTTTGTGGGTGGTTCAGCAGTCGTTCCTTAAGGACAAGCCTAGACTCTGCTTCTCTAGCTATTTCCAGGATTTTTCAATTACCTAATTACTTGTAACAAAAAAGTGTTATGTTTAAAATAGCTGGAGAAATTTCTGCTTCCTTCCTTCAATCTGGGATTTATCACATACTGTAAGAATTCTCAAATCATACCTCCTACTGTATTATGCATATATTTTTCCCTTGGCCCAAATGCAAGTTTCTCCTGCATTATAACTAACTTATTTCATTTGCATCCCTATAAAAGTCTTGATCATTCTTTTTTTTTTTCTTTTAAGTTTCAATCATTCTGAACAATAGTGGGTGCATAGTAACTATTTACTAATTTTAATGAATGCATTCCCGGGCGCCTGGGTGGCTCAGTGGGTTAAAGCCTCTGCTTTCGGCTCAGGTCATGATCTCAGGGTCCTGGGATCGAGGACCACATCGGGCTCCCTGCTCAGCGGGGAGCCTGCTTCCTCCTCTCCCTGTCTCTCTGCCTGCCTCTCTGCCTACTTGTAATCTCTCTCTCTGTGTCAAATAAATAAATAAAATCTTTAAAAAAAATGAATGCTTTCCCATGTTCTTTCTATAATTGTATTTAAACAATAAATATTTATTTGATATATCTACATTCTAGATACTACTCCATGTATAGAAGTAATCAAGTAGACTTGATTTTTCTTCTTTATTTTTTAAATTATGTTACCTATTTTTATTTTACAATCTATTTCAAAAAACGTTGTTATAGTTGCCTTAACTTTTCTATAAGACCTTTATAGCAAAGCAACTCCGCCTGTAGCATCTGTCCTTTTTACTCTTGAGTGGAGCAAAATGGCCAATAAAATGTAAAATGTGGCATATGTAATCATGTAATCTAAAAAATTTCCATGATAACTTACGGTAAATTGCACTTGACAATTCACTGCAACAATGGAAAACTAGCCCCTTGTTCGTTCACATAGTGCTTGAGAACCAAACTGAAGTCACCAGTTTTTTTCTACATAAGAAGTTTGCAGCTCTGCTCTGGCAGTAACTTTACCTTCTGGGTGAATCAACCGAGGACACTGCTTTGTCCTGCTCCTTGTGGACTCTCATCCTCAGGCAGGTAGTCAGGCAGTTCTGTGTTCTGTTCGACTTCCACAGGTGTGTCTGGGAATGGGACCAGCCTCTCTTCTCCACTTCAAATTTTCACAACTTGCTAAGCTTGCATAACCTGCGTTGATGCTATTGCTGATTCAAAGCCTCTACTTTCAAATCTGAATGGATCCATACCACACAACTTTAACAGCCCTTTGAAAAGTAAAACTAATAGCACCTTTAATTTTTTTCTTCTTGAAATTTTTATTTAAATTCTAGTTAGTTAACATATAGTGTAATATTGGTTTCAGGAGCAGAATTTAGCGATTCATCACTTACTTATAACACCCAGTGCTCAATACAGTAAGTGCCCTCCTTAACACCCATCACCCATTTAGCCCATCCCCTGCCTGCCTCCCCTCCAGCAGCCCTGTTTGATCTCCATTGTTAAGAGTCTCTTATGGTTTGCTTCCTTCTCTCTTTTTTTTTTTTCTCCTTTCCCCTATGTTCCTCTGTTTTGCTTCTTAAATTCCAAATAAGGGAAATCAATTTGCTTAACATAATACCTTCTGGTTCCATCCACATTGTTGCAAATGGCAAGATTTCATTCTTTTTGATGATGGAGTAATATATATATATATATATATGTATATACATATATATACACACATACATATATATACACACATACATACACACATACACACACACGTGTGTGTGTGCACGCGTGCACCTGTGTGTGTGTATCTTCTTTATCCATTCAGTAGTCAGTGGACACTTGGTCTCCCTCCATAGTTTGGCTATTATTGACAATGCTGCTATAAATATTGTGGTGCATGCTGGACTTGAGAAAAACATATAAGAAACCATAGAGAACCTTATAAAAGAGATAAAAGACCTCAAAAATGCATAGAGATAAACACCTTTAATTTTTAACAAATCCTCTTCACAGAGATTTCTCTGAGATATATCACCAATACCATTTGTGTGCAAAACCACTGTGGAATATTCGTAGTGTAGTTCCCAGAAAAATCCAAGTTTTCCTTCCATGTGAATTCATTTCACTAAAACTATCACCATCTGCCATATTGGAAGACTAAAGAATGCCATAAATTTAAGAAGCCAGTAGTTTTGTTTCTCTTGGAGTTGTAGTCTTCTCTACAACTTTTTCCCAGCTTAACATCATCCCCCGTTCTCCTTTCATCTTTGTTAACACAGCATTCTTCCACGTACTGAAGAATGAACAAAGCTGAGTGGACAGTAGGGTGGTTGAAATGATCCAGAAATAAAATAATGCCAGGCAGACATCCCTGGTCCTAGACAATGGCTCTTCTATTTAATGGATCTGGTGCTAGGTCCCATAGCTAGCTAACTACTGAAAGAGCATCAGGTTCTTCGTTCAAGGTGGAGGAGAAAGAATTCATCTATGCCATACAGAAGCAAAATCTTAAGTTTGCACCAGAGATTTAGGAGTCCAGAGCCTGCCACACCAACAGGGCCACAGCAAGGAATAAAGTAGAGAGACCCAGGAGGCACAGAGTGGGTCCCTCTGTTTGGAGCTGTGCCTCAGCAATGGCAAATGACCAGGCTAACTCTAGGAGACAAAGAACTTGGACACTGGTGGGGAAAAGCTCTATAGAGTCTCCCACATGACACTGCAACATCTGTCAGTTCTTGACTTCTTTCTTATAGAAAGAAGAAAGGCATGTAGATTAGTGGAAGTATTCAAGTAGTAAGCTATAGCATAAAAATGTCTTTATTTGTTCCTGTTGACACATGGTTGCCTTAATTTTACTCTGTAACAATACATTTTTGAGCGTCTTTGCTTTAGCAGCTTGACTCATCTCTTTCTCTAAGTCATTTTCATGACTTTTGAAAATGATAATGATGTTGTAAGTTCCAATATCTTATTGTCTGACAATTTTCTTATCAATCGCAAATCATGTAAGATCATGTCAATATATAAATAATATAACTTGTTTTCCCTCTCTGTTTTAAGCATCCATGTATTCATAACTAAATAAACATTGATGTGTTTTAATATTAGAATCAAATTCAGAGTGGTAATAATTACTATTTCATATATTAAATGTTCCATAATGTGTTATATTCCATTTTATTAAATAGAATAATTGTTATATATTAAAGAATTCCACTGAAAACAGGAGAATTTAGGGACATCTGGGTGGCTCAGTTGGTTAAGCATCTGCCTTCAGCTCAGGTCATGATCCCAGGGTCCTGGGATCGAGCCCTGTATCAGGCTCCCTGCTCAGCGGGAAGCCTGCTTCTCCCTCTCCCACTCCCCCTGCTTGTGTTCCCTCTCTCACTGTGTCTCTCTCTGTCAAATAAATAAATAAAATCTTAAGAAAAAGAAAAAAAAAAGAAATAGGAGAATTTAATTTAAAGATATAGTCAAGGGCGCCTGGGTGGCTCAGTGGGTTAAAGCCTCTGCCTTTGGCTCAGGTCATGATCTCAGGGTCCTGGGATCGAGGCCCACATAGCACTCTCTGCTCGGCAGGGAGCCTGCTTCCTCCTCTCTCACTGCCTGCCTGTCTGCCTATTTGTAATCTCTCTCTCTCTCTCTGTCAAATAAATAAATAAAATCCTTTATAAAAAAAATAAAAAAATAAAGATGTAGTCAAAAATGGTTTCATCCCCAGCATTCTGCTACTGTATTTCTTCTTTACATATATATGTAAAGAGAGAGAGAGAGAGATTGAGAGGGAGAGAGAGAAATCAAGGTTGAAAGAATTTTAATGCATTCATTATGAATCTTCATTATGACACTAAAATAATCTTCCCTGTGGTTTGCAGATGACTGAATATATCTTGTATGGCTTAATGACTTAATATTTCTGAGGGGCGGAGGGAATGAACAGGACACTTCTAATACCATTAAGTTTAGGATTTTTCTTGCAGACCTTGCCTTCATGGTCATGACATCTTGAAACCATGATCTTCAGGCTTTGCTATTATAGAGATATCAAACTTTTAACTCTGGAACCAGCTTCTCTCCTTCATCTATCATTGAAAGAATCAAAAGACTCACTGGTTTTTCTGACCCTTGTCAGCCACTAATTTTCATACCTACATTACTGCAAAAAATCTTTTCAAGAAAACTCCAATATGATGAGCTTGGTGATTCTAACTTCAAAACTCACTTGAATGTTCATTGTTGGTTGATTTTATATATATGATGCATACACACACACACACACACACATATTTAGATAGATGATAGATGATGATAGATAGATAGATAGATAGATAGATAGATAGATAGATGATAGATAGATAGATAAGAGATATCCCAGATACCTGAAAGTATATATGGCCTTTCAAATTCTTTCCTTTGTTGATACCACCAAAGTTTCACTAAGATAAATACATTTTAACTTTCCTTGCATGATTTCAAATATTTCTGCTGGTTTCCAGAGCAGTGGGAAGAAGTGTTAATTGCTTCAGACATATCTGAGTGTTAGCAAGACCACCAATGTCTTCAGAGATTAAGGAACAACTAGTTATTTTAAATTGACACCAACTGTTTTTACTGTTACAATTTTTTTTGTTTTTTTGTTTTTTTACTGTTACTATTAATGTCACCACCACTACACCTTTAAATTACTATTGTCTTTTTACACACTCCGCCTCAACCCTTTAGGGAATTATGACTATCAGCAATATGTTTTGTGTTTTTTTTGTTTGTTTGTTTGTTTTGCTTTGTTTTGTTTTTCATTCCAGCTCTGGACTTTATGGACTTTATGGACTAGTGCAAATTTCTGCAATTTCTATGTCCTCCTCCAAGTATGTTCTTCCTCACCCCTGCCTGGCTCCTCTTTTTAATCCTCTAAGTCCTCTTTGAAGACCCTGTGTTTACTCTGATAAATGTAGAAAGACTCATGCCCTTAAGGAGCTCATCATCTACCAGGGAAAACCCAGTGATAAAAAAGCAAGCATAATACATGCTGCCTATTGATGTCACCCAAAGGGGAAGTTGTCACCTATCCAAGAAACCTGATTGTTTCCAAGGGCAAGAATGTGACAACTTGTTTTCTCTGGGCTCTCTGCCTTGATGTCATGCCTGACATTTTCAACATTCTGAGAAATGAAAGAATTATAGAAATACTGTCCAGATTACAGAGAATGGAAAAACCTAAGAGGGCCATATCTGAGAATATTGAATCTCAGTCAAGGGCTGAACAAACCACAACAAAGAACTACCTAATAATTGTTCAAACTAAAAGTTAAGAGTATTAGAGTACTAATCATACACAAGCAAACATCTAACTGTTCTAAGCTTTATATTTGTGTTAACTAAATTATTAATGAAAATTATTTTCATATGAGGGAATTGAGGTCCTAAGAAGAGATAAACTTGCCCAAGGTTATATAGCTAGTAAGTGGCAGAGATGGGACCTGAACCCAGGATATTTGGCTACTAAGACAGTGCTCTTAAATTCCACAGTATATAATTTCCTCACACAATCTAGAAAAACTTCTGGGATTCTGCAAAATCTAATTGTGTCCATACTCATATACATACCACACATGTGTTCACACACATGTAACATATACGCACACATGCATGTAATATTTGTATAGCATTTAACCATTCACAAAGTGTTCTCATATGTACAGTTTCAATCACAGCCACCACTCTTGATGTTAAATAATATCGCTATACATAAAAAAATCCTAAAACTTCTGAGCTTGAAGAGAATTGTTCAAATTCACATGGTTTATAAGATTTGTCTCTCCCCCTCATTGCATTAATATTCCTTTGAAAACCTTACATCAAACCCAAGTCAGAAGATATAGCTAGATACAGCTGAGACTGATCTATTTTATGGATGGTTTTTATGTGTTATGAATGAAGAAACTTCTCAGTTTTTCTCAGTTTCATCTAAGCAGTGGAAATAACTTATGAAAGTTATCTTAATTGAAACCAATCAGATTTTCAAAGATCTTGTGGTTGAAATTATAACCACACTGTGATACACAAATCGAAAAACCAAATTCACTTGTATCTATCATAGTTTAGAATTAGAAGGCTTATAATACATAAAGACTTGATTGATCCAGTTTCTTCCTGAAGAATTCATACTGAAGAGAATTTGATTTTTCCTTTTTATGAAATGTTTCTATTTAAAAGATACTTTAGTATGCAGTATTTCTGAACTATTTATGACTCCTTTGTGTCAATAAAAATGGAAATCAAACTGCAAATTTGTATGTTCATTGAAAGGAAAACATAGGGTTCCAGCTTCAGGAATGATGAGTTCCAGAAGTTCAAATCTGTCTTCAAGAACTTGCATTTTTCTCAGATCTTACTTTTCCATTTATTGCTTTTGCCCTCAAGAAGGCAGAGAGGCCTCCTCAATTCCAAGTCTGCAGGATGATCTCCAAATCTCTGTCCTATTCACTTTATAATTCCAAATGGAAACAAGGTTTCTCTTTCCCTAAATCGAAGAAAGTATTTTGAAATTGAATCTCCTAGGGCAACTTCCTACCTTTGAACCATGAGGATGAGATAGGGTTTGGTGGCTTTGGAAAGGAAAATAGGAATGTTTCCAGTAGAAAAACATAGTGCATATATGCTGAGAAGACAAAACATATGTCCAGTATTGTGGTTAGCAAAAAGTAACAGATGTCTACTATAATGATGAGTCAATATATAATGAATGATGGGAATGTTTTTAAGCGAATGCATCTGCTTGAAAGAAGAAATTCAACCCAAAGTAGAAAGGCTAAATTTCTAAGTGTTATTTGAACATACAGTTTATTCATGGCAGGATTTTTTATTCTTTATTTTATTTTTTTACATTTTTTAAAGATTTATTTATTTATTTTAGAGAGGGAGAGCAGAGGGGGAGGATCGGAGGGAGCAAAAGAGAGAAAATCTCAAGCAAACTCCTTGCTGAGTACAGAGCCTAAAGCAGTGCTCGCTCTCAGGACTCTTGAGATTATGAACTGAGCCAAAAACAAGAGTCTGACACTTAATTGACTGAGACATCTGGGTGTCCCTCATGACAGGATGTTTTTAATTAACATTATGTACATACTCACTTTTTAAATTCAGAGAATACATGTAGATAGTAAGATGATAGCAATATATCTGAGTTTATATGAAGCAAATGTGTCTTTTGGAAGAATTCATGAATCCAGTAGTTCCTCCTTATTTGTGGTTTTGCTTTTCACAGTTGGAGTTACTCACTGTAAACCACACCCTGTCCAAAAGCAGAAGATCTACCTACTGAGATATGGTCAGGTCAATAGTAGTCTAACATTACATCACAAGGGCTATGCCATTCACCTCATTTCACCTCATCATCTGGGCATTTTATCCTCTGACATCATCACAAGAAGAAGGATGATCACAGTATAAGGTATTCTGAGACAGAAACCAGATTCACAAAACTTTTATTACAGTATATTGTCATAATGGTTCTATTTTATTATTTGTTATTCTTGTTAATATTTTACTGTGTTAATTTTTAAATTACACTTTATCATCAGTATGAATGTACAGGAGAAACATAGTATATGTAGAGTTTGGCACCATTTGTGGTTTCAGGTATCCACTGGGAGTCTTGGAATATACCCACGTGGATAAGGAGGAGATATTGCACTATTAAAAGTTTTTTCAGGCACCTGGGTGGCTCAGTGGGTTAAAGTCTCTGCCTTCGGCTCAGGTCATGATCTCAGGATCCTGGGATGGATCTAGGCCTGCATCGGGCTCTCTGCTCAGCGGGGAGCCTGCTTCCTCCTCTCTCTCTGCCTGCCTCTCTGTCGACTTGTGATCTCTCTGTCTCTGTCAAATAAATTTAAAAAAAAAAGTGTTTTCAAAACTGAAGAGGAATATTTCATATAGGTTATAATTTAGTATAATTTTCCTTTTTAGTAAGAAGTCATAAAATATACATTAGTGATTATTCCTTGCACTTTAATAATATTTAATATGTAAAATTCACTTATATTGTGACTTACCTTATTTTCTATAAACAATGTAATTACTAAAGCAATTACAAAATGTCAAAGCCCAATAATGTACTTGTAATGAGTTAATTTATTTTTCACATTGTTATAAAAGAAATACCAAAATAATAACTGTGTTCTATAATTTTCAGATTGATAATACAAAATTCTAGCGTTCCTTGTAAATTTAAGATATTCTTGCAAAGAGAGCATCACAGCTAATTAACACATTGTATCAGTTGTAAGAGTAGCTACATTCTATTATACAACTTGAAATTTCAAAAAATGATACTTTTCAGCACTTTATTTCCATAGTAAATCAAATCTAACCTGTGGTAAATATAGAATCTACTTGGCTTGTAAGATTCTGTATGAGCCTAAATTTAATTTCACAGCACAGTCTTTAAAAATTTATTTACTTTATTTTAGAGAAAGGGGGGGGCACATGACAAGCAAGAAGAGCAGAGGGAGAGAATCCCAAAACTGACTTCCCACTGAGGGGGGAGCCCCACGTCTCACAACCCTTGAGATCATGACCCAAACTGAAACCAGGAGTCCAATGCCCAATTGACTGAGCCACCCAGGCACCCCAGTTAGCTCAGTCTCTAAATACATATATTGTCCCCATCTTTCACAGATGAAAATTGGAGGGTAAAATAAGCCTAGTGCAGTCAGAACAAGCACTTCAACTGTGTGTGGGTGGGTGTGGGTGTGCATGTGCAGTTATCTGATTATTTCCTGTTGTAATGTAGCATTCCTTCTTTTCTTAATATATTAACCATCATACTATAGAGAAAATAAAATACATAATACAAGAGTTTAAAAAATGCAACAATTAAGTTCTATAACAATACTTTTTTATAAAATATTTTGTTTCCTTCAGATGAGGTTGGGCTAAGGAATGACACAAAATCACAAATTTTAGGGTGTTGGTTTAAATACGAACACACTTCATAAAATCAATATGAAAAATCATTCGATGTACTGAATATCACACAGTTCATTTTGAACTTTGTTGATAATTTGCAACTGTTGTGCAACCAGAAAAAATACTGTAATTTTAGTTATTGATATGTGTTACAGTTATAATTTTTCAGTAATATCCTGGATAACTTTGATCAAATGGCTTAACCCATCTTAAACTCATTATCTTCTTTTCTATAAAGTGAATGTTGTCTCACAGGGGTCCTGAGATAACTAAATTATTCAACGAATGTGAAATGCATTGTAAAATGTAAAATGCTAAATATATTTTTGATTTGTTAAATTTCTCAAACTTTTTATATAAATATTTTGATTTGAATTTTAAAAGAACTAGGAATTTAAGAGGAAATAATATCTAAAATGGCCACTAGGTATTAGAAGTTTTATGATCATCTGGCGTTAGGTATTAACGAGAGAGATTTTATTAGAATTTCCTGGAACATACCAGATATTATTCTACCTCAGGGCCTTGCATTGGCAGTTTCCTACATCTGAAGGACCCTCTTCCTTATCCACGTGGTTTGTTACTCATCTCCCTGTCTTTGACAAAATGTTTCTTCTTCAATGAGTCTTCGCTGATCACTCTTTAAAACGATGGATTCTTCCTCCCCACCCTCCTACTGCTAATGGGCTGATTCCTTCACTTCTTGTCTTTCTTCCTATATCCATTAACATTTATGATCATCTGGCAAACTGTATAGGTATTTATTTGCTTATCTTCTGTATCTACCTTGATGGGAACATAAGCTCAAAAGGATGTTTTAATGTTTTTTTTGTATACTAATCCATCAAAACAAATTTTTGGAGTATATTAGGCATCCTATCTACCTATTAGCTATCTAACTATCTATCATCTATCAATCTATCTATCATCTATCTCTCATCTATCATCTATCTTTATCATCTGTTGTCTGTCATCTATCTCTCCATCTATCATTATTTATTTATTGAATGAAAATGTATATACTTCTTACTCTAAAATAACTATACACAAATTTGTACATAGATCAGCAGATATCATTTTGATGTGTTATATCATTTTCATGGTTAATATATCCGAATGTGTATTTGTACCAAACAACACAATTGTATTTTCCTTGCCATAATTATACTATTAGAAATGATAAAAATAATAATGATGATATATATAGCCCTTTACATATGCCAGGCACCTTTGAAACAGTCTACTTACACTAACTCATTTATTTCTTAAAACAATCCTTTGAGATAGCTATTATTATATTTTCTTCATTTTATTGACGCTAAAAATAAGGTACAGATGACCCATGGTCAAATTGCATAGTTGATTTTTCTTTAAATGAAATTTTTGTCTGCTTTTGGTGAAATCTGTCATTGGTATAATGTTGCAGTTTTGCAACATCTAACAAAAACACATTTTACCAAATCATTATTAACGTAAATACTCCTCAATGCTTTCTTGTGTTTCATAACTTATTTGGAACTTTTGTACATAATACTGCCACTGATTAGAACAATTTTGCCATTTAGATTACCAAATAAAACATTATCATATTCTTGAAAATATTTGTATTATAGCTATGAAAATGACTTTCAGATAAATTTTGAACAAAGTTATGCTAAACAAGCAAGAATAGGAAAATTAGCCAGCATTCATTCTAAAGAAATAACACAAATTTCTATTAAGTATTTTCAGCTAGATTGCAAATGCTTCTTATGAGAAAATTAATCTTATTCAGAGCATACATTAAAAAATGTAAGCAGAAGACTTCAAATACATGGAGAGTTATTGATGTGCTGTAGGCTTCATAAAGTTTATTCCTCATATCTGCTCTGCTATTAATATAAAAGAATTATATATTAAAATACAGAGAGGGTTTTTAGATCATTTAAAATCCATTAAAAGCTAAGATATTCTTGTAATTAATTTTCTGCTGAGATGAGAATTCAAATAACTTGCAGATGGGCATTGTCATAGTAAAGAGAAACTTTGTCATCTTCCAAGAATTATTTTACTCCCTAGTAAAAATTCAAGGTACATTTATGTCTCACAATCAGGGTTGCTGGTCTGGTTCTTGGAAGGAAGACTGGGTGTCTTACAATGCAATTTAATTTTAATGCTATTTGTTGAATTTAAAGTGTATTTCCTATTAGCTCTTTCTTTTTAAATGGAAATACCCCTTGGAGAGAAGGTATTTGTCAACTCAGTTTTTTATACCTTGGTTCTTTTCCTCATTCTTGAAATAGTGACATAGAGCAAGGCAATTTATTTCATGGCAATTATAATTGGGAAAGTTTTATTGGGACACAGCATGATGAACATTGTCACTAGCATAGGTTTTTCCTTAGGAAAAATTTTTAGTTATTTATTATTGTGAAAAAAATTTCCCACAAAATTACAGGTATAAACAATGCACATTTATGACCTCATAGCTTCTGTGAACCATGAATTTGTGAGCAGTTTAGCTGCAGTCTTCACAAGGCTAGGTTCGTTCCACTTTCAAATGTAGTCACCTGACTACTGGCGGCACTTAGATCCTCTCATATTTTCAAACTGAGGTGTTAGTCCTTCACAAGCTGGTATCTGGAAACCTCCCTCAGTTCCTTGCCACTCGGACCTCTCTATAGAGGAATTTACAACATGACTCCTTGCTTCATCAGAGTATGCAAGAGGGCAAGAGAGATTGCCATCAACAAAAGACTAGCAAGTGGAAGTTACAGAGCTTTGTAACGTGATTATGGAAGTGACATCATGTCACACTTGGCATATTGTATTCATTAGAAGCTAGTCACTAGGTCTGGTACATCCTAACAAGGCTAATAATACCAGGAGGATGGATTTTTACCTTATAAAATGAATGATTTATTCATTTAAAAGCATATGGCAGAACTTCAGTTTTTATGGTAAATCAGGGAATATCAATCTAATTGCCTATGATCAACTGGAGTGTTTCCTTTGCCATTTAAATGTTTTCTCATATCCAAAATGTAAAACAAAACAAAACAAAACAAAACAAAAAAACATGTTATGGTATTATCCCTTCTCTCTATAGAGAGCATTCTTGACAGAGCATTCTGCTCTCAAGAGGTCAGTTTTCTCACTACCAAGTCACCCCCAAGCCCCAGGACAGAGAGACCCCTCCCCACCACGCCAACAAATCACCCTTTCTATTTTTTTTTCCATATCAGTAAATCCAAACAACATTGTTCTGCCTTTATTACTTGACCTGGTATCATCATTTTACATGATTGATCCCCCCTCTCTTGGAACTGGACTTTCTTTAACTACCAGTATGTTCTACACTATGTAGCTTATACAGTCACAATATGGTCACAAAGGATTCACTGAGACAGATGCATCCCTGTTTTCTTTTGTATTACTTTGAGACCCTAAGTACTGTGGCTACAGAGAGATGGGTCTTTGCAGCAGGGACACATTCCTGAGGGGAAGCCTCTTTTCCTCAAAGTCAAATAAATAGTGATGAAAACTCTTCAGAGAAGGTAGAGGCTATGGGGGCAGAGAGATCCATCTGGCTCCAAAGCTGCATTCCTGGAAACAGAATTAACACACATGGCTCCATTCTGCCATTTTCTCTTTACCCCAAGGGTGCCGAATGATGAAGAGGAGAACGTGTGAGGAACAATTTATTTAATGAGGAGTGATAAGAATTAATTATTAAGAGCCATATATAAAGGCTTCTATCATACTCTTACATACTTTCTGTCCCAATATATGGTTTGTGAGAATTCCTTCAGACATAATAAATGTATTATCTTTGATAAAAATAATACATATTGCCAGAAATGATTTTATTACCAAATGTTGATTTTAGTATTACTGCCAAGCACACTACTTATAAAATTACACTTATTCTACTAACTGCTATTTTGGGACCATGTTATTTGAAACAGGTGATTACTAAAGGTGTTGTGATTTTTCTAGCATATTGCTTATTCAATATTTGATGAGTGTTACTAGCAACTATTTGGAACAGAAATGTTGAAGACAGGTATGAGGTATTTGGCCAAGGTTTTGTGATTACATGTGAAATATTTTGACAGGAGCTATGTATAGGGAGAAAGCTTTAGGGACAAAAAAACAAAACAACAACAACAACAAAAGTAAACAAACAAAAAAACAGCAAAAACAACAACAAATAAAACACCTGGGATTTTCCAGCAGGAAATTAATGTGATAAATCAAGCAGACTTATTTCTTTAAACAACTAGATAATCTGAATATATCTCAAGTTGTGGTGAGCATCTTGATGTCTATTAACACCAGAGACATCACTTTGGGTACCAAAATAGTAATTTCAAAATAATATAGACATGGCTTTTGAATTACTTTAAATGAAAAAAAAATATGCACACATAGCATTATTAGTACTTTCTGGCAACATACAAACATTACCCTTTGTATCATTTTTTTGTTTTTTAATATTTTTTTAAAATATAGGTCTTTTTAATTCTGCTATACCAAAGGCCTAGGACTTGGAGATTCTGACATCTGTTCTCTAATTCCCTGCTCTTAGTTTCCTGGTCTCTAAATGTAGGTATTGGACTCAATGCTGTATTAACATCTCATGTGAATATATCCATTCTATGAATTGATGAGCATCAGTTCCTTTAGAAAAAATTTGTACCTTTCTTTTGCTTATTTTCTAATGTCATTTAGTGTGTCAAAACTGTCCTTTTCTTGACCTATATTTTCCAAATAATCCTTAAAATTTTATCAAGTAATTTGTCATGAGAACTTATAAGGGAATATTTAAACAGTAGAAAATTAACTACTTTTTTTTTTTGTTCTATAATTAGTGTAGCTGGGAGGTAGGAGTTTATCCTTTAAAACTTCAGGCTCTTTATTTTCCCTCAGATCAAAAATAAAAGTTGAAAAACAAACCCTGTTCTTGTATATCTCTTCACATCAGCACATTTTTTTTACTCAACTTACAAATATGTCAAGACTCTTAAATATCAAATGATATAAAAGGCAAATCAGCAATTAAGATAAATTCTTACACTGTGCAGAAACAAACATGTGTTACTTCATACAACTGCCTTAAGAATTCCAGGTCAAATTATGGTGTCTTTAATTGTTAAGTGCTGTCAAATACAATAAAATAAAAATTATGTCAAAAGTTATGAAAATAAGGGCATCTGGGTTCAGCTCAGGTCATGATCCCAGAGTCCTGGGACTGAGTCCTGTATCAGCCTCCCTGCTCAGCAAGGGGCCTGCTTCTCCTTCTCCCTCTGCCTGCCACCCTGTCTACGTGTGCTATTTCTCTGTCAAATAGATAAATATAATCTTTAAAAAATATGAAAATATATTTTATATACAAGCAAGATTAACTTCTCCAGAGAATGTTGGGTTGCCAAATGACCTCAACTTTTCTACAGAGAAAGAAGCACTGATTTACTCTATTTGCACAAATTTTTCTAATTCCTATTCATACCATACTTGAATGATCTATTCCAAATGATTTTATCCTATTTGGAGTTAATATTACCTGGAGTTAATATAATGATTTTCCTTTAGTAGTTACAAATTTAAAAATATATCTACATACGTATTATTGATATATATCTATTTATCTCAACATATTTATCAGTTACAGTGTTCTTTTTTTTAAAGATCTTATTTATTTATTTGACAGAGAGAGAGAGATATTACAAGTAGGCAGAGAGGCAGGCAGAGAGAGGAAGAAGCAGGGTCCCCACTGAGCAGGCAGTCTGACGCGGGGCTCGATGCCAGTACCATGAGATCATGACCTGAGCAGAAGGCAGAGGCTTTAACCCACTGAGCCGCACAGGCACCCCTCAGTAACAGTGTTCTTTATTCTTTTCTATAAGTTTATAAACTAAATTCATACCATCTTGCGTCATTTCCCTTCAAATTGAATTAAGAGTTCCCATGTATTTTTTACAGTAAATTTCTAAGTAATTTGTTCATAATCCTTACAATAAAGAATGCACTATTATTATCCCTATTTTATGTATTGTGCAAAGAAAAGATAAAAAGAGGGCACAGACACAGGTAAACAGCAAAGATCAATAGTAGATGTATCCTAGGTAGGCAGTGGTTATAAAATCCAAGAATGGAGCAGGTCAGTTGATGAAGGAGTATTTCCTACTGAAGAAACCAGGTCATAGTTAGAATATCATATCAAGTGTTCAGGCAAATGACAATAACATAAGACAGTGTTACCAGAAACTGAATACAAAGTAGGGTCCAAATTGTTTGATCATGGTTATTGTCCAGTTGGTAGAATTAAAGGACCAGATGAAAATAGAAATTCAATAATTTTGAAAAATCATAGTTTTGAAAGTTTTGAATCCACAAATCGTGGCCAGAGTTCAACATTTGGAGGTTAAGCGGCCTAAGTGAGAAAAATGAAGGGGTGTAAAGGCAGTTAGAGAGATAATTTATTTCTTGAAATAGACCGTTTTATGGAAAAGATAAATTTAGACAGATATAAAATCAATTTCAAGTACTTAAATATAAATCCTGATATTTTTTCCTGGAAGCAGGAAGAAGTTAAATGATCATACTTAGTTAAAAATTAAATCTGTTTATCAGTGTAAATTATAATCCCTTTAACAATGGAGAAAAAGTAGAGCATGTAATGTATATGCCTAAATGTAAGATGACAAAACACCCATAATCAAAGCCATGATTAAATAGAAAAAATGGTTAAAACACCTTGTTAAGTAAAATGAAAACAAAAAGTAAATAAACCTGTATTGCAGTGTGAATCTTGTTTGTGGATTATTAAACAATCTAATTTTTAAAAGATTAGAGTCATTAAACACTGAATATGATGAAAATAATTGAATAAATTTGCTCCTAAACCTCGGATAAAATTAATCAAATTTAAACTTTATGGGAAGATGTAGTAAGTAGACTTGATGTCTAGAGTCCCAATAAAAGGCATACATTTTTGTGAAATGAGTACTATATAAATAGATGCTTTGTTAAATTGAGCTATTTAAATTATGCTACATATTTAATCGTATTTATAAATATAGAAGCATAGGGCAGGTAAGGCATACATTTTTTCAAAGAACTGAATACATTAAAAGTATATTAAAATATATACAAATATTAGATATGACTACATTTAACAATAAATATATTTCTTGTATGCATGTGATATATATATATATGTTCTATGATCTTCAGTGTAAATTATGCTCTATATGTTATTGCACCAACTTCTCTAAGATGGGATTTTTAAATCTGAAATAATCATTTTGATATCTGCTGCACTGACTTTTGTGTAATGCTTGTAAATTATCTTAGTATTATAATACTCTTTCATGCTCTAGTTTACGATACTTTAAAAGTGATGTGCACATAATAGGTCAATAAATATATGTTGCATGAATGAATGAATGGATGAATGAATGGCTTTATGAGGTACTAAAGATGCTTTATCTGAAATACACTTCCCCCTAATCATTGCTAATTAAATCCTTGTGCATTTTTAAGGCCTATTTTAACTGATAATTTTTCTGTAAAAACTTTTTTCCTTTTTCATACACTGCTTCACTTTTTTAAAGCTCCATAACACTTTTGTAGCTTTCTTACATCATTTGTATATCTCTGCTTCATATTTTTCAGTCCAATATATCCTGGCCACTCACCTTTAAAGAACCTGTCTTGGGGCCCCTGGGTGGCTGAGTTGGCTAAGCGACTGCCTTTGGCTCAGGTCATGATCCTGGACTCCCAGGATTGAGTCCCGCAACAGACTCCCAGATCCACGGGAAGTCAGCTTCTCCCTCTGACCTTCTCCCCTCTCATGCTCTCTCTTTCTCTCTCTCTCTCAAATAAATAAATTTTAAAAATCTTTAAAAATTAGAAAAGAAAAGAAAAGAAAAAGAAAGAATGAATGCTAGGAACATTAAAAAATGTAACACCGCAAAAGTACCCATGATTCAATTCTTGCATCTCCTTTTAAGCTATATCCTTTCTTATCTCCCTACTTCCATTCCATTGCAATGCAAAGTACCATCTTTGTATTCATCATTCTAGAATCCTTTCTTCTTGCTTGGCTATGACAATCACAATTTACTTCATGGTAAATTAAATAGTTTATACTCAGATCTCAAGTCAAGTGTCTTCTCAGTCAACATGCTTTCAGAAAAGCTAATGAATATAGCTCTATATCCACTGTCATCCATATTACATATGTTTTCCTCCTTATAACGATTCTCAAAGCCAGACTATTATGTTGTTTCCTTTTCTTCCCAAATATTATTTATCTGACCTATCTGGAATATAAGGTCACTGAGATGTAAGATCATCAGTTTTCTCCACCTTTTAATTCATTGTGCCAGGAATAGTATCTGACACATAACAGGTTTTTAGTAAATATTGGCTGACTGACCAAAAAGACTGAGCAATGGATTTGAGTGAGTTATCGGTGGAAATGTTTGAGATTGAGTAACTTCTTGAAACCCATCATTTTTAAAAACATTGAGCAATAACATTTTATTACCTCAGAGAATAGTGAGGAAAACATGTGTCTAAATGAAGTTGGACTTCTTAAGTATCTGTACCCAGTCCCTGGCAAAACAGGTGCTGAACAAATGTTAGGCTTTTTTTCTTCTTCAGTTGCTATTTCCACGTGTGTTCACCTGTAAGCTTGATTGCTTCTCTTTTTACCTCCTACTGGACTTCATGTTATTAAAAAGTTCTTTTTTTCCTGTCTTCAAATTTTCTCTCTCTTTGATCCCTCTGTCTACAAATATTTTCAAAAGTCTCTCACGCTCAAAACAGAATAATAATCTGACTTCTCCTTAAGTTTACTTCTTCCTGCTCATCTTCATTAAACTTCTTAAAGGAGAAACAATACTCTTTTCATTTCTGTCATTAATAATCAGTCCTCAGTGACTTGAAATCCCTCTAATATAACCTGCTTACTTAAATCCCAGTCACTTCATTCACAAATCTAATTTTTTCTCTTTGCCATCCTACTTCTAACTCTGCAATATTTAGCACCATTAATTTCTCTCTTACCATACATATCCTGTTCCCCCAACTGAGGTTGTAAAATTATATCTTCTCTTGGTATCCTTCTATATCCACTTTCCTACTATCTGTTTTTATCCCAAATCAGCAAACTTTTTAGCTCATCTTTGCTTTGTCTGTACATTGTGAGGACCCCAGATATATTTATTCTCTGTTATCTTCTTTTTTTAGTTCATATGACATACACTTTCATAGATGAAACTAACATCCATACATGTAAACTCTCAGTCTTAAATCTTTGTTTCCTATCTCACTAAGATTCTGCATATGCAAACTACCAAATCCCAAGAGCTAAATATTCAAAATGCCATAGTCAATTTTTTTTGGTTCCATTTTATTTTTATATCTATTACTTTTCTTTTGAAATCTTTTTAAAATGACATCAATATTTACTTTCTAGGAAAAATAGCTATATTCAATAAATTTTTGTAATATCTAATTGCAAATCATATATGATTTAAGGGTTAATCATACTCATGACTGAGAAGGTTATAAGGAATTCACAGATAGTGAAGACTTTATTTCAACCTCAATTAGTTCCCAAGTGTTAAAACAATCATGGCTTGCCATAAGCCACAAGGGAGTGAATTTCCTTAAGTGGAACATGCCTAATTACTTTTGTTCTATCCTTGGTATTCATTAAATTTTGCCACAATCATATCTATGAATTCTACACAATTTAAGCATTTCAGATAATATCAAGATAATAACAGTAGAGTCCTTTAATGATTAGAACCAGGAAAAATGAGACATAATTTACATTAAAATAATGTCTCAGGTTGATATAATGTTGGCATTTTTTAAAGTGTTTTCATGATAATATATCTTAGGTAGAATTGTTAATGAGATCAAGATCTCAAAGTAGTCTCTTGTATTTTGAATCAGGATCAGAAATTTACCTGACTTTAAATTGCTGCCCTTAACATAAAATATATATATAATATGTACAAGGTTTTTTTTTTTCTATCCACAGCATATGTTACTGTTTATTAGGGTAATACACAAAACTTATAATGGATCAATTTATAATGGATGAATGTAGAAGGAAAAAAAGGAACCATGTGTAACTATTGCTATACACTTTCACTTTTTCTACTGTTCTATAATGCATCTGATCTTCTCCTGTGGAGATGAATTACATTTAGTTTTGATTACAGTAAAAATTTCACTGGGCTCGTCCTAAAAATCAGTCACACACCAGGGGAAAGAAAAGAGTTTTTTGGACGTAGATTCACTTCTTCACATGACTGACATGGTAATGAGACTTTTCAGGGGTAACATTTCAGGCTATTTTGTTTTACAAGTTCAATAAGCTTTGATCTCTTAGCTGTTCTTTAGGACCTTTTTTACACAAATAATGTTGAGACAAAAAAGACAGTTACTTATTCAAAAGTAAATGGAAAACTTTGTCTTGTAAGTTGAACATTGAAGATATGCTTCAAAATATTCATGTGCAGGAATCAGTCTATCAATAATTGACAGACAAATACCTCAAGGCAGAGACATACTACCTTCAAAAATGTATGTGATTATTTATTCATTTATCACTTTTTATTATTAACTGGGGATGCTCATTGATTTTAGCTCTAGGTAAATGTACAGAAAGAAACAGCTTTAATCACTTCTCTACCTGATTGATCCTTTCATGTCATTCAGATAAAAGACTGAATAAATAGGAGGACTTTATGCTTTGATTCATAGGTCAAGGCTCACACTCCTGTGTCTCTGGAAAGCAATTCAGAACCATAAAGTCATCAGGAGAAACAACTTAGCCTCCCTCTAGTACACACTTGAAGTTTTTGAGGTTTTATTTTTTTAGCAGTAAAAAATATCCTTGATACTATTAGACAAACTTTAATTTGAGATGATGAGCTATTTAATTAGATATTTTTGGGTATAGGAAATTAGGAGAAGGTGGAACTACTAAATAATAAGAAGAACGATAATAATAATAATACAGTGAAACTCTTACCACTATTTATTGAAGATTTACTATGTGCTAAATACTGCCTTAAGTTTTTTCAGGCTTAAATAGTTTAATCTTCACAAATGACTTCTGAAGCACTACTGTCACCCTAAATGTGANTATAAGTAACATATTAATTATACTATAAATTATGATGTTTATATGAATTTTAGGATATGAGGACTGAGTAAACTATCAAACATGATATATATAATTTATAAACCTTAAATTTAAACAAGTACATTTGTTAATCAAATACATTTACCTCCTAAACTCTGAAGGTGACTTTTGTGTAGGTTTCTGAATTTAGATTTGGCTGAATATTATGTAACTTTTTTCCTCCCTAGTAAATATGTAGTTTCTTTATCTTGTCTAATTGCACTGGTTAGGACTTCCAATACCACATTGAATAAGGGTGTCTAGAGTGGGTACCCTTGTCTTATTCCTGATCTTAGAGATTAAGGTTACAATGTTTTAATGTTGAGTATGATATTAACTGTGGATTTGTCATATACAGGCTTTATTATGTTGAAGCACATTCCTTCTCCACCCAATATGTTGAAGATGTTTATCATGAGGAGATGTTATATTTTGTCAATTACTTTTTTTGTACCTACTAAGATGATCATATGATTTTTATTGTTCATTCTATTACTGTGGTATGTCACATTTATTGATTTGTTCATGTTGAAACATTATTGTATCCCAGGGAAAATCCCACTTGATCACAGTGTATGATCATTTTAATATGTAATAAAAGGTATCTAAATCAGAAATGAAGTAAAATTACTTTTATGTGAAGATTATATGATCTTACATACAGAAAATTTTAAAGACTCTGCCAAAAATGTTGGAATTAATAAAAAAATTTACTAAAATTTCAGGATATAAAGTCAACATACATAAATCTGTTGTGCTTCTATATATTAACAATAAAATATCTGAAAAAGAAATAAAGAAAATAATCCCATTCTAAATAGCATCATAAATAAAATAATTAGAAGTTTAATCAAAGAAATCAAAGATCTCTACTGTAAACATTATAAGACTTTGACAGAAGAAACTAAAGAAGATACAAACAAATAGAAGGGTAGATTGTGTTCATGGATTGGAAAAATTGCTATTGTTAAAATGTTCACACTACACAAAGGAATGTACACATTCAATGCAATCCCAGTCAAAATAATACCAGCAATTTTCACAGAACTACAACAATCCTAAAATTTTTACGGAATCAGAAAAATCCCACATAGCCGAAGTAATGTTAAAAAGAAAAGCATAGTGGAAGGCATCACAATCCCAGGCTTCAAGCTGTATTACAAAGCTGTAATCACCAAGATGGTATGATACTGGCACAAAAGCAGACACATAGACCAGTGGGAAAAAGACAGTCTCTTTAACAAATGGTGTTGGGAAAACTGGACAGCAAAATTGAAAATAATGAAACTGGACCTTTCTTACACCATACACAAAAATAAATTCAAAATAAGTGAAAGACCTAAATTTAAGACAGGAAACCATACAAATCCTAGAGGAAAACACAAGCAGCAACCTCTGTGACCTTGACCACAGCAACTTTTTACTAGACATGTCTCTGGAGGCAATGGAAACAAAGGCAAAAATGAACTATTGGGACTTCAAGATAAAAATCTTCTGCATAGCAGAGGAAACAACTCAACAAAACTAAAAGGCAACTGAAGGAATAGAATAAAATATTTGCAAATGACATATTGGATAAAGGGCTAATACTCTGAATGTATAAAGAACTCATCAAAATCAACACCCAAAAATAAATAATCCAGGTAAGAAATGGGCAGAAGACATGAACAGACATTTCTCCAAAGAAGACATACATATATTTCAACAAAGAAGATATACAAATGGCTAACAGACAAAGGGGGAAAAAAATGCTTAACATCACTCAACATCAGGGAAATACAGATAGAAACCACAGTGAAACAACACCACACACCTGTCAGAATGGCTAAAATTAGCAACTCAAAAAACCATAGATGTTGAAAGGCATTGTTGGTGGGAATGCAAACTGGTGTAGCCACTCTGGAAAACAATATGGAGTTTCCTCAAAAATGGAGCTAACCTACAACCCAATGATTGCACTACTAGTTATTTATCCAAAGGGGTACAAAACAGCTGATTTGAAGGTGCACACGCATCCCAGTGTTTATAGCAGCACTATAAATAATAACAAAGTTATAGAAAAGCGCGGACGCCCATCAACTAATGAATTCATAAAGATTGATCGACTGATCTATCTATATAAAGATAGATAGATATAGAATATTACTCAGCCACCAAAAAGAATGAAATCTTGCCATTTGCAACAACATGGATGGAAATAGAGTGTATTGGGGTGCCTGGGTGGCTCAGTGGGTTAAAGCCTCTGCCTTTGGTCAGCTCAGGTCATGATCTCAGTGTCCTGGGATCGAGCCCTGCATTGGGCTCTCTGCTCAGCAGGGAGCCTGCTTCCTCCTTTCTCTCTCTCTGCCTGCCTCTCTGCCTACTTGTAATCCCTCTCTCTCTCTCTCTCTCTGTCAAATAAATAAATAAAATCTAAAAAAAATAGAGTGTATTATGCTAAATAAAATAAGTCAGTCAGAGAAAGACAAATATTATATGATTTCACTCATATGTAAATGTAAGAAACAAAACAGATAAACATAGGGGAAGAGAAGGAAAAATAAGATAGAAACAGAGAGGGAGGCAAACAATTAGAGACTCTATAGTTAAGAGAAACTGAGAGTTGCTGGAGGGATGGTGGGGGAGGGGTAGGACAAATGCATGATGGCTATTAAGGATGGTACTTGTTGGGATTCGCACTGGGTTTTATTTATAAGTGATGAATCACTAAATTCTACTCCTGAAACCAATACTACACTATATGGTAACTAATTTGAATTGAAATAAAATTAAAAAAATAAATTAATTAAATCAAAATTCTAATGGTATTTTTCACAGAAATAAAAAAAGCAAGCTTAAAAATTTTATGGGACCATTAAAGACCTCAAATAGCCAAACTAATGCTGAAGAAAAAACAACACCACAAAGCTGGAAGCATCATGCTTCCTGATTGCAAACTCTATTACAAAGCTGTAGTAATCAAAACAGTATGGTACTAGCTTGAACACAGACATGTAGACAAATGAAATAGAAAAGAGGGTCCAGAAGTAAAATTCTATATATATAGTCAATTTATATTTGAAAAGGGAACCAAGAATACTCAATGGGGAAATAATACTTTTTTCAATAAATTGTAGTAGGAAAACTAGGTAACTTCATGAAGAAAAAGAGAATTGTCTTCTATCTTATGTCACTCCTGAAAATTAACTCAAAAAACTAAAAAAAAAAAAAAAAAGGTTAAAAAACTTAAAAAGTGGTTAGAAGACTCAAACATAAGACCTGATATCATAAAAGTCATAGAAGATGGGAAAATGCTCTTTTCGCTGGTCTCGGCAATAATGTTTTGAATATGACACCATAAGCACACGCAACAAAAGCAAGAATCAACAAGTGAGATTCCCTCAAATTAAAATACTTCTTCTCAGCAAAAGAAACAATCAACAAAATGAAAAGGCAACCTACAGAATGGAAGAAAGTATTTGCAAACCATATATCAGGTAAGGGGTTAATATCCGCAGTATGTAAATATCCAAACAATTCAATAACAAAAGACAATCAATTAAAAAATGGGCAGAGAAGCTGAATAGACATTTTTTCCAAAGAAGACGTCCAAATGACCAACAGATACATGAATAAATGGTCAACATCACTAATTATCAGGGAAATGCAAACCAAAACCACAACGAGATTATCACCTTATACATACTAGATTAGCTATCATCAGGACAAGAGATATATGATGATGAGGTTTGGAGAAAAGGGAGTCTTTGTACATTGTTGGTGGGAGTATAAATTAGGTCAGCCACTATGAAAACATTATGAAATTTCCTAAAAAATTAAATATAAGAATACTGTATGATTGATGTAGCAATCTCATTTCTGGATATATATTCACAAGAAATTAAGACAGTATATTGAAAAAATATCTGTATTCTCACATTTATTGCAGCATTATTCACAATAGTCGAAATATGGAAACAACCTAAGTGTCTATTAATAGATGAATGAATAAAGAAGACTTGGCATAGATAGATCGATGATAGATAGATAGATAGATAGATAGATTGATAGATAGATAGATAGATGATAGATAGAATTCAACCCTGAGAAAGAAGGAAATCTTGGCATTTGCAATAACATGGATGAACCTTGAGGGTTTTATGCTAAGTGAAATAAGTCAGACAGAGGGCGCCTGGGTGGCTCAGTGGGTTAAAGCCTCTGCTTTCGGCTCAGGTCATGATCTTAGCGTCCTGGGATCGAGGCCCGCATCGGGCTCTCTGCTCAGCAGGGAGACTGCTTCCTCCTCTCCCTGTCTCTCTGCCTGCCTCTCTGCCTACTTGTAATCTCTCTCTCTGTGTCAAATAAATAAATAAAATCTTTAAAAAAAATAAATAAGTCAGACAGAGAAAGAGAACTACTACATGATTTCACTTATATGTGGAATCTAAAAAGCCTGAACTCATAGAAACAGAGAGCAGAAGAGTGGTTACCAGGGACTGGGGGGTAAGGAAATTGAGGAAATATTGGTCAAAGAGTATAAATTTGCAGTTAAAAAATGAATAAGTTCTGGAGATCTAATACACAGCATTGTGATTATAGTCAACAATAGTGTATTATATAATTCAAAGTTGCTAAATGACTAGATATTAACTGTTCTTACCACAGAAAGTAAATGATAATTACTAGATATATTGGTGATATTAGCTAACACTATGGTGATTATCATATTGCAGTATATAAATGTATCAACATGTTATGCAACTAAAACTTACACCATGTTATATTTCAATTATATTCTAATAAAATATACATAGTTGATTTATTAGTCTACCAAACTATAATACATAATACATATATGTGTGTGAAAACATTTGAAAACCAGAAGAAAACACAAACGTTATTTCATTAATATTAATCAGTTTGTTTCACTTTTGTTACTGGTTTTAAATTCCTTTTCAATACAGAGTCTAAAGATTTAGGTAATCCCAGGATTACTTTAGCAATCATTAACAGACTTTATGTGGACAAGTAACTTCTAAAATTTCTAGATTAGTTGTAAGGATAAAAATTATAGTAAATCCAATTCTCTCTGAATTAACAGTGTGTAAGAAATATCAACAACCCTTACATTTGTAGCTCCTACCTTGGTATGCTATTACACTTTTTAACTGCATGTCCCCTCTAGATCTCTCCCTGTCCCTGTCCTCTACTTTATTTCAATAAACACTTGACATTAGGTATCCTAAATTCGTGATGAGATAATTACACTGAAGATATCCTAGTTGATATCTTTATCTCCTATTCTCACTTTGTAAATCACTTCCTTACAAATTTACTATAATGCATTAAAGCAAAAATTATACACTTCTTTATTCTAATGCATTTGATCTGAAAATCGAGGATTCACATAACAGGATGTATTTATTTGAAAAAGGAAAACAAATAAATACAAATAATGTATATGTTAGGCTGTATTATAAAATATCCTGGCTTAAATAATTAAATGAATAAATAAATAATAAACTCTATGCTTTTTTATTTCTTTAAAGATTTTTTATTTATTTATTTGACACAGAGAGAGAGATTACAAGTAGGCAGAGAGGAAGGCAGAGAAACAGGGAGAGGAGGAAGCAGGCTCCCTGCTGAGCAGAGAGCCTGATGCGGGCCTTGATCCCAGGACGCTGAGATCATGACCTGAGCCGAAAGCAGAGGCTTTAACCCACTGAGCCACCCAGGCGCCCTCTATGCTTTTTTTAAAACAAAACATACTTGCTTGCACAGTCTTGGACATAGTAAATATACTGTAAAAAGCACACTATCATCAATATGCTACCAAAATATATTGTCTAGATATTGGATGATGTGATTTTTTTCCTAAGTTTAGTTGCTTTTATATATTTGTTTGTTTGTTTAAAAAAACCAGGGGCCTTTACACACCAGTCATTTTACTAATTTATCAAAAAATGATACTCAACTTCAATTTCTATAAGCTACCCACTAAGTAATCCACAAAAATAAACACTGTGAATCAGTGCTGACATGAAAGGATCACAGACAGAAGATGATAGAATATATTGGATACATCAAAGAAAAGAGTGCTATATCCTTGTAAATTAAAACAAACAAACACTGAAAGAAGAGTAATTCTAGCATGGATTTCATATCCAAAACCTAGTTTTTGACTTATCTCTGTCTGTGACATTTGCCTTATCTCTGTCTGTGAATTCACCAATTCCATTTCAGTCTTATCTGGGAACTAGCTTAGTTTTTGTCATTGTTCATGAGCCTGAACTTCAATGTAGTGAAGTCCTACTAACCTCATCCCAGACAAATAGAATTATTCAATAAAAATCTTTGTTAGACAAATTTTCTAGAGAAGTTTAAGGTTTCCAGCAGTACTGAAGTAAAAGTATAGATATTTCTCAGATATATACTTCCTGCCTCCACCCATACGTAGCCTTCTTCATTATCAATATCCCTCATCAGAGTGGTACTTTGTACAAATGATGAACCTACACTGACACATCATAATCACCCAAAGTCCACAGTTTATATTACAGTTCATTCTTGATGTTGTACATTCCATGGATTTGAAAAGGTATATCATAGTATGTATCTATCATTCTGTTATTATACAGAATACTTTCATTGCCCTAAAAATCTGTGCTCTATGTATTCATTTCTCTGCCACCCCTAATCCTTGACAACCATTCTTTTAGGGAAATCCAATTTATTATTTCTTTCATGGATTGTGCCTTTAGTGTTGTATCAGAATCATTGCTATACCCAAAGTAATCTAGAATTCCTCCTGTTATCTTCTAGTTTTATAGTTTTGCATTTTACATTTAGATCTATGATCCATTTTGAGTTAATTTTTTGTGAAAAGTATAAGGTCTGTGCCTAAGTTCATTTTTCTGCATATGGATGGCCAGTTGTTACAGCATCATTTGTTAAAGAGACTAACTTTGCGCCATTGTATTTCCTTTGTATACAATTTCCATTGTATTAAAGATCAGTTGACTGTATTTATGGGATTCTATCTCTGGTCTCTCTGTTCTCTTGCTATGCAAGTATTACATGCATACTTGTTGATGTAATGGTTTACATCAATTAATATTCCGATGTTGAACCAGTCCTGTTACCTGAGATAAATCCCATTTGACCATGGTATATAATTTTTTTTTATATCAGTGTCAGAACTCATCTAAGCCCTGTGTTTTCTGTTTTGGGAGGTTATTAATAATGGATTCAACTGGGGCGCCTGAGTGGCTCAGTTGGTTAAGCGACTGCCTTCAGCTCAGGTCATGATCCCGGAGTCCGGGAATGGAGTCCTGCATCGGGCTCCCAGCTCCATGGGGAGTCTGCTTCTCCCTCTGACCTTCTCCCCTCTCATGCTCTCTCTCAGACTCTCTCTCAAATAAATAAAATCTTTAAAAAAATAAATAATGGATTCAATTTATTTGATAGGTGAAGGCCTATTCAGATCATTTATTCCTTCTTGCATGAGTTTTTTTCATATTGTGACTTTTAAACAATTTGTCTATTTTATCTAGGTCATCAAATTTGTAGGCATTGAGCTATTTATAGTATTTATTATTATTATTTTAATGTCCATAAAATCTTCAGTGGTACTTCCTCTTTCATTTCTGCTATTAGTAACTTGTTTCCTCATTCTGTTTTTTTTGTTGTTGTTGGTTAAGAGGCTTATTGATTTCATTGATCTTTTCAAAAAACGAGCTTTTGGTTTTAGTGATTCTCTCTTTTGATATCCTACACTCAATTCCAGTGATTTCTGCCCTAATTCTTATTATTTCTTTTCTTCTGCTTACTTGGGATCTAATTTGGAGTACTTTTGCTGGCTTTCTCTGGTGGAAATTTTGATGATTGTTTTCAGTAAATCTTTCCTATTTTCTTTTCTTTTTTTTTTTTTAAAGATTTTATTTATTTATTTGACACAGAGAGAGAGATTACAAGTAGGCAGAGAGGCAGGCAGAGAGACAGGGAGAGGAGGAAGCAGGCTTCCTGCTGAGCAGAGAGCCCGATGCGGGCCTCGATCCCAGGACGCTGAGATCATGACCTGAGCCGAAAGCAGAGGCTTTAACCCACTGAGCCACCCAGGCGCCCAATCTTTCCTATTTTCTAATATATGTTTCCAATGCTATAAATATCCCTCTAAGCACTATTTCTAATGCATCCACACATTTTGATAAGTTGTGTTTTCATTTTTCTTTGGTTCAAAATATTTTCAAATTTCTCTTGAAATTTCTTATTGTTTGTTATTTGGAAGTTTGTTGTTTAATCTCCAAGAATTTTGAGATTTTTCAGCTTATATTTCTTTCATTGATTTCTAATTAAATAAATTTCTAACTTAATTCTACTGAAGATTGAAAGCAGAAGTTATTTTATTTCTATTCTTTAAAATTTGATAAGTTGTGTTTTATGGTCTATCTTTCTGAATATTCCATATGTGAGCTTGAGAAAAATGTGCAGTCTGATGTTATTGAATGAAATCATCTATGGATGTCAGTTATACCCAAATGATGGTTGGTGCTGTATTCTGTTGTTGGATGAAACAGTGTGTAGATGTCAAGTATATCCAGTTGATTGATGACGTTGTTGATTTCAACTGTATCCTTACTGATTTTTCTGCCTGGTGCTTATCTATCCATTTCTGATAGAGGGGTTTTGAAATCTCCAACTATCATAGTGCATGCATCTACTTCTTTTTGTATTTCTATCAGTTTTTGCCTTGTGGAGTTTGATGCTATATTGTTAAATACACACACATTAGGGGTTGTTAATGTCTCATTGGAGAATTGACCTCTTTACCATTACGTAATACCCTTCTTTATCCTTGATAACTTCCCTTGCTCAGAAGTATGCTCTCTCTGAAATTAATATAGCTACTGTTTTCTTTTGATTAATGTCAGCAAGGTATATTTTCTCTATCCTTTTAATCCATGTGTCCTGATAGTTAAGAGTGAGGTTCTGTATACAATTTACAGTTAGCTCTTCTGGGGTTTTGTTTTGTTTTGTTTTGTTTTGTTAATCTACTTTAACAGTCTCTGTCTTTTATTCATGCATTTAGACAACTAATGTTCGAAGTGATTATTGATATAGTTGTGTTAATAGCTACCATATTGTTATTGTTTTCCATTTGATGGCCTTGTTCTTGGTTCCTTTTCTTTTTGTCTTCCACTTTTTTCCTGCCTACTTTAGTTTTAATTAATCAGTGTATATGACTCTATTTTCTCTATTTCTTAGCAGTATATACATGCAGCTGGATAATCCAAGTCAAATTTCAAAACTCTATACTACTTCATGGGGGTTGTATCTTCTAATAACAAAATAACCTTCATCCCCCCCCTCCCATATCTGTGTAATTGATGCCATGTATTTCACTTATATGTAAATATACTTAAGCCCCTCTCTACATATAAGCATCAAATAGGTTCTTGGTATTTTTATTTGAACAAAATGTTCTCAGTTCAATTAAGAATAAGAAAAATAAAAGTTTTTTTTAAGATTTAATTACTTATTTTAGAAAGAGAGAGAGCATGAGTGGGAGGGGCAGAGAGAAAGGGAGACAGAATCTAAAGCTGACTCTGCACTGATCACTGAGACCCACATGAAGCTCGATCCCAGGACCCTGAGAACATGACCTGAGCTGAAACCAAGAGTCAGACGCTTAACTGAGTGCAACACACAGGTGCTCCTAAAGGTTTTTACATCACTTTCACTTATTTTGCTCTGCCTTATTTTATGTAAATCCAAGCTTCTGACCTATATTATTTTTTCTCTCTAAAGAACAACTTTTAACACTTCTGGTAAGGCAGATCTACTGGCAATAAATTCAGTTTTTGTTGGCCTGAGAAAGTCTTTATTTCTGTCTCACTTTTCAAAGATAATTTCTCAGGGTATAGAATTCTAGTTGTTGGTTTTGTTTTGTTTTTCCTCTACACTTTAAATATTTTTTTTTAAAGATTTTATTTATTTATTTGACACACAGAGAGAGATTACAAGTAGGCAGAGAGGCAGGCAGAGAGACAGGGAGAGGAGGAAGCAGGCTCCCTGCTGAGCAGAGAGCCTGATGCGGGCCTCGATCCCAGGACGCTGAGACCATGACCTGAGCCGAAAGCAGAGGCTTTAACCCACTGAGCCACCCAGGCACCCCACTTTAAATATTTCACTTTGGTTTCTTCTTGCATGGTTTCTGAGAAGTCAGATGTGATTCTAATCTGTCTTTCTTGCTATATAAGGTATTTTCCCTCTGGTGTCCTTTAGGATTTTGTTAGTCTTTGATTTTCAATAATTTAAAAATGAGAAGATTAGATGTAGGTTTTGTTTTGTTTTTTTCGTATTTGACTTGCTTAGTGTTTTCTGAGCTTCCCATGTTTATGGTCTTGTGTCTAACATAAATTTGGGGGAAATTCTCAGTTCTTATTATTTAAAATATTTCTTCTGTTCCTTTCTCTCTTTCTTCTTCTGGTATTCCCATCACATATATGTTATACCTTTTATAACATTTTTTCATAACTCTTGGATATTATTTTCTGTTTTCTTCAGTCTTTTTTTTTTTTCTGCTTTTGCTCTTGCTTTTCAGTTTTGGAAGTTACTATTGTTATGTCCTCAAGCTTAGAAATTCTTTCTTCAGCCATATGCAGTCTATTAATGAGTCCATCAAAAGCACGCTTCAGTTCTGTTGTAGTGTTTCTGATCTCTAGCTTTTCTTTTGTTTTTTTTCTTAGAATTTCCATCTCTCTGCTTACACTATACATCTGTTCTTGCATGCTGTCTACTTTATCCAGTAGAGCCCTTTAAACAATAGTTATTTTAAAGTCCTAGTCTGAAAATTCCAACATCTCTGCCATATATCTCTGCTCTGTCTCTTCAGTGTTTTTTGTGTTTTGGTATACCTTCTAATTTTTTTCTCAATGGCTGGACATAATGCACCTAGTAAAATAAACTGCTATAAATCAGCTTTTAGTAACATGGTGTTGAGGTATAGAGGGATGGAAAGTGTTCCATAGGCTTATGATTAGAAAGTTTGCTAGTATTTCTAAGTGTTTTCTCCCTGCTTAAGTGTGACAAGATAACTAAAGTGAGTTGGAGTTGGTTATTTTCTTTCCCCCAGGTCAGTTAGTCCCTGATATTAACCCAGCATCTTAGGCTCTGGCCAACTAGCTTCCCCTGAGTGCAAGTCTGGTTAAAACAGAGTTCTCTAGTGTATTACAGCATGGCTCCTTTTCTCTCCTCCTGCTGGAAGTATTAAGAGATTTATCTTCGATATTTACTGTGGGAACCTGGCTGAGATCCTGTAGGTAAATCTCACAATATTTTGCGTGCTTACCTTTATTGGATCCCCCTAGAGTTTTTAACTATCAGAGTTGTCCATACTGATTTTCTAGCAATCTGTCATTTACAGTTCAGATTATTCTATCTAGGCACTGGCTTCTGTTGTGTTTCCTCTTATGAATCTCTGCTCCAGTAAGCCGTGACTCCCTGTATTTGCCTCTCTTTCTTTTCAATCTTGGTGACAATGGTTTGCCCTGTGTTCTGCCCTCTCTTACATATCCAAGAGCAATTGTTGATTTTTTTCAGTCTGTTCAGCTTTTTATTTGTCTTTGGGGCAGAATGGTGATTTCCAAGCTCCTTAAAAGTGGGATTAGAAACCATAAGCTCCCTAATTTTGGTTGCTGATAAGTGAGATTAATATCAACAAATTTAGAGATGATAGAATTAAAAGAAAAAAAAAGGCTTTTCAGAAAAAGACAAAGAGAAATGTCCAGAGAAAGCTTCCTGAGGAGGAGGTTTGCATTTGAACTAGGTTCTAAGAGACACAGATTTTGATCAGGTGATAACTGGTAGGCTTTTGGCAAAGAAACTGAAATATATTGTAAAATATCCCATAGTTTCTCAGGATAG
Organism: Ailurus styani; assembly: GCA_002007465.1. Lineage (NCBI taxonomy): Eukaryota > Metazoa > Chordata > Mammalia > Carnivora > Ailuridae > Ailurus > Ailurus styani. The sequence continues at coordinate 4,685,227 of LNAC01000092.1, read as the reverse complement.
AAGTGAAGGACACAAGTGAAAGAAGGTTTTTTTGAATCTTTATATTTTGAACTGGAAGCCAGAAGTCTTCCCGACCTTGAATTTTTCAATGCAGATCTTTTGATACATTGATATTATGCTAGTTTCATTCCATTTTTGTTTACTTATTATTTATTTTACTATTAACTAGACCCTAAGTATAGTTCTGCTCGTGTTTGTATAGAATGTACATCTGTTTTGTTCGGCCAGCCTTAGTTCTGACCCCATAAATTGATGTTTGACACCAGTCTTTCCAACATGTTATGTCCCTTCCTCAATTCTGGGTCTAATTATAGCAACTTTGCTTTTCAACTCTCAAGAAAATATTCTTGTTTTTGCATGTACTATTTTTTCCATTATCAAGCACTGAGTATGAATCTAAAAACTATTGAAAATCATTTCAAGTTGAACATTAAACTCTTGCTAGGTTAACATTAAAATGTTCCCATGCTACTTATATTAAATTACGATTATTGGTTTCTTTGCCTTTAAGGACTGTTTATTACACATTAAATAGATATTCCTAAGGAAACTCTCAAACCAGCTTTTTTTTTGAGTCATTTATTCTTTGATCTTCATTCTTCCAGGTCAAATATGAAATAGAAGAATGTCTGGATACTTTTTTTTTCTTTTCCCCTATCTTTTAATACATTTGTCCAACTTAGAGTTAAATAGAGTTTAAAGTTGTGTATTTGGGGGTAAATTAGTTATTTATTTCCTTATTCATAAAGATAGTAAAAAAGTCTATGATTGGGTTGCTGACAATATTGAAGAGGGTAAGCATATAAAATGCTTAGGAATTTCATATGTATTAGCTACAGAGTGATATTTCAAATGGAAAATTGGAAGAAAGCAATATATCAAAAATTTTATAATGGGAACTCAAAAATAGTAATGTGAAAGCAATATGTAGGAAAGTGTTTTAAAAATGGTCTCAAGTTCAAGTTATCCCTTACATTTAATTTCTTTGGTTTCAAGATTTTCTTTTTCCATTTAGATGAATCAATATAATGTAATTCCAACAAGGGATCTTACAAAATTAACACAATATCTTTCAACCTACCTTCATAGTTCAGAATTTTTCAACATCACCCTATTATTTTTGGAATAAACATTATGTGGAGTGTCATTAATCCTTTCTAACATTACATCCCACTAGGACATTCACAAAGATTCTTTTTTTATTTCTTTTCTCTTTTCCCATCCAAATTTATGTCATTTGTGATGATTAATTTTATGTGTTGTGATTAGGTCAAGGGTTATTCGCGCACTTTCAAACATTTTTCTGGGTAGTTCTTTGAGAGGGTTTTTGGATTGAGATTAACATTTAATGAACAGAGTAAACCATATTCCCTCCATAGTGTGCTGGGCCACCTCCAATCAACTGAAGTTTAGAATAGAAAGAACAAAAGACTGACCCTCCTCCGTGTAAAAGAGAAAAAAAAAATTCTCTCGCAGATTTCCTTTGGACTTCATCTGTATCACTGGCTCTCCTTAGTCTTGAGCCTTCTGGGCAACAGTGTGGATTTGCATTTGCCAGTTATAATTATATTAATTAATCACTAACAGAAAATATTTTTCTATTTATCCACATATCTGCGCAGTTCTGTATCTCTGGAAAACCACGACTAGTATGACCTCTTTTAATTGCTGTAGTGCAAAATAAATGTTCTTACAACATTTTCCATGATTTGGCAACATTTGAACTGCTCAATAATTTTGAATTAGACAATTAACTTAAACATTACCTTTATTCTGCCCTTGGACATAGACCCTGATATTTTATCTTATAGTCTACTAGAATTTATATAAACACTATATTTCCTAAATGGACCAGCTATGTTCTAGAAAAACAATGCAAGCTTAGAAAAACTTATTTCATCATACTGTTATATTGTATTTCCATTGCTCAATATATAAACATTATGGATTTACCTGAACATTCTTTTTTCCTCTACAATAGTCCCCTCTTATCCATGGGTGGTATGTTTCAAGACTCCTGTGGAAGCCTAAAACCACAGATAGTACCAAACCCTATATATACTATTTTTTTTCCTGTATATACATACCTATGTATATAATAAAGTTTAATTTATAAATTAGACACAGTAAGAGATTAATGATTACTAATAAAATAGAACTATTATAATAACAATATACTATAATAAAAGTTATGTAAATGTAGTCTCTCCATATATTTTATTTTACTATATGTACTTTTCTTGTTCTTGTGATGATGTGTGATGATAAAATGCTTACATGATGAGATGAGGTAAGATAAATGACATAGGCATTGTGATATAACGTTAGGCTACTAACAGCCTTCTGACCATACATCAGGGGAATGAATCATCTGCTTCTAGACTGTGGTTGACTGCGAGTAATTGCAAACACAGAGAGCAAAATGAATAAGGGGCACTGCTGTACTGTTTTTTGATAAAATGATATATCCCTAATTCCCTCAATTTTCCTTTCATATTTTGGGTTATGCTTTCTAATTATACTTTTTAGTTGTTACCCATGATTTTTAAACACTTGCTGGACTTAACAAATGAAATGTTAATCAGTATTACTCAGCCCATGAAATAAAACAATCTGCAAATTTTTACTTCTTATTATTCCCTTTTATCCTTGAAGTTGTACCTTGAGTTTTCTTCATATTTTCTCCATTTTCAAGCTTTATAGGGAATTGGATATAATGAAGATAATGAATTTGAAAAAAAGGTAATGAATTAGAATCAACAAGAATGCTAGTTATCACAATAGAAGGCCAATTAGAGACACTTGAAATATCTCTTAGATCTTCATAAATCCCCATTGTGAGTGACATGATCAACCTGATTTAATAGACCAGGAAGAACTCAGAGAAATTCAGTAATGTTTCAAATCTTAGAGACAAAAAAAGGGGCAGAGAAGGAGATAGAACACTGAGTTCCATCACTAAACAGTGTATATCCTTTCTTTAACACAATGTTAATAAATTAGGCTCAAATTTCATGATCAAGTTGAATATAAAGTCTAGGTATTTTCTAGTATGAGCATTACATTGAATGTTAGTGCAAATATTCAGATACTGGACACTGGACATGATTTTTATTTAAATGCTTTGATTTTCTTTTAATTTTAGGCATATATTTGCTTTCAGTCAAATGTAAAACAGTTTGAATTGGAAAAAATGAAACAAATATTCAGACACCAAGGCAAAATATTTATAAATGACAGATCTATGAAATTATTAACAATAAAATTACACATTAATAATAGTATCATGGAACTAATTTTCCCTAGTTGAGAAGACATAATCCTTTTTCTGACAGGTACACCTCAGCTAAAGCATTTCATTTATAAATATCAAGTAAAAAACCTATTAAATGTGAGTAATGATGTATATTGCACAAGTTTGATAGAGAATCCAAAATTTTCTTTATATTAAATAAAGTCTACTCTATGCAGTTAGATGGCATACAACCAATTTAATAGAGCAAAATTTACTTCAGCAACATGAAAAAATTTTTCGAGAAGGTAAGTTCTTGTAACTTGGGAGAGATAATTTTTTTCTTTGTTTCTGCTGCTTCTTCAAGGTCTTTGATAACCAAAGGCTGTGTTTTAGAAATTTATTTTTTTTGAAATTTATTATTAACTAAAGGAATGCAGTGAATGAGACGTGATATTGCTAAAAGAATCTTATAGCTTTTAAAGTGCACAAATAAACCTAGCTTGAGGTGTGTTTTCCTCTCTAACTACTTGAAAATCCAATGTTCTTACATATAAAGAGATGATTAAAACAAACAAACAAACAAAAAACACCTCTTTCTCTTCTTGCTTTCTCCCAGGAGTGGAAAGAATTTGTCATGAAAACAACAGATTTAGAGGCTTTTTATGCTCATTGAAATTTTGATAACCAAGGTAAAAAGTGGACAAAAAAAAAATTTAACATGTGACTGCTTTGAATCCCAGACTGTCCTGCAGATACCTGTGGTAGAATTTCATAAAATATTTGGTTCAATAATAAGTAGACCCTGGGTAAGCTGATATTCAATAAACATAATTTGATTTTATTTGCCACTTTAACTAACTTTTTAGTCATTATTGAATAATGCTGGCCTCTGCTTGTTTTCCACACCAAATCCCCCATAGTCTCACATTCTATAGATGTTACAGGAAATTAAACCTAAATTAATGAGTGTCTAAATTTTTTTTAAAGATTTTATTTATTTATTTGACACAGAGAGAGAGATTACAAGTAGGCAGAGAAGCAGGCAGAGAGAGAGGAGAGAGGAGGAAGCAGGCTCCCCGCTGAGCAGAGAGCCCGATGTGGGCCTCGATTCCAGAGGCTTTAACCCACTGAGCCACCCAGGCGGCCAGAGTGTCTAAATTTTTATATATTTTTCTGTCTATAACTGACACATTTCCAATAGAGTTTCAAAATGTATAAGGAATATGTTACTAAGATAGAACATTCATGTTAGTTCTGACTTTTGCTCCTTTGTGAAACTTTGTATTTATTTAATCCGAAATTTTGCCATCCTTCTAAATTTTAATATTACTAATAATTTGTGTAATTAATTAATTAATTAAAATACTTTTCCAGACAGAGGCGTTTTACCAGATTACCTACTTGCACATAGTTTTGGTTGTTGTTTTTTTTTTTTCTATAGACACATTTTTCACAGAATTATCTAGGTGATGAAATGAAGTGTTCTCAAGTGAATATAGCAGATTCTAGTTTGAAGAAACTCTGCATGTAGTCTATACGTGTAAAAAGAATGTATCATCAAGTCCTGGTTGAGGAAAAAATCTTCAATATTTTCTTATTTTTTTCATATGGGTCACAATATCACTGGGAGAGTCTCTAAATAAATATATGTTAATTTGGGTACCTGATAGCTGGACTCAAACAATCCCATTAATATATAGCATAAACTCTTGTTAAGATCCTAAAGCTAATTGCTTTATGAAATTTAAAATAATATGTGTGAGTATAATTAAGAAGCCTACACTTAACAAACAAATATGCATTAAAATAATGACTATAGAAACAATTTATTTAGATGAAAAAATAGATTTATAAATTGTCTTTTCATTTTATATCTTTTTTTTAAGATTTTTATTTATTTATTTGACAGAGAGAGACATGGTGAGAGAGGGAACACAGGCAGGGGAAGTAGGAGAGGGAGAAACAGGCTTCTGGCAAAGCAGGAAGCCAGATGCGGGGCTGGTCCCAGGATCCTGGGATCATGACCTGAGCCAAAGGCAGATGCTTAACAACTGATCTGCCCAGGTGCCCCCATATTATATCTTGATAAACATTCTATTCGTCTCTTCCTATGCTACAGGTTTCGTATTGTATATATATGAACATCTACAACCACTGACTGGAAAAACCACATTGCTTGTGACTTTATGGTTATGATGTCCATTGGCATCCCCTTATGGAGGTTAACTAGTCAATTGAATGTCAAACCTTACCAATTATCAGCCCTAAGAATAAGTATAATGACATATCAGCACATAGCCTTTCCATCACAAATGACACAATGATTTGAATTGCTCCAAGGTACAACTTACTTTTTAAAATGTTCTGTATATTTTTTCAAAGAAGTTGCCAGTGTAAATCCCTGCGGTGTTTCCTTTGGCAACAGACCAAGAAACAACTTTAAATGCTGAAACACTGAGAGATGTTGACAGGGTCACTTCAAAGAAGCTCAAGGGATTAAAAAAAAAGGATATGGTAACTTTTCTTCTAGGTTCTAAAGACATGTTAAAAATAAAACATACTGGCCTATTTTGTAATGCTTATTTTGTAGCAAGAACACAACAATGCAACGTAAGTCGAATCCAAATAACTTCACATTGCTCCTTGCATGAAGTAGAGTAGGTTGGGATATTATTTTACAGGACTTTTATAAGTCTGTCTTAATAGGAAAACCAACTTATAAGGAAATGTTTCCTAAGTTCATCCTTCACACATTCTAAAACTATTCAATGGGTACTTCATAAAATCACAGACATGTTTAGATTCTGGAAATATGACCTTAGAACCATATCTCCTATTCTCATGGAATTTATAGAACTGGTGGAGAGACATAAGAAAAGTAAGTGTCAAACCAAAAATACAATTAAAACTGTGCAAAATGGAATTGAGGAACCTGGTGGTAAAAGATACCAAGTTGGATATTGGTTAAATGAGATGAGTTGTGAAGGTCTTTTGGGACACGAAAATGAGGTTGAGACTCTACAAACAAAGAGGATGAGATAGAGCAGTGCGAGTGTGTGTGTGTGTGTGTGTGTGTGTGTGTGTGTGTCTGTGTAATGTGGATGTCATATCTTGGGCAAGAAAAAACTGGCTCCGCAAGCCTAAAGTAGCAAAATCTTGGCATATGTGAGCAACTGAATGTAGGCCAATAAGCATGCTAAGTGACATGAATGAGAGAGGCAGGATAATATTATTTTTTCAGAAAGTAGCCAATTATCTTTTAAAAAATATTTTTAAAATAATAAAAATCTATTTTTAAATTTACTCACATATTTATCATTTCCAGTGCTCTTTATTTTCTTGTGTAGGTTGGATTTCTATCCGGAATTATTTTCCTTCTTCCTGCTTTTAATAATAGCTCATAAGCTAGAAGAAAAGTGGAAATCCAGGATTGTCAGATCCACAAATTACACCTGAGAGGTATAATATTAAAGAAAGACAGCAATAAGTGAAAGACGTATACTATAAAATCTAAGGCAATTATAAATTTATAACACATACAGGTATAGCTAATAATCAAACAAGGAAATGCAACGGAATAATAAAAGTCACTCCGTTAATTTAAAAAAAAGCATAATAAGAATCAAAACACAAAGTAAATGAAATAGGCAGACAAATAAGAAGGGTATTAGTCTTGTCAATAATTTTTATTTTATTCTAAGTAAGAGAGGTTCTGAATGTTTTTCAGCAAAGAGGTAATAAATTATGATTTATTGTACCAAGAATAATACAGAAATAAAGAAGGAAGAAAGAAAAGAAAAAAGCGCTGGTGGTTGCCTGAAAAAATATGAAGATTTGGTGGCTGCCCAGACACTAGATTATTAGAGGAGGCAATTTGAATTTGGGAGCTATGTTAGCAGGCTGCTGTTGTAATAAATAGACTAGGGTAAAATATCTCCACTAACAACTCAGCTAACATAATAAATGTAACAGGCTCTTTCTGTGTCTGCACATTTTCTATCAAAATTAAAGAATAATTTGATTCAGAATATTCTCAAACTAGTACAGCTCCTCCAGGGCATGTGCAGACTCTCTCCTACAGACTTGAGCTGAGAGCCTTTACCTCCCACACAAGTTGCAGTACAAATCCCTTCCAAATCTGTTAGGTATCTGAGGTTGAACACCTTCTCCCCTCTGTTACAGAAATCAACTACTTTAGTACATCTAATATTTTAATTTTAATTAATGGAAAATAAAATGGAAAACGTACGTAAGCCATTATCTCAAGGTGACTTTCAACATACAGTCCATTCCAAATTTAAATTTGATCATAGTTTCAGAATTCCTTTTCAGGCCATGGTGAAGTAATAAGGACTGAATTTAACCTCCTGCCTTAAACAAACAACAAATGGACACATATATGAAAAAATAGATTCAAACATTGTATAATAGGCAACGCAAGACTATGAGTGAGAAAGAATAAAATCAAACAAGGTGAGCCATCATTCAGTTTCTAATGTTACTGCCTAGAGAGTTTCCAGGCCACAGAACTGGGGGGGGGGGTAATCCAAATAGACCCAGAAGTCTCAAATTGAGACTTACTGAATGCCAAAAGATCTCTTGTTTAGGTGTAAGGGGATAAATATTTTCAGACTGTCCAGAAGTAATTTATATTATAACATTTATATGGTAATCACTTAATTAATGATGAAAGAATGAGTGAGTGAGTAAGTGAATAATTCTGTCTGGTACGAAGAGTGTAAAATACAGAAATAAGATCTATGATTTCATCCTGTACTCTAGAATATTGAGAAAAATTAATCACATTTTAAAACTGATAAAAGGAATATATAAACATTTGAATTGATTTTTATGTCAATCTACTGTGAAACAGAAATTATATAAATGAGGAGTGTCTGGGGGGCTCAGTCATTTAAGTAGCTGCCTTTGGCTCAGGTAATGATCTTGGGATGCTGGGATCGAGCCCCATATCTGCCTTCTAGCTCAGCTGGGAGTATTCTTCTCCCTATCCCTCTGTCCCTCCCCCCACTGTGTTCATGCTCTCTCAAATAAATAAATCTTAAAAAGAATAAATTATATAAATGAAATAACTAGTTAAGGATCTTATTAAATAAAATGAAAAGGAGATTCATAGTGGCATAAAGCTGCAATGTCCAGTATGCTAATGCTATTATAAAATGTTAAAATAAGGTGCTTTGAAGTGCCAGATAAAATATCTGAAAATCAGCTTCTATCTATCCAGTAAGAAAAGGTTTGTAAACTTGGGCATAGAATGATATTAAACAATCTGACATTAATGAAAATATTCCCATTTTCAAAAATTCATATACAAGTATATTAATCACACTAATCACTCTACTAACAATATTGAAAATGACTGAAATTGCTTTTTAAATCACATGAAAATGTCAAAATTCAGTAAAATATGTGTGTTCATTTATTTCAAAATTTAACACTTTCTTTTAGACTGGGAGAAATTATTTTCCAAAAAACTCAATAATTTTTTACAAATTGCACTAAATACAAACCCAGCTAATTTTTGGCTTTGGTTAGTTAAACTGCAATAGCTAATGAAATGCTAATCCAAAGCTTTCAACAGGTCAATTTCTGTGTTACTCCCTGATTTGGAAAAATTGGCGTAGTAATGTCTCATCATAGGGAAAAATTATATAACCAAGATTAAAGAATGGTAACTTTCACTATTCAATTTTGGACTTAATCTCTTTAGATAATACTTTCTTTTTTAATTCATAGAAATATTTATTTGCTAAAGAGTTATTCAGCAACTATGTGTTGACCATTATTCCTGAGCTAAGAGAACAAAAATAGTCTTTGACCTCAAGTGCCATACACTGTGATAAGAAAACATAAAGAGAAAACAAGTTTTACGTTATATATATATATGTCATCAGATGGTAATATTTATGATAGTCATCAGATGGTAATGCATATTCTGGAGGAAAATAAAGCTTGGAAGGAAATAATTTATTTGTTGGAATTTGTATTGGGCTCAAACTTGTGTGCCTTCTTAGACATCATTCTGTTTTCTTTTTCTTAGTCAATACCTTCACTGCTTTAGATGGCTCCCTCCACTTTTGGGCGTGGCTGAAATACCCCATCAGGAGATAAAGGATCTGGAATTCTGAGCAGCCACTCAGAGGTCAGAGATGATATGCAAAAGCATGGTTGAGACAGCTGTCCTTGGGGTAAAAAGTGGGCAGCTTTGAAGATAATCTTTTCCCCTTTTTCTCTTTAAAAATTGATTTCTTGCTTGCAACTTTCATGAAAAAGCTGGTGCCTTGTGAATACACTTCAGGGGAACTTGTTGACTCTTAACTCCCTGCAGTGGATGGGGTAAAGAACAATATCTCATTGCTTTCTCCTTCATTACCCACTATTTCTCACTCAAACTCCCATAGGCGTAGAACTCCCAAATAAAGTGTTAGCACTTTAATCATTGCTGCAGGCTCTGCTTTGCAGGAATTGCTACTCCAAATATGAATAGGGAAGAGCACCACCTAGGAACTTGCTACAATGCAGAATCACCAGCTTCACCATACGCTTACTAAAATAGAATCTGCAGTGTTATGTGATCTTCAGCCAATATGTACACACAAGTTCTTGAAACATAACACTGCTCTGTCTAACTCTGTGGCACTGGTCTGCAATGGTATAAGTACAAGTAAGGAGAATAATTACTTGGAAACTGTTATAGCAATTTTACATTACCATGAAATTTCTGCCATGTTTTATGAATATATCATTCTGCAAATGTCTGAAAATTTAAGAGTTGGTCCTTCAATGTAAATGAATAATGAAACACTACTTTAGAAGACCCAAGGTCATAATTTCAACATTAAAGAAGGTGCTTAAAGAAAACCACACTGACTCACAAAATATATCCAGAGACTTAGGCCTGCTCAAATATTTATAAAACTTTAATGTGCAACAGTAAAGACAAATGCAGCTATTGATTCTAAAAATCTTCAATTCCCACGATGCCTCATGAACATAAACATAAAAATCAGGGAACGGGGATAGTATATTAGAATGCAGAGAGTGGGGTACCTGGGTGGCTCACTGAGTTAAGCAGCCAACTCTCGATTTCAGATCAGGCCATGATCTCAGGGTCATGACATCAAGCCCTGAGTAGGGCTCTGTGCTCAGCAGGGAGACTGCTTGAGATCCTCTCTCTCCCTCTCCCTCTGCTCCTCCCCCAGCTTGTGTTCTCTCTCTCTCTCTTTCTAAAATAAATAATAAAATCTTTTTTAAAATAAATAAAATAAAATGCAGAGAACTATGCCTTGAAAGAATTTTAGACAAAATTTTTGAATTGAAGACATAATGATTTGATATCATTTCACAACATATACATATACCAAGTCTTTAGGTTGCACACATAAATTTATATAATTCTATATTTAATTATAGTTCAATAAAACTGGAACAAGCAAAATGAGATAAAATTAAGGACAATGTCTAAAGAATTTTGGATTAATATCCTGAGTCTGTCTCTTATGAGGTAAATGTCAGTAGACCAATTTCTTAATCTCTCCGAGTATATTTCTTCAGTTGTAAAATGAGCATAACATTATGTTCACCTTAAGGATCTTGAAAAAACTTGAATAAAGGGCAGTTAAACCTTAAATCATAAAAGAGGATAAGAAAGAAGAAATAGATATGTTTATCTCTAAGAAATTTAAAATATAAGTGAAGAATTTGAGAGGCAGGGCTAGGAGTTGTGGGGCATAGGAAAGGAAAAAATGAAACAAGATGGGATCAGGAAGGAGACAAACCATAAGAGACTCTTAATCTCACGTAACAAACTGAGGGTTATTGGGGGGTGGGAGGGTAGGGATAGGGTGGCTGGATTATAATTACATTGGATAATTACTGGATATAATGGACATTGGGGCGGGTTTGTGCTATGGTGAGTGCTGTGAAATGTGTAAGCCTGATGATTCACAGACCTGTACCACTGGGGCAAATAATATAATACATGGGTTTTTTTTGTTTGTTTGTTTGTTTTTAACATTTTATTTATTTGACAGAAAGACACACGGCGAGATAGGGAATACAAGTAGGGGGAGTGGGAAAGGGAGAATCAGGCTTCCTGCCGAGCAGGGAGCCTGATGCGGAGCTTGAACCCAGAACACTGGGATCATGACCTGAGCCACAGGCAGTCGCTTAATGACTGAGCCACCCAGGCACCCCAATACATTATATGTTAATAAAAATTTAGAAAATATTAAGTAGAGAAAATAAGAGTTTGGAATGGAAACAACTTTTTAAAATCCCTTTAAAGTTATTAAAAGGCAACATGTTTCAAGTGTCCCATAAATTTCTCTTACTATATTTTTCCAGTAAAATTCCATACACTATTTTATGTGTCCTTATATATCATGTCATTTCCATGGACTGTCAGAAGAGTCACTGGACAGGAGCTCAAGACTCTAGTCTTGACACTTGCGCATGATCAAATAACTTGACCTCCTCTTAAGTGCTTCTTCAACTCTAAAATGAGGAATTTATAATGGATTATCTTTAGGACTCCACCAGCTCCTAATGAAATGTCTTATATGATTTGAGAAGTGGATATTATCTTGGAAAAAAAATCAATGGTTTTGTGAAGACCAGTTTTTTGAACATCATGTATTTAAGCAGAGAACTGTCTCTACACAAATTAATCTAGCTGTCTCAAAGCAATGTTCTACATATAGCAACTGAGTGCCCAACCCAGAGATTTACCAAACATTTCTTCTATCTGATACTGTGGTTCTTATATAATCATAATAACAAAAAAAGGAAAACAGATTTCACTCAGTGCATTCCCCTGAGATCAATTCATTCAGTAAGTTTTGTATTTGGAACACTAAAAAGAATTACAACTATCTGATAAGTAGATAGAGTAAGAGTTGGTTACAATCTATCACTGATTATTCTTCTTACAGGAAAACACATCATGATAAAGCATGTTTTTCGTATGCATGAATATTCAACATCTATTTATTCAGAATATTCAGGGTATAGAAAATTGAATACAATGGCATTTTCTGACTAATGATGAAGCTATGCATTTCGTCCAAGTGTAATTAATTTTAAAAAATCAGCAGCAACACAATATACTTTGTCTTAAGAGAGATTTAAAGGGGCGCCTGAGTAGCTCAGTCAGTTAGGTGTCTGCCTTTTGGTTCAGGTCATGATCTCAGGGTCCAGGGATCAAGCCCCACGTAGGGTTTCCTGTTCAGCAGGAAGTCTGCTCCTCCCACTCTCTCTGCCCCTTCCCCCAATCATGCTCTCTCTTTTTCTCCCTCACTCTCAAATAAATAACTACATCTAAAATAGATAGACTTACCTAGGGGTGCCTGGGTGGCACCTGTGACTGGCTCTATGCTCAGTGGAAATTCTGCCTAGGATTCTCTCTCCCCCTCTCCCTCTGCCTTCCCTGCCCATACATCCTCTCCCTCTCTCTCTCATCTCTCTCTCTCATAAATAAATAAATAAATAAATAAATAAATAAAATAATAAATAAATATTTTTAAAAAGACATACTTAAAATCAATAAGCAAAGTGTATATAGATTTAGATGAGTCAGAAGGCATCTTAAATCCTTCTCAGGGTGCCTGGGTGGCTAGGTCAGTTAACCTTCTAACTTTGGCTCAGGTTGTCATCTCAGGGTCCTGGGATGGAGCTCCGCATCATGCTCCCTATTCAGCAGGGAGACTGCTTCTCCCTCTTCCTTTGTCCTTCCCCCTTCCTCTCCCCTCCGCCCCGCTCCTTCTCTTCTCATGCCTGAGCATAACTAACCTGCCTGACATTTATCAGTGAGTGCTAGTGTGGGGGAAAATCTGACTAAAGGAGATATATCGCTATTTAAATAACAGAGAAAAATACGTTTAGCAGAATATCACTGAATTCTAGTTAGTGGCCAGCCATGTGGCTAATTCCCTAAAAACCAGGTCTCAGTATAACAGATGATAGTCATTAATGGGCTTACTGTTTTAATGGTTCATATCCCTCTACGTTTGCATCAATGGTAGTTTTCCAGTAATCAGAGATTGTCCTACTATTCGAAATCCCTTCCATTCTTCTTACACCTCTTGGGCCAAGAAAGTCAGTATTTATAATAAAATTTTTCATAAAAGCTATAAGACAAAATGAGATGCTACATTAGTAGTTAGTTTTGATCATACGTAGTAAGTAGAGTATATTGGCGGAAATCTGCTTAGTTTCCTAAAAGGCAAACACCGGTCCTGTTAGCAAAGTTATGTGCAATTTTGTTTCTCTCGAGTTTGTCTTCAATACAGACATACCTCCTTTATTGTACTTCACAGTTACTGTGTTTGTTTTGTTTTATTTTGTTTACAAGTTGAAAATTTGTGGCAACCCTGTACCAAAAAGTCTATTGGCACCATTTTCCCAAAATTAATAGCTGACTTGTGTCTCTGTATCACATTTGGGTAATTCTTGTACTATTTCAAACTTTTGAATTTGATAGTTTTGAGGGGTTCAAAACTTCAGTGGAGGAAATAACTGCAGATGTAGAAATAGCAAAAGAACTAGAATGAGAAGTGGAGCTTGAAGATCAGACTAAATTGCTGCAATCTCATGATCAAATCTGAGTGGATGAGGACATGCTTCTTAAGGATGAGCAAAGGGAATGGTTTCTTGAGATGGAAACTACTTCTGGTAAAGATGCTGTGAAGATGGTTGCAATGATAACAAATGATTTAAAATATTACCTAAGCTTAGTTGATAAAGCAGTAGCAGGTTTTGAGAGGGTTGACTCCAAATTTGAAGGAAGTTCTGCTGTGTTATAATGCTATCAAACAACATCACATTCTACAAAAAGTTTATTTTTTTTTTGAAGATTTTATTTATTTATTTGACACACAGAGAGAGAGATCACAAGTAGGCAGAGAGGCAGGCAGAGAGACAAGGAGAGGAGGAAGCAGGCTCCCTGCTGAGCAGAGAGCCCGATGCGGGCCTCGATCCCAGGACGCTGAGATCATGACCTGAGCCGAAAGCAGAGGCTTTAACCCACTGAGCCACCCAGGTGCCCTAAGAAAAGTTTATTAAAGGAAGAGTCAATAGGTGTAGCAATAGGTGTTACTTATTTTAAGAAATTACTACAGGGGCAGCTAGCTGAGTTGCTCAGTTGGTTAAGTATCTGCTCTTGATTTCCACTCAGGTCATGATCTCAGGTTTGTGAGATTGAGCCCAGCATCAGGCTCTGTGCTGCTGCTGGTCATGGAATCTGCTTAAGAGTCATCCTTTCTCCCTCTGTCTCTCCCCTCCTCTCTCCCTCTGAAAAGAAAAGAAATGAGAAGAGAAGAGAAGAGAAGAGAACAAAGAAAAGAAATTGCTACAGAAACCCCAAACTGCAACAACCATCACCCTGATCAGTCAGCAGCCATCAACGTGGAGGCAAGAGCCTTCAGCAGCAAAAATACTACAACTCACTAGAAGCTCAGATGATAGTTAGAAGGTTTTAACAATAAAGAATTTTTCAATGAAGCTATGTACATTATTTTTTAGGCAAAATGCTATTGTACACTTAATAGACCACAGTATAGTATAAACATATGCACTGGAAACTCAAAAAAATTCATTTTACTAACTTCATTGTAATATTTGCTTTATTGCAGTGGCCTAGAAATGACAATCAATTCCTAAAGATAAAAAATAAAAGAAAGGAAGCAAAATGTTTAAAAGCACTGAAAATATACTAAGTGTATTTTGTTGTTCAAACACAATGTCCTTGATAAACAACATATATAAGTTCTAACCAACTTGTATTATAAGATTTATTATACAGTGATACCTGGGTGGCTCAGTTGGTTAAGCATCTGCCTTCCGATCAGGTCATGATCCCAGCGTCCTGGGATTGAGTCCCACATCAGGCTCCCTGCTCAGTGAGGAGACTGCTTCTCTCTCTCTGTCTGCTGCTCACCCTGCTTGTGCTCTCTCTCTCTCTCAAATAAAATATAAAATCTTTTAAAAATGTATGCATTACACAGCCCCAAATTTCGGATTGATGGTGTCATATATTATAAATTATTTTAATTTTGGAAGTATAAGATACTGTAATTTTTAGAAAAAAAAAGTAGGGTGATTGATGGAGCATTTCTTATAAGGTAGGTTCATTAGCCTATAAATTTAAGGGATTTATTTCATCATATAAAATGAGAAATGGAAGATAAGTTGGATATTTGCATTTTTGGGTTTTTTTTCTGTATCTCTTATTTAGATTAACAAGAGGAAAAGGGAATTCCTTGAAAATAAATGTTTGTATACATATATATGAATATAAACATTATAACATATGACATCATGTATCTTTAGATATAAACATATGTGTATGCATGTATTTATGTGTGTATATGTGTGTCTATGTATGCATGATATTCAGGAGATAGTGCATTACAATATAGAGTGCTAAAGAACTGGTGACTATAGCTTGATGAGGAAGAGCTTTGTCAACAAAGTAAAGAGGATTGTCAAGAAAATGAAAAAGAAAATGCACTTCTAGGAAACTTGGTGGCTTATAACTGCTACCAAAAAAATAGCATGGAATTAGGGAAATGTTAAACATAAAGTAAAATGCTAATGGTGAGACAAAAAAAAAATCTGTATATGTAATTTAATTTAAATGCAATAAACTCAAGAAAAAATTTTGCCTTTTGTCAAAATATGGAGCTATTATGTATGTAAAGTAAGAGAAAAAATTACATATAACAAATGATAGAATAGAAAATGTTTAGCAAAAGGTATAAAGAAAATAAGTAAAATTTTGAAGTTATATTAAAAATAGATAAATAATGCTTTCGAGTGACACAAAGCACATAGCTGCTTATTAAGAAATATTGAACCTGAACTTAATAAAAGAACATCAAAACTACAAAGTGAACAAGAGTATCATCAGCAAAAATAGTGGAGTAGGTTTCTCCGAGGGCCCATTCCACAGAGACATCAAAAGTCAAGCAAAACAGAGCTGAACTTATTCACACAGACTTGTGTTTATTCTAACTTATTTGGGAACTGTCTGAAAAGTTGACACAAGGTGCTCCTCTTCTTACACCTAACTTGGAATTCATCATGGAAGAAAAGTGGTAGATATTTCTTGAAATCATTGTAAGGTAAGCAAACAACCCCCAGATCTTTAGGGGGAAAGATTAAAATTTAAGCAAACAGCAGCCTGAGAGGAAAGGCTTGGCAGAGGTTTTTTCATGGATATTCAAAAAGTGTCCTTGAGTACTGGGAAATTTAAAAAATTCGTGCACACATCCAAGGCAGAATGGATGTTTTGTGGAGATCTGAGAAGACCCTAAGTTTTCACCCTTGTGTGATCACTAGGCTCAGAGTAAATAAAAGCTAAGACAGTTAGAAATGGCTGGACAGTATTGAATGCATACAGAGCTAATGTTCAAGCTTTGTCTTTCTTTTCTCTTTCTCTTTCTTTCTTTCTTTCTTTCTTTCTTTCTTTCTTTCTTTTCTTCCTTCCTTCCTTCCTTCCTTCCTCCCTCCCTCCCTCCCTCCTCCCTCTCTTTCTTTCTTTCTCTTTCTTTCTTTCTTTCTTTCTTTCTTTCTTTCTTTCTTTCTTTCTTTCTTTCTTTGTTTCTTCCTGCCTTCCTTCTTTTCTTCCTTCCTTCCTCCCTTCCTCTTTTCTTTTCTTTTTTTATTTTCTTTTTTTCTTTTTCTTTTATTTTCTTTCCTTCCTTCCTTCCCTCTTTCTTTCTCCCTCCTATTTTAAAAGAGAATAAAAATCTCAAATTAGTAACAACTACAACTCTAGGAAATAGAAAGAGAAGAGCAAATAAAACCAAAAAGTAGCAGAATGGAAGAAACAGTGATGGTTATAGTGGAGGTGAACAAATAGATAACAGAGAAACAACTGAGTGAATCAAATAAATCCAATCAATCACCTTTTGTAGCCAGCAACCTTTGTTCCAAATTTTTCCTTAAGTTCTCCTTTCCAGCTTGTCTCTTAACTCAGGTAAAGCATCCCTTGATGGAAACCAAAGTTGCCCTTCAAGGAACACCAAAGGAACTACCTGGACAAAGATTTCCTGCTGGCCTAGACCACATAGACAAGTTTGAACTCAGCCTCTCACTCATTGCTGAGTAGAGAGACCCATGGAGTGGGAAAGGGACCCACGGAGTAACTGACAATTATCTTTGCCTCATTTTAATACTAAAACCTTCACCCAAGGAGGATCACAAGCCTCATTTACATAACATACAATATATGTATAAGCATGTTTCCTTAAGGCATATGTGCCGCCCTCTCTGTAAATCAGGAGGATATTGGTGACTCTTGACAGCAGTTTCAGTACTACGGTAAAGGAAGAGGCCAGACTGCAGTAGATTAAGAATAAAAATTTTTTTAAAAAGTATGAAAAATATAATAAAAAGAGAAGTGGCTTTAAGTCACATCTCAAGAAGAGTGCCTAAAAAAGGAAGGAAAGAGACAGCATCTAAATTAGAGAAGTTACACATTCAAGGAAGGATTTTTGTTAGACTTATTGTGTATTGGTTGATTGGGTCTGTTTTTAATTAGTTCACTCAAACATATGTAGTGACTTAGCAGATCTGGTAGTGAAACAGACATTCTTCAGTAACCGAGAGAAGAGATAATGGATGGGGATATTGATTTCTATCTATAGCATGAAGAACTGCCCTTGAATAGAGAGAAACTGTGCATCAGAAAGATTAAAAGGATGTTTTCATATTATTTGTCTGACTTGTCCAAGGGCTGCAGTAAATTTGTAATTAATGTATAAATATTTTCTTTAATATAGAATGCATCATTTCTAAATGTCAAATTCAATAAAAGCAAACATAGTATATCTCTGTTTTAGGGACAGTAAACAAACACTAAGTTCACACTTTTTTTCCCCCACAAATTTATGGGATTCCCATTTGAAAAGTGTTGTAATGAATCAACACTGTCCATTCATAGACTCTATAAACGTAATATAAGATAAAAATAAATTGTTAGTGGTTTAGAAAAGAGTATAGTATTTAGCAGCTAGAGTTCAGCCAGTAAAAATCTGAGTTTTGTTCTTTTAACTAGAATTTACTATCTTTGTAGACATAGTTATGAATTATTTCTGTTTATCATTTTTCCAACTTAATAGTGGGAATTTGAATGTAAGCATAAGTAATCACCTTTATTTTGCTTGCTTATTACAAGCTATCCACTAGCAGCACTAACTTCAGTAGAAAGTAACAGTCAACATTGTTACTCTAAATGTTACAGCCTTCAATGTATCTATTAGGACTGAATAGTCACCCAGAGAATAAAACAGGTATACAACACTTAAACTATGTTACCTTCAATCTCAAGTGGGAGACCTTCCAAAAGTCAGTGAGCAGAGTCTTTATCTTTATTACTCTCTCACAGCTGTGATTCCTACCAAAGAAAATAAAGGTGATGGAACGATTTTTGTCTATTCCAATTTAAATGATTTTTTAAGTCAGCGCCAAGGAGGAGGAAAAAAAATCATGTTAAAGAAAAGCTGTTTTAGCAGATATTTTACTCTTGAATATTAGATAAATTTGAGATAGAATTTTAATTAAACTCTCCCTAGCTTCATCAGATTAAGTGTTTAAAGCCGGCTTATTTATTGGGAAGGTCTGTCCTAGCTTTTCTGGATTAATCTCAATCATTTTCATTAGTGAAATCTTTAATCTGTTCTTCATTACAAATGGATGGGGAGAGATTCACATCTATTGAATCTGAGATATAATCTTGAGTTTTATACTGCTTGGTAAATTATTTAGCATAAGCATATTAGAAAATTTAAAGACCCAGAGTTCTACACAATAATAAATCTTCTTTGATTTAACATTTTTTATAACAGTCTGTGTAATATTATAGCATTTGGAGGGAGAATGGGTATATTTTCTGGTACTATGTATGCTAAGCCTATAAATTTATACATAGTTTATAAGTATATATAAAGGATAACTTTTCCAAAATTAACTAAATTAAGGAAGAATTTGTTAAGTTTTTTTTTTAATTTTTACTTATAGTTCAGACATTATTGAGTTCTTTTATTAAACTTTCCCCCTAAGGAAATTATCTAGTGCTAACAATTTTTTTTCCAAGCCCTAAATTCCAATTCATTATAGAATACCCCTTGCATTGATCCCTCTTATGGTGTCTGTTACATAATAAATTTTCCAAATGTTTATGCAGCCTACTGAAAGTAATTACTATAGCAGCTTCCATGGCTAAAGCCAGACATTTTTTCCTCAGAAAGATTAAGTCCAAAAGACTCTGGATTAAGTATGGAATCAAGGATCTTGCATTTGGGCCTTTCCTTGTTTGTTTTCTTTGTTTTGTTTTTTGTGATTTGGGGAAGTCACTTACCATCTCTAAGTTTAGATTTACCATATTTAAGTGAATACAAAAGACTTCCTTTGTTTATAAAAGTGTTGTAAAGGTTTAATAACTATAGAAGAAAATGGTTTAAAACTCTTAAAAATAATGCTTTATAATAAGTATCCCTGAGAGAATATTCATAACTTTATTTGCTGTGTTTTGAACAGCATATATATATTTTTTAAAGATTTTATTTATTCATTTGACACAGAGAGAGAGATTACAAGTAGGCAGAGAGGCAGGCAGAGAGACAGGGAGAGGAGGAAGCAGTCTCCGTGCTGAGCAGAGAGCCCGATGCGGGCCTCGATTCCAGGACGCTAAGATCATGACCTGAGCCGAAGGCAGCGGCTTTAACCCACTGAGCCACCCAGGCGCCCTGAACAGCATATATTTTAACAGATATCTGACCAGGAACATTATTTTTATTTTGGTTACTAAAAGATGTCTGGTACATACAAACTGGTAAGATACTACGATAAAAAATTTAACATTAATTATTCTTTCTTTAGTTGATTTGGCTGGATTCATTTTAGAAATAAAAGACATGTAGAAACATAACTACCTACAAAGATATTGAAAAACCTAATTAATTTATTTAAGTGCACCTGATTTTTCATGAATGTCTAAGAGAACTTAAAAAAAAAAAAAAAGAATCCTATTTTCCATTGTATCTCACTGCACTTTATCAAATGTGTTCTCTTTTTCTTTCCTTTGTGATCCTCTTTGCTCTTCTACATGCTATCTGTGCAACTTTGGGCAAATGAGTTCTTTTTGTGTTTCACTATACTCGTTTATGAAATAGGAAAAACAATTTTACTTCATAGAATTGTTTTGAGCAACATGCTAGTACAGAAAAGCAGTTAAGACAGCACCTGGTGAGAATGAGTTCTTCATAGTTTTTGGATAAATATTTAGAAATCAGTCATCATGTATTGCATTTGATATGTTTTAGCCATCATGCTAGTTATATGAAAGAAATCACTTTATTTCTCAGAAACATAAACACAACTTTTTTTTCAAAAAATTAGCATGTGTGTCTTACTCTGACAACATGTTTTATTCTATCTCTTTAGGAAGTCATCACATTTTTATGTACCTTATCATACATGCTACTCATTTGCCAATAATAAATTATTCTGTGCCAAGAGCTGTACAGACACCAGAATATTCATGTAGAAGTTTTATCCAGATTCTAACTTCCATTTCCCCTGGTTCTTAATGCAATTATCTTCGACATAGTAGATTCTAAAATTTTGCCTGCAATTAAGATTTTGAATGAAATTATATGAATAAATTAATTAATGCATTTATTTTAATAACACAAATGAAATCAGGATCATATTTTGTCTCCACTTTTTAAAAGAGGATATTTTCCAGCAAGGAACTATTTCCTAACTCAAATAAATTGATTAATAGTATTACACATTTCCCTTTTAATGAGGGTCTCATGAAGAAAAGCAAATTTAACTCACATTTCCAAATCAAATAATGCTTATTACTTAATCTGTTGAAAACTTCAAAGTCATGATTAATCCTGATTTATTTTAATGAATTTTCACTCATTTTATCTGGATATCATAAGTCCTTTTAACATGTTTTAAATCATATTATAGCATGTTCTTTTAACAATAAGCGATTTATAGAAGTTTATTGATATTTCTCTCCTCTCTTTTTAAATTTACTAATAATATCAATTCTGGTTCTTCGATATGAGTATGACATATTCCATGATCAAAGATTAACAAAGATTTTGGTTTGCTCTCTTTATCCAACTATCATGACCATTTACAATTGCCATAGGCTGGGTATGTAATAACTCATTACATGGTTGTTAAGCAAGTTATTGAGCAAAGATTGAGACCATGACTTCTCAACATATTTTGTATCCTGAGCCAGGAGAGACAACCCTGCTGTAATCTCTATCCCTTGGACTTGCTTGAATGTTTCTGACACAGTCCAGTACTTCAGAACAAGTTCACTTTTCTCTTTCTCACAATACCTTCTTCCAAGAAGAGCCTATAGGTCCCGAGATAGAATCAGAAACTAGCATTGCATTGAGAACCGTGTCAGTCAGAATGGTGGGGGGACAGTGTCAACTCTTGTGGCAAACTTAAATACACAAATATATCTGACGCTTACAATGCCTTTTAAAAAGAACGCATCTCTCAGTAAAATTAGCCTTACCTCAAATGAATCAATTTGTACAAGGGAAGTGCAAGATTGCTGTGCAAGTCTACTTACTTCTGTAAGCACTCAGTCTTCTTGAAATGATCAGATAGCCTAAGTGCGTAACCAATTTTTCAGGTTCAATATTGTCATATATAGTTAATCATCTTCCTTTAGCCTTTTTTTTTTCTTCAGTACATTATCACATCAGACAAGGAAGGCAACTTACATCTATAAACATTTCATTTATTTCTAGTAACTATAAACCAAATCAATGAGAGATTCATCAATTTTGCAATTTCATAACAAATTCATTATTCAAAACTTTCCTTGTGTGACTTCTTATTTTGCTGTACTTAAATCTCTGAAACTCATCTTTGGATTTACTTCCATGTTTTAGATAGCTAAACCACATGTTGCTTTTCCTGTAATTACAACTAATTCTATATGTTTTTTCTCTTTATATAATCATGATCAGGAAGTACGGAGGGCTTCTGTAACCTAAATAATCAGGAATAGTTCCCGATACGATGACAGTTGGAATCTCTCCATCTGTTCAAACTTGTAAATCCTCTATAGCCCTCTCTACAGTGTTTTCTTCCCTCGTTTCCCTTTATTTTCTGTCTGATCTACAGATATTTCCTAAATTCACTAACAGAGCCCATTTTTTGCTACAAACTAAAATTCTTCCTGCAATAAAAAAGATGTCCCTTTATGGTCTTTACTGCCTGTAGTGGATTGAATTGTGGCCCCTCGAAAGATATGTCATCTACCAGGAACCCGTGAAGGTGACTTTATTTGCAAAAATGTTTTTGCAGATGTAACTAAATTATGGTAGTTGAGATGAGATCATCTCGGATTTAGGGTGGGCCTTAAATCCTATGACAAGTGTCTTATATGAGAAGGGCAGAGGGAGATTTGAGATCCAGAGACACAGGAAAGAAAGCCAGAGAAAGCCATATGAAAACAAAAGTAGAGATTAGGCTTATCCTGCCATAAACCAAGGAACACATGAAGCTACCAGAAGCTGGAAGAGACAAGGAAGGATTTCCTCCTAGAGCCTTTGGAGAGAGGGTGCTCAATGCCCATAATGCTCCAATTTTGTATTTTAAATCTCCTTCAGAATAGCACCAAATTTGTGGGAAGCCTTAGGACACGAATATACTGTCACTTGTTGTAAAGAGTCTTTGAGGTGCCTGGGTGGCTCAGTTGGTTAAGTATTTGCCTTTGGCTCAGGTCATGAACCCAGAGCCCTGAGATCAGGATCCAGTGAGCCCCAGTTGGAGTCAGGCTCCCTGCTCAGTGGGGAGTCTGCTTGTCCCTTTACCTCTGCCCCTCCTCCCTGCTCAGGCTCTCTCTCATTCTCTCTCAAATAAATAAACAAAGTATTAAAAAGAAAAAAATTCTTTGAATGCTTGTGATTGGATGTATATTATAGAAATAATAAAGAGGGCGCCTGGGTGGCTCAGTGGGTTAAAGCCTCTGCTTTCGGCTCAGGTCATGATCTCAGTGTCCTGGGATCGAGGCCCGCATCGGGCTCTCTGCTCAGCAGGGAGCCTGCCTCCTCCTCTCCCTGCCTCTCTGCCTGCCTCTCTGCCTACTTGTAATCTCTCTCTCTGTGTCAAATAAATAAATAAAATCCTAAAAAAAAAAAGAAATAATAAAGAAAATAATGACCAAAATGCAGACTATGATTCTTGATGAAGAACTGTTTCTGAAATGTCTTTTGCATTGCAACATTCAATTTTTTCATGGGTAGAACAGTAAAAAGTACATACACTTACATATGTATTGAAAAAATTTAAATTATATGAATTCTGGACTGAAAAATTCAGGAAAGTCAGAAAAGAAAATCATACCAGAATAGGCTCTCATAGTTTATGTTATAAACCTGTTGAAAATGCAGTTGCAAAAATCTTTACTCAGTGATTTACTCAACAATTGTATATCGAGTAGCTATGTTCTCAATCCATAGATCTTTATGACCAAATTCTTACGATAGTCAGATGCAATGAGAAAGCCAATTCTAATTTTTAGAAAGAAGAATGGTTCCATAGAGCATGTATTGGTTTATCGTCATTTCATCAGTGAGTTATGCATGTGGAACAGAGATATCCCTAAAAAAAGATACATGCTTTTACAATACAACAAAACATCCACCCTTACTGCGAATACCGACAAACATAAATCAGTGCTACACGTCTAAGCGAAAGAATAACTAACCATGCACTATTTCATTTGAACATTTTCAAGCACATTTTCAGGCTTGCACTAGTAGCCAAACACCTTCTGAATAAACATAATCCACTTCAAAGCCATCACAATTGGTGATTCGACCATTAGATTCTTGTATGTATGCATGTACATCACCCATTGGAAATTGAAAATCATTTAGATTTATAAATTGTATCTATCCTTTTGAATTCGAGGAGAAACGTGTTGCTTCCTGCCAGGCCTGGGGCACAAGTGAGGTCTTTTAGTTTATTGTCCAAATGAGTGAAGAGTCTTTTACACACACGAAAGAGTACTTGGAGTTTCAGCCGCTGCCCCGTGTTTTGACTGTGAAATGTCAATCTGTTTGCTGTTGATAGAGATTACAGGAGGAAGAGCCAGGGCAGCTACAGTTAGGTCCTGACACCCTGGCACGCAGCCTGACTGGATACTGCAGAGCTCTAAATCTGTCTGTCCGGAGATGGGACACAAAGGTAACAACTGCCCGTTAAATCAAATTGCTTAGAGTAAATTGGACAAATTTCGTTAGCCTCTTGCCTACCTTGGCCCAGAACCACATCAGCAAGGGCAATGATGTTAACTTTAGGATTGAACTTGTGGCTGAGCAAAACTAATTCCGTAGATGCTTCCAGCAACTGTGTTAGGCTGATTAAAAGCAGCTCTATGGTTAACTCAAATTGTTTTATAAATTGATGTTTTGTTTTCACCAAATGAGTTGTAGTTTCCTAGGGAAGGGGACAGAGGTTCAAATAGTGGTGTTTCATTCAGGGTGTTGAAAAGAGTGCTAGGCACATAAAGATGCTCAATTTATATGGTTTGAACAGAACCGAATGAATTTATTCTTTAACTCTGGCTCTGTTGACTCGGAGTTTCTCTTTAATTACAAAACAAACCAAATAATGTGTTAAAGGTGTGCTTGCTTCATGGACAGCCATGTAGGGATTTTGCACACCTCTTCTCAGATAAGCTTCCTGAATCATTAAGAACATGATCTATGGCAAGAGATTCGACCGAATTAATAATATTCTTAACTTAGAAATCTATTCTTACTGTCCTGATGAAATTTCTTCTGGTAAGAAGGGAATAGGACTAAAATGTGCTTGTTCTTCACCATTGCTAGGCTACCATGAGCTCGATATATCAGCTTATACTGGTGATATATGGAACAAAGCTCAACTAATTGGTCAGTTATGAAGTGATAGATACAATGTCACACCTTCACACATTCTTTCTCTCCCTTTCTCTCTCTCTGTCTTCACCTCTCTCTCTCTTTCTCTCACTCCCTCACACGTGTTCTCACCTGTGTATTGTTTACTTTTGCATGTTTACAAAATTACAATTGTTTGTAAAATTCTGGAAATGATTATCATACTGATGTTGCTCTTTGAAGGTTTTTCCTTTTTTTTTTTTCTGCCATACAGTATTATGTTTCTCAGGTATATCCTTGTTACTGTATTCATATTTGGTTCATTAATTTTACTACTCTATAATCTATGGTGTGAATATAAAGTGATTTTTTTTCATACAGCTGATGGCAACTTAGGGGTTTTTTTTGTTGTTGTTATTACAAACGGTGTTTTTATGGGTCCTCTTACACATGTCTTTGAGTTTGCATGTTAAATTTTGGGGGGAAATATGCTCAATTGTGGAATTTTTGGATGTGCGCTTACGACTTTTTTAAGATAGTGGAATAACGTTTCCAAAAGAGCTGTACGAATTTAAAATTTTAGCATCAAAATTTAAGAAATTCAGATGATCTACATTAGCTCAACATTTGATATCTTGGTTCTTACTTTTTGTTACTTAAGTGGTTTTTGAAAATTTTATCCCAAATTGGACTTGATTAAATTCAATATCCAATTTAAAATATCTGTAATATATATTATTTTTATACTTAAAAAGAATATTTCTAATAAAAACTCAACAAATACAGAACAGTTTAATAAGAGAACTAGAGTTATGATCAAACTATATCAGTCAATTTTAACTAATAAGCCAGAAATAAGTAATGTGAAACATAATGAAAACTGCATTATTTAAAATAGCAACAGAATATATAGAGTAACTGGGAGTAAATCAAGCAAAAAGATATGCAAGTTCTGTGCATGGCATATATTAAAACTTTACTCAAAGACAAAAAAAATCTAAGTGGAGAAATCTAAATAAATTGAGAAATCTGTACATAGGACGACAATATTAGAAAGATGAGAATTTTACCAAAGAGAGCTATAGAGTCAATACAACTCCAATCAAAATACCATCAAGGTTATACTGCTATTTTGTTATTTCTCTTGAAAAATTGCATTAATATATATATAAATTAATTGCTATGTGTAGTTAAAATATTTTGAAGAATAATAAACACAGGTGGAAAACTGCCCTAACAGATATAAACGTTTATTACAAAGATTTAGCTATTAAAATAACATGGTGCTAGAAGACCAAAAGATCCAATAGAACAAATAAAAAACCCACATATGGCCCCAAGTATATATGGTACTTTAGTATATGACATAGGTACCATTGCCCATCACTGGAAAAAATAAAATTCCTTCAATAAATGAAACAAAAATTGATCATCAATGTGTAATAAAATAAAATAAAATAAAAACTTGTAACTCACAACACACACTGAAATCAAGTCAGGAAAAACGAAGTGTATCAAATCTTTAAGACATTAAAATGAATGTGAATATCTTTCCAATCTAAGGATAGGGAAAAAATTAAATATGCAAAGTGCAGAAACTAATGAAGAAAATTAATAAATTTGACTATATTGACAGCAAAAAACAAAAAAAAAGTTTAATAATATTAAAATTATTCAAGGAGATATTTATAAAAACAATATAACCAACAGAAAATTAGAGTAGAGTAGATAAAATGCTCATACAAATAAAAACTTCAATTTAAAAGAGGGGTAAAAAATAGGAAGCAATTATCACTCATAAGCATATGTAGAAATGGCTAAGGATATTTGTAAGCAGAGAAATTGAATTAAGGACCACAGCTGTTTTTTAGTATATATTTAAGATATACACTGTTGAATTTTATTTTCTTTTACTTATTTGTGTGCGTCTGTGGGTGTGTGAGAAGGATAAACTAAAATTTCCAAGTACATGACCCAAATTACAGTACTGTGTCTAAAAACATTTGAGATTTTTAACAAGAGGGATGACTGGGTGGCTCAGTCAGTTAAGCATCCAACTCTTGATTTTGGCTCAGGTCATTATCTCATGGTCCTGGAATAGAGCCCTGTTTTAGGCTCTGCACTTAGTTGGGAGTCTGTTGGAGATTCTCTCTCTCCTGAACACTTTAAAATAAATAAATAAATAAATATATATATATATATATTTCTGAGGGTTATGGAGGGGAGGGGGAAAGAGGGATGGGTGAGGGTATTAAAGAGGGTACGTATTGCATGGAGCACTGGGTGTGGTGCATAAACAACGAATCTCAGATCACTGAAAAATAAATAAATAAATAAATAAATAAATAAACAAACAAACAAATAAGATTTAACATAGAACAAATGGCTTAATTTGCAGCTGGTTTATAAGAACCAATTAGTTTGCATGTGGATAGACCTTATGTTGACCCCCAATGATTTCCTGTCTCCTGATGTCCACGCCTTTGATTAATCTTCTCCCCCTTGTGTGGTCAAAGTACCTGTGACTGGCTTCTAGCTGAGAGAATATGGCAGCTACGATGGGATGTCATTCCTGTGATTCAGATATGTTAAATGACAAAGGCGATGGGATGTCACTCCCTTGGTTGAGTTATCTTTGTGACAAATCAAAAGGATAGTGCATATGTAATTAAAGCTCCAAATCACTTGATATTTAATTAATCAAAAGGGATGTTATTTGGGGTGGACTTCACAACATAAGGTGAAAGCTCATTAAAAAGGGGCTTGGGCTTTCTGGGGTGAGAAACATTATCCTTCCTGGCCTTGAAGAGGCACACTTCCAAATTTGGAACTGCCTATGGAAAAAGCCATCTGGTGGATGACTGGGTGGCCTCTAGGACTGGAGAGCACATTTCAACCAAACAAGCAACACATGGGAATACTCAGTCTTTACTACTGGAAGGAAATTAACTTTGCCCCCATTCTGCATGAACTTAGAAACAGATCCTTCCCCAGTCAAGCCTCCAGATGAGAACTCAGTCCAGTCTTTAGTCCCTGAGCAGAGGATAAATGGTGCTCAGACTCTTTACGCATGACAACCCTAACATGTATGTTGTCTTAAGCCCCTATAGCTAAAGTTATTTGCTATGAAACATAGAAAATGAACATAGCTTTTTAACTAGAAGTGAATTGTTTGGGTTTTTTTTAGCAGAACATCTTGATCCAGTACTCAGAAACCTTTCATTCACTTAACAAATATTCTATGAGCATCCTCCAATGTACCGAAGACTGTTCTAGGCACTTGGAATATATCAGTAATATGGAACTTATATCTTGGATGGGTAGACATCTTCATAAAGATGATAATTAGATGATAAAGATGAGAAAGATAAGACAATAATTAGTAATTTATATAGTTTACTGGAAGACAATAACAATCATGGTCTCAAGGAAACGTTAAGTAGGAAGAAAAGATCATGAACATGGGAGGACAGAAGATGCCCTGTTAAGTACTAAATCTGGAATAACTTCCTTTGAGCATATACCTTAAAAATATTGGCTAATGTCTTCCAGCAGAAGCAATAGCTTAGTGCAGTGACTTAAGGAAATGGTCTGTCTACATATCCAAGGAACAGCAAGAGGGAGGAACAGAAGGAGGTGGGAGAAGGTTGTATAAGAGTTGCACAGAGGGCACACAAGGTGTGAGAGACAGTGAGAATCACAATGGATCAAAGTTTTCAGCCTTAGAATACTGGAAGCCTAAAGTTGCCATTAATTGGTAAGTGGAAAACTGTGAGCACCTGGGTTTTTGTGAGAAGACCAGAAGTTCATTTTTGGACATTGCTGTGTACTGAGTTGGGTCTTTCCATAATTCATATGTTGAAACCTGAACCCCCAAGGCTACACTATTTGGGGTAGAGATTATGGGAAAGAGATAATTAAGTTTAAGTGAGGTCATAAAGGTGGGGTCCTAATCTGATAGGATTGACCCGATCTATAAGAAAAAGCAAGAGAAAGATTTTGTTCCATGCTCATACACAAAGGAAAGGCTATGTGAGGACACAGAGAGGAGGCTTACATCTGAAAGCCAGGAAGAAAGGCCTCACCAGAAACAAACTCTGTTCCACCTTAATCTGGGACTTTCCATCTTTCAAACAGTGGGAAATAAAGTTATGTCGTTTAAGTTACCGAGCCTATGGTATTTGTGGAGACCAACCGAGCAGATTAATACATTTTAAAGTTTACGTGGTTTTTAGCTAAGTGAAGATGTTTACTCGGCTGTTGTTCATAACAATCCTCTGACATGCAAAAAATAAAATATATACACATGTATAGATAGATAGATAGATAGAAGCAAATATATTATTTTCAAATCATCCGAATGTGTGTGTGTGTATACATATCCATATACATAGTTCAAACAAATTAACCGAAGATGTATTCCTTCATCTCCTTCAATGCATGTTGGCATAGTTTTGTATTAGTGGCTGAAAAATCAATACTGTATATATAGAGGCATTACTTTCAATGCATTTCATTTTAATTTCCAAATGTAAGTCTGCACACTGCACACATGGACATCTCTATAGTAGGAAATAAAAGAGAGGGAGTGGCTGTTGTAAATCTTCCAGAAAACAGATTTTAATAGTCACCAAAAGGTAAAATTCACCTGGATGACATTTGAAGCAGTGTATATAGAAAAGAACTGGTTAAATTCAAACACATATTTTTTTTTCTATTGCTTTAATTTGCCTTGATGAAAACTCAGAGGGTAAACAGAAAAGCAAAGTTAGGGTCTTCAGGGGCTAACAAGATAATGTCAACAATCCTGTTTAAAAAAAAATAGCTGCAGGGCGCCTGGGTGGCTCAGTGGGTTAAAGCCGCTGCCTTCGGCTCAGGTCATGATCCCAGGGTCCTGGGATCGAGGCCCACATCGGGCTCTCTGCTCAGCAGGGAGCCTGCTTTCTCCTTTCTCCTTTCTCTCTGCCTGCCTCTCTGCCTACTTGTAATCTCTCTCTCTCTGTGTGTCAAATGAATAAATAAAATCTTAAAAAAAAAAAAAAAAAAGAAAGTTCTTTAAAAAAAAAAAATAAATAAAAAATAAAAAAAAATAGCTGCAAAGCGAGGACATTTAGGGAACAACAAGGAGTACACATGCTTGTGGAGAGAGTCCTTGCAGTATGAACTTAGGTAGATTTACCTTCACTTTCAGGTTTGATAGTCAGTCTTGTTGTGAGAATAACCTTATTGTTCCTCTCGCTCCTTTGGGTACTTTGCTTGAAATAATTTTGTTAGAAGGCGCAGTGACTGAACACAGTTTTACTGATTCTTAATCGGCAAACCAAAAGACAGAGGTATTTACAGACTTGAAGGGATTTGTTAGCTGGATGTCAGTCCCCAGTGAGATTTTCTTCTGTTTTGTTTTCCAACCTATACAAACCTTTTTCTTTGTTCTCATGCTGTTTTTATTATGATAGCATATGTCAAATTCTTATGAGAAAAAATCTGGTAGATAATTTTATGCAAATTGTTTCTATTTTTAAAGCTCAGAAGTGGTTACAGTGTATCCAATGGCATGATATATTTATATAATCAGGGGCTAAAGGGAAGATTATTTCATTACTTAAAATAAAGTTATAATCAAATAGGTAAGTCAGTCAAGTAAGACCAACTGAGACGATGTAAGAGTTTAAGGTTTTTTAAGAGGCTGACATCTGGAGAAATCTTTCCTAAATGTGATAGGAGTTTGCTAGTTTTTGAAGGGTTGGCTGTACTGAGAACACCTGCCAAGTAGGAGATCTGAACATTGTCAAATGCTCAGAGTTCTGAAACTTATATTCAAAGAACATTTGAAATATGATGTAGGAGGGAACTCAGAGACAGATACAAACGTAGATGGCAATTATAGGTCAGTCAAAATGAAGGGAAAAATTCAACTTCCTGTGACTATACATGGTTTTCAGGCCTGAATTAATACGAAAATAAATGGGAATTTATCATATTCCAGGCTTAAAACACTGAGAGCAATGAAAGACATGGGGCAATGAGAAATCCTTGTGTTTTGTTTGTTTGTTTGTTTGTTTTTGTTTTGTTTTTCAAGAGATAAAATTCTCATGTCTCAAAATTCACCCATCGAACCATCCAGCCGTGTTTAGTACATTCACTGAGTTGGGTATATTCACCACTAGCAGTCATTCCTCCTTTCTCCCCAATCTTCCCAGCTGTATGCAACCACTCTTCTACTTTCTGTATCTATAGATTTGCGTGCTCCGAACATTTCATATAAGTGGAATCATACAATATCTGGTCATTTGTGTCAGGTTTCTTTCATTTACCATGATGTTGTCAAGTTCATTTATATTGTAAATATAAATGTCAAATACATTTATATTGTAGCCTGTATCAAATACTTCATTTGTTATTATTGCTGAATAATATTCTATTGTATAGACATACTACATTTTACTTATTCATCCGTTGATGGACATTTGGGTTGCCTCTACCTTTGGGCACTGATGAATACTGTTGCTAGGTACATTCAGGTATACATGTTCATGTGGGCATACATTTTGATTCTCTTGGGTTTATATCTACAAGTAGAATTGCTGGGTCATTTTGTGGTAGGCAGTTAGATAGTTTTGTGAGACCTGCGTCCCACAGGAAAGGGGATAGGGGACGAATCTTGGACAGGAGACATCAGAGACCAGCAGTTAAGCATATCCTGCCCAGTAGGCCAAAGGAAATTCCAATACCGAAGCCATAAGACACACATGCGCAGAAAGAAAAAAAAATGCAATTAGCATTTTTTGTTTGGCTTGTCCCTGACCTTGGGCCTTCTTAGGGGTGCACAAAAGAACTTTGAGCAGTCACACCTCGACAAGGAAGGAACCTTTCTTCACTAGCTAGTTACTGGGAATGTCAGAAGTCTGTCCAGGCAGCGCTCTGCAAGAAGCCAGTTCAGACCAGACAGACCCAAGATGGAGGATGCCATGACTGGAAACATTTGAACAAATGAGGAAGAAAAGATGGAAACCCTGCTTCCTGCTCCATGTAATGAATATTCCACCCCCTATTTAACAACTAAAAACCCTAGGACCAATCCTGTTCAGGGCATCTGAATCTCTCTCAAGCCCACTTACCCCTCTTGTGAGTGTACTTAGTAAGATCTGCTTACTCCTGTTTTCTGGTCTCTGGAACTCTTTCCTGGAGAAGACCAACGACCTAGGCTGCATTGCTCTAGGTGGTAACAATATAGTAAACTGTGTTTAAGCATTTAAGGAACTACCAAACTGTTTTCCACCATTTTGTATTTTCAAAAGCAATCTATGAGTGTTTCAGTTTCTCTACCTCCCAGATACATATTGTCTTTATGATTATCACTATACTAGTGGATTTAAAGTAGTATCTCATTATTGTTTAATTTACATTTCCCTAATGACTAATGATATCAAGTACTTTTCATGTATGTATTTGTATATTTCTTTAGAGAAATGTGCATTTTGGCTTATAGTCATTCTTTATATATTACCGCATTCCCTCCATTTTTTTTTAAAGAATTCCCCCTTGGGGCAACTGGGTGGCTCAGTAGGTTAAGCATCTGCCTTTGGCTCAAGTCATGATGCCATCGGAGCCCTCTATCAGACTGCCTGCTTAGTAGGGAGCCTGCTTCTCCCTCTCCCTCTGCCACTCCCCTGGCTTGTGCTCTCTCCCTCTCTCTCAAACAAATCAATAAAATCTTAAAAAAAAAAGAAAAGAAAAGAAAAAAAGAATTCCTCCTTTCTTTATTTTTGTCCCACTTTCTTTAAAGCAGTTTTAGGTTCATAGAAAAATTGAAAGGAAGATACTTACACTTTTGTATACTCCTTACTCCCAAACATGCATAATAACATCCTTCATTATCAATATTACGTTCGCCACCAGAGTGACACATTTGTTAGAGCTGATGAACCTACATAAACACATCACAAACACCCAAAGTCCATAGTTTACACTAGGGTTCACTCTTGTTGCTATTATTTTATGGGTTTAGACAAATGTATGTTGAAACATATCCATCATCATAATACCATACAGAATATTTTCACTACCCTAAAAGTCCTCTGTACAAAGCCTTGATTTTGACTTGAGGTAGCACTGGCTGAGCCACATGTTAAAAAAAGGAAAATTAAAAGGGGGCGAGAGAGAATCAACTCATTATCTATCACAATGATTTGGTTAAGAAAAGTCTTGAGTTGCAATATTTAAACAAAATTTTGTCCCTTAAATTATGCCAATCAAATTATATTAAAGTGAATTCTGAAACAATCCTTTTTCTAATATAAGATTAGGAATTATTTAAAAAAATACAGTCCTAGTTTATATTTTCTGAGAAGAGCTGGATTTGCATATTTCTGTTTTGCTTAAAGCACTTGCATGTATATTTAGATGGAGAAAAATGATAAATACTTAAATATATGCCTAAAAAGCAGGAAATTGTATACTATTTGCACATCATCTTTCCAGAAAAAATATTAGGATATAATTCTATAAAGTATAATAAATCTTCTACCCAGGATATTGTATTATAATTACATTAGTAGTTTTATTTTTACTGTGCATTGGCTGAAATAATTTTTGTAGGGGATTTTTCTTAAAGAATAATCACAAATAATTTTTCTGTTTTCCATATGTGTCTTTATACATATAGGTAGATTCCTATTTTAATAAAAGGCATCATAGGGCGCCTGGGTGGCTCAGTGGGTTAAAGCCTTTGCCTTTGGCTCAGGTCACGATCTCAGGGTCCTGGGATCAAGCCCTGCATCAGGCTCCCTGCTCAGCAGGAAACCTGCTTCCTCATCTCTCTCTGCCTGCCTCTCTGCCTACTTGTAATTTCTCTCTCTCTGTCAAATAAATAAATAAAATCTTTAAAAAAAAAAAAGGTGCGTCCTTGGGCCTTCTTTAAAAATAAATAAATAAATAAAAGCCATCATAATTTCAAAACCTATGTTAACAAGGTTATTTCTGTGATCAGCAATTAGGCAAGCAACATCATATAACAGGTTCCAATATTTAAAAAAATAACTTATGAGGTATAAAATGTAAACATTAGCTTTCATAAGATGTTTAATTTTTATAATCAAGTTTTCCTAAATAGATTCGACACTTTTATTTTCTAATGGGCATTATAGTGTCTATTCTACATTAACAACGAAAATTTTTACATATTTACAAGGCACTAAATTGATACTACTTAAGAAACATTTTGTTTTTTTGTAAAATGCGCATCTGGATGTGCAGCTAGAAAAACAAGTAATATAATCTATGGACCTTCCTGGAAAGTCTCAGGTTTTAAGTTTCTTCAAAGCATGAAAATCATTGCTTGGTTTAGCTTATCAACAATTTGTTTTAACTTTATATGTAAGAGCTAACAAAGCAAATATTGCTTTGCACTTTAGGGGAAGTGAGTGCTGGCAATAGAATATAAAAAGACATGTTTCTTAATAAAAAATTGTTTATAATCTAGAGGAGAGTATTGAGACTGATAGCTAAACATTAAAGTTCAGTAAAATGTAAAGAAAGGAATACTATATTTTTCACACTAGTGGGACATTACCAATCTGAGAGCTATGTGAGAAACTCACCTGTAAGATGATGCCAGAACAGAATCTTGAAGAATGTAGGTTAGGTGAATAGATGAAGCAGGGTTTTCTTGCAGCAAGGACTCCAAATCATAATGGCACAACATAGAATTCCATGATGATTTTGCAATAAGCCTCATTACTCTGAAGTATGAAGTAGAAGAATAATCAGTCTGACAAAGTGGGAAGGATAGATTGAGGATATCAGCACTGCAAAAAAGGAAAAGGTGATAGCAAAAATCCAGAGATTTCAGAGAAAATATGTAATCCAATTTTAATATTGATGGTTGAAAGGGATAAATTCAATAAATATTTTGGAACTAGAATTAATATTGGATGTAGGAGGGCAAGAGGGAGAATGATTGAATGTAATAGGTAAAAGAAAAGTATGTAGGATAACTAATTTTCTGAGTTTCTCTTGTAACTATATTATTCTCCAGCGAAGGAAAATCAAGAAAAGCAGCATACCTCATAAGAAGATGGAAACTGTGTTTTGGGGTCAAGCTGGGTACAAACAGGAAAATATATACAACAAACTGGATGCAGAAACCTAAAATTCAAGAGATATGTAGGGATAGAGACATGATTTAGACCACTTGGTAATAAAATAGTGGAACCCTAACAATTTCTTAAATACCATCCTCAAACTAGATCAATAATTCTTATCATTTATACCATCTGAAGTCTATGCTGGGTCTGTGAATATAATGTAAGTTCATGTCTTTCTGAGATGAAGAAAATGTTTTCCGTCGTACCTGAAAAAAAAAAAGTACAAAAGAGTGTGTTTGA
Source organism: Ailurus styani (assembly GCA_002007465.1). Taxonomy (NCBI): domain Eukaryota; kingdom Metazoa; phylum Chordata; class Mammalia; order Carnivora; family Ailuridae; genus Ailurus; species Ailurus styani. Next base: position 4,649,672 of record LNAC01000092.1, on the reverse strand, counting down.
AAGTAGCTGGCTTGTAGAATTGTGAGTGATTAAATGAAAAAACTCACATTTCATGGGTTCTACTTTCTCATTGATATAAAAAAAGTCAGATTGTAAATAGAAAGAAAAAAATATTAGTTTTAATGAAAAAAGAAGAAAACTTACAAGTTTACTGAACAAAAGTCAACCTACTACCAGATCATGGTAGGATTTTCAGTCATAAATGAATGCCCAAATATGATCAGAGTTATAGGCGTTTGGATGGAGAGTGTCTTGATGGAATCAATTTAATTACATAAGTCCTTAAAAACAGAACTTTCTCAGATGTAGTTAGAAGTCTAAGACCAGGGAAGAGTAAAAAAATGTGATATGAGAAGGATTGGACCATTGCTGGCATTAAAAATGGAAGAACAAGACCATGAGTCATGGGATGAGGCCACCTCTAGAACGTGGAAATAACCCTCAATTTATAACTAGAAAGAAAATGGAATTCTTAACGGAAAAACCCAGTCTTTCCCTCCTGTGAGTCTTTCACTTGTGTGTCTCATTTGCTACTCTCCTGGTATCTCATTTACTACTCACACAAAATACTTCCCTTCTGTTCGCCAAATGGTGTGGAGGTTTTTCCCCCACACCAGGCAATTCTCTGTGACACCAGCTGCGTGTCCTCCAATTTAATGCAATTCTAATACTATCTACTTGGAGATAGTATCAATCCCAGAGGTTAAAGGCTCAGTTCCATAAGACCACCACTTGTTACTTCAAATGCCAATAGCAAGTAATAGTTTCCAAGGTTACCTACAATTTTTATACAACTTGGCTACAAACTGAAGGTTCCCATAACAATGCTATCCTCAGTTTGATTAATTTGCTAAAGGAGCTCACAGAAATCAGAGAAATACTTCTTTAATGTTTACCAATTTATTAATGTGGTAGAGGATACACATGAACAGTCAGATGAAGAGTTATATAGGGTGAAGTCTAGAAGAGTCATAAGGGTGGGAGTTTCTAGCCCCATGGAGTTGGGGTGTGTCACTTTCCTAGTGTAGATGTATTGCCAACGTGGAAGTTCTCCAAACTCCATACTATTGGAATTTTATGGAGGCTTCCACATAGGCATGATTTCATCTACTCATCCATCTCTGGAGACGTTAGGAGTGGGTAGCTGAATATTTCAAGCTTCTAATTATGGCTTGATTTTTCTGGTGATCAGCACCCATCCAGGAGCCATCCAGGAACCAACCTGTGTAGCCTCATTAGAACATAGGATGGTTCTACTGAAAAATATGCATATTTCTTAATATTTCAAAGGAATCTTAGTCCAAGAACCAAAAGGAACCAAATTCGGCCAACAAGAATGAACAGAAATGGGTTCTCCTCTAGAACCTTCAGAAAGAAACACAACTTGCAAACATCTTGATTTTATGCCCAGTGAAATTTGTAACAGCCTTCTGACCTACAGACTGTAAGGTAATAAATCTCATGGTTTTAAACCACTAAGTTTATGGTAATTTTCTATAGCAGTTATAGACAGCTAATAAATACTTCTTCTTGAAGTACCCTCCATGGACTCATGGAATGCTTTTTCTACCATTATGGCATCTGCACAACATTGCTTCTGATCAATCATTTATTTCTCAACTAAAAAAGTACGATGATGAGATCATGTCCATGGGATTAACAAATTCTTCTTGAATCCCATAATCCAGAATCTGATGGATTAACACAAAATTATATTGGTTTATTAAAACTCAGTTGTGGAAACATTTGGGAGATAAGACCTTGAAAAAATAGTGTTCTATCAGTGCATCACCTAGTTTGAATCAGAAACAGGTTTGTCCATCTACAGCCAGATAAACAAGTCTGGAAATCAAGAAATAAAAGTGGAAGTGGTGCCTCTAGCTACTAAGTGTAATAACTCCTTCACACACCTTTTTAAAAAGTCCTGTCCTTGTAACTTTTCATTCTGTTGGCTTGGACATCTTAGTTCCTAATGGTGGTGGTTGTGGGGAGATTTTTCCTAATTTTTTCTTAATGGCGGTGGGGAGTTTTCAGAACAGAACATTTCAGAATTTTAAAATTCCACTGGATTTTAAAATGAGACTGCCATATGGCTTTTTGCAGATCCTTATGTTACTGAAACAACTGGCAACATAAAGACTACTCAACTGGCTGGATTGACCACAATTACCAAAGGGAACTGAGTTGTTAAAAAACAAAGACAAGGAAGACAGTATTTGGAAACTAAGGGACTCTATGGATGTCCTTTCAGGGGGTCTGTGTCCAATCATCATAATTAATGAAAAACTACAGAATCTCAAATTCAGGATTATAAAAGACTCAAACTCTTTGGGAATGAAAGTTTGGGTTTAACCCAGCTGAAGTCCTAATTGGGCAATGATAAATGGAATGGATAGCAGAAAATCTCTGAAACAAAGACTGATAGTTGTATTTCTCTTTCTTGTTATGTGTACATATTTACAAATTAATTATTTTATTTTATTTTTCTTTCTTCTCCTTACTACTTTAGAAATGAAGTGACTGGAGTTTAGCTTCAAATCAATGAAACCATGACTGGATTTGAAGAGTAATTAACATAGTCACAAACAGATTCAGTGACTGCTGGGACTGTGTCTTCACATCTTGGGCAATGAAATGTGAGAGCTGCTTCATCTGCATGAAGGACAGCATTTACTTGCAACTTAAATGGGTATGCAGGAGTGTGTGCTGTGACTTAGCAGTCAAAGGAAGGATCTGTGCCAATTTTCCATTTACTTCATCGCAGTTTCATACCCACTTCTCTTTGCCCTAATTGTGAAATGTTAGCCTTTGTCCATAGAGGGCAATAGAAGGATACTCTAAGGCCAGAGCAATGTAGTGGGTTGTAGAACCTTTCTCCTATGGTGCACTTGTTAGTGAAGGGTGTACTGCAGGCTAAGTGTTACTTAACATAGCAATAGGTATTAACCCAGCAACCACACAGTGAAAAGACTATGCTCTGCTAACCACCTTCAATTAATACCTCTGCCCCCAGTGAAACACGTACTGTGGACCCGCCCCCCCCCGACTACACCTCTTTGTGTTTGGTATTACTGGTAGGAGGCATGTTACTGGGTCAGCCATGTCCTCTAAAATGAGATCTGAATATTAGTTTTCAGTTCCTTCCATACTTTCCCTTAGCTCTTGAGGCAGTAGCTGCTATGTGTATGTGCTATTTATCTATTCCTGGGAGTTCTCTTTTGTACCTTTAATGTTAAGATTCCTTATATTAAATTTTACGTTTTTAAATTACTAACATAACTTTGTCTTCTGTTTGGAAACTGACTGAAACACATGTGGACTGGTTAAGAAAGAAAAATTTTGGTAAGATTTTATAGATGAATTTTTGCAAGGATAATTGTTTAAAATTATCTAATCAAAACTAAGAATTGTTGCAATAATAGTTAATAGTTTAAATTTTGATAATAAAGTTTAATAATATATAAATTAAATATGGAAACTACATACCAAAACAGGCATGGAATCATCACATATATATATATTATAAGTCCTAATTATTCTTTCATTCCCTAACAAAATTTGAGAATTTGGAGAAATCCCAAAGCACCTTGCAAATTACAAAATGTATTAGAAATTACAAAATGCAGTTTGTATTTAATTACTGCTCTTTTGTCTTGTCTTATTTGTTTTTGGATTTCAAATAACTCTAAGTATTCTTTGACTCAAATGTGGATGCTGTGTACAATGTCAATCAAGCTACATCAAATATAATGATCAAAAGATGCAAAATGATACAAGTTTGTCAAAGATGACATAGTATTAAGACTTTAAGGAGGGCGCCTGGGTGGCTCAGTGGGTTAAAGCCTCTGCCTTCGGCTCAGGTCATGATCTCAGGGTCCTGGGATCAAGGCCCGCATCGGGCTCTCTGCTCAGCGGGGAGCCTGCTTCCTCCTCTCTCTCTGCCTGCCTCTCTGCCTACTTGTGATCTCTCTCCCTCCGTGAAATAAATAAATAAAATCTTAAAAAAAAAAAAGACTTCAAGGAGCAACATGACTTTCTCTTGACAGTATGCAGGACAAAGAACTTTTACTTAAGATTTTCATTAGGGGTCACTTTTATACTTCTTACTCTTATAAGCTTTTCTTCTTTTTTGTTTTATTAGAGAAAGGTATAGTTACCATTAGGACAAGGGCTTCATATTTTCCCCTCTTTTTAGGTAAAATAAAATGAGATGGCTTTAGAAATACGACACATAAATCTGAGTCAATAATATGATAGCAGAAACTACCTAAAGTGAGTTAGAATAAAGAGGAATGATTGAGGATTCATAGCATTTTACTGGATAGTTGGACCATACATTAATATGGAAATGTGCTTCTTTGCCTAAAGGAGATTATGGTCTAATTAGGAATACAAGAGAGCTCAGTAATCAACACAAATGTGTGCAGGTAAAAACAAGTTATGACAAGGGTTAGTTGAAGGGGATTTAAGGATTATGCTGGCAGTCTGAAGAAGGAAGGCAGAAAATGTCAAGAAGAATGAATAGAATACTGTGGAATATATTTTCATAGTTGATCAGGTGTGTACGTTTAAGTGTCATTTATAGGCATTCTGTGTATGCAAAAATTCCATAGAAGCAGAAATGATGATAGACATGGTTCAGATGTTGATACTGCAAGTATTTATTCAAAGAATATCTTTTTCTTAAACTTTCTTTTTATTAAAAGAAAAACATGAGCATGAAAGCATATTAAAATTGTCAGGATTTTCACAAAAATGGATCTTGCAAGTTTATGACTTTACATTTTAAAGAGCTATCCATATCCCTTCAATCTCTCAAACACCCACCACCCACACCCTGACCTTCATATCAAGACATTATCTGCTCTCCAATAAATGAGCAATCTGAAATTCCCTAATTACAATTAACCTGTTTGTGTTGGATGAAAAATACATAGCTTGCTTTCAGAAATTGCTTCATCTTGGGTCATTATATACTGAAAGGCACAGTTTAATTTATTTAAAGGCCTTGTCATTTTTTCTGAAAAACCCTATCTCACATCTCATACTCCTAATAGATAGGGTACATTAACTCTGTGGAGTTATAACCGTAAGTATTATGTCCTGATAACCCCAAATCCAGAAATATTATTCAACACTTCTTTATAATACCAATAATTAGCAATGACATGTTTAATTGGCTATCTAGCACCCACTACATATGTATTATGATTATTACAATTTATAAATCATTACATGGTAGAGATCATTAGTTGTTTTTTTTTTTTTTAAGATTTTATTTTTTTTTTTATTTGATACAGAGAGAAAGATCACAAGTAGGCAGAGAGGCAAGCAGAGAGAGAGGAGAGAGGAGGAAGCAGGCTCCCTGCCGAGCAGAGAGCTCAATGCGGGCCTCGATCCCAGGACCCTGGGATCATGACCTGAGCCGAAGGCAGCGGCTCTAACCCACTGAGCCACCCAGGCGCCCCATTAGTTGTTTATGATGTCTTTTTCTTCCTTGGCATGGAGTAATTCTGTTTCCCAACTTCCTTGGAATGTTTTAGTCAATAGGATAGGAGTAGAAATAATGTCTACCTCTGATTGGGATGGATCCTATAAACTTCTCCTATGTGCTTTTCCATTTGTTGTTTACCCTTACCACCAACTGAGACGGAGATGAACGCTAGAGAAATCTTGAAAGCCATGTATTGAAGATGGTTGGTCAGCCTAGGTCCTGAGTTGACTGTACAGAATAAAGAGCTCTGTTCCACTTCACTCCACCTCCTAAGAACACACATATTCTAGAGCCTATTTTTTACAGAGAGTAGCATTGTTCCAACAATCTTTACTTATGCTAAACACACAGACACACCTGCAGAACCATTCATTCAATTTCTGTATTTTGATATATCATGTTTTACATAAAATATTAGCATGAATTCTAACATTTGTGGATCTCAGTTTGATCTGAATCTTGTATTTCAAGCACGTATCACTGAACCTCATTTTTCAGACCTGGCCTATTCCATTACATTTTAGATCCCCTTTCTAGACAGAATCTTTCTCATTCTTTTTCTTTTCTTTTCTTTTCTTTTCTTTCTTTTCTTTTCTTTTCTTTCCTTTTCTTCTTTTTCTTCTTCTTCTTTTTTTTTTAATGATGTTTAGAGCAACATTGCCTTCTGGAAATAGGATGTCCCAGGCACATCCTCTTCCCTGCCCTAAAATCCAGGACGTGCTACTCCCCAGGAGGCCCTGGGCTTCTTTGGTGAGGAATAGTATAAAGACCTGAATTATAGGCACACGGGAAATCAAGCAAAAGAACATCTTAAGCTTATATCATGCTACTGGTTAAACACCTGACTTTCAGAGTACATGTGACCATAAGGCAAAATTCACTCTCATTCCAATTTATCCATATTAAGAAGGACGATTTCAAGGCCATTAGTTAGGAAATATTGGTGTTGCAGGTCAGGGAGAATTCTTCAAGCTCTTACATTGTTGATGATTAATTTTTCCACAAACCTTACTTTCATTAAAATTTTCTCTTTATATATCACATTTTTGCTTAACTTAAAGAAAACACACTTGAATTTATGAGTGTTTTCATTTGGATAACACTCCTGAAGTATAGCGAAACTGTTTTGTTACATACAGATACTAAGGCCTAGAAAAGCAAATAACAATTTAAATAGTCAACTTTGAACTCAGATCATCAGACTCTAAATCCACTCCTATTTCTACCTGTATTTTTTCCTAAATTGTCCAGGTCATATCCAAAAGATGCTTGCCCTTTTTATTTATAGAGGTACACATGATCTTCACTGATTTATCCTTGTAGTATCTCCAGGGCAAGTACCCTTTTACAGGGCACAATAGCTCTGCCTGCTAGATTTTCACCAACAATCCAGTTGTCTTCTTGAACTTTAGATTGCATTTTCCAGCCTCTCTTGCAGTTAGGTGTGATCATATACTGGATTATGTCAAAGGAATACGAAGAGAGTAGTGTGTTTTTTCTGGCCAAAGCATTTTAAGAAATAAGTGTGACTCTGTCACACATTTTTTCCCTCTTCCATGGGCTGGATACAGATAATAACAAAGCTGTAAAGAATAATAGCTACTCAAGGGGCACCTGGGTGATTCAGTTGGTTGAAGGCCCAACTCTTGATTTTGGCTCAGATCATGATCTCAGAGTCCTGGAATGAAACCCTGTGTCGGGCACCATGCTCAGTAAGGAATCTATTTGAGGAATCTCTCTCTCCTTCTCCTTCTGCCCCCCCCCCATAAATAAATAAATCCTAAAAGAAAAAAAAAGGAATAATAGCCACTTGAGATGAAAGAACCTGCTGTTCTTGCATCACCACAAAAGGAGAATCAATTCCCAACAAAAATCATCTGTTTAGAACAGAGTGACACAGACATAGTATTTGAGGCATTATGCAATTTTGAACGTATTTGCTACCATTTTCCTATACATATTGAATATTCCATTATGGAGTTTCCAATTTTCTCCAAGTTCCAACAATTTTCTTTAGTCTAAGATTGTCTTTTCACCTGCTTTATATACCTCTTATCATCTATTTCTTTCTTTACTTTTCCTTTGTCTTCTTAGCTTCCAGCCTCACTTCTCTTACATATGACATACCACATAATATCACATACAACATACAAATTCCATCTTGTTGTTCAATAACAATAAAAATATTCATGATCTTTAACAATCATAAAAACACTGTTCTAATTAACTACAATACATATAAGAATCAATCCAGAATACAATTATTTCCAAGTGTTTTGTTAATGTGACCATAGTGTTAACTCTATAGCTGGAAATAAAAGAATACAACTCAGTGTCCCAATGGACAACTTTCATATGGAATATATTAAAGTATATGTTCAATTCGTCCAACAGTATGATGATCCACAGCTTCAGAAATTACAGCTCTAAAACATTTATTCAACCATGGTTTACCTACCCCAACCTCATATTAATATCACAATTCATGTGGTCATAATATTGCCCCAATGGGATAAAAACCAATTAGTTATATAATTTTTCATATCTAAACCCTAAAGCAAAATTATACAGATCAATTTACTTTGAGTACAAAAATCCAAAATTCTCATCCATGATATATTTTATATCACTTATCCCAATTTTCATTCCATGGTGACTGCATTCCAAGTCAACAAAGAAAAAGCTCTAGCAATTAAAATGTAACCCCTTTGAGTAGTTGTATTATTCTTCATTTGTGGCAGCTCATAAAGCATAGACAAGTTTTTCGATTCCCACATAATAAGTAGTGGTAAAGGCAAAGATTTTTTCAAAATTATTTGAATTTACATATTCAATTTCTTCCATCATTTTGGTTAATTTACTGTAAGTTGCACTGAGCTAGTAAACTTTTCTAACTTGCCAATGTTATCCACAGTATTTCTTTCTTTCTTTCTTTTTTCCTTTTTAAGCCACAATTTGTCTATCTCTAGCAATTTCCTTTTGAGTCACAATTTCACAATTTACTGGGTCACTCAGAACTACAAACTTAATTTAGAAGCACTGAAATGGTACACGAGAAGCTTAGACATAGATACTTTCTTTCCCCCTCTTCAAGTTAGTTCTTTAGTACTTTTGAATTTAAACTCACATACCAATAATTAAGTTATGCCTTATTTGTAAGATGTATATTTATGTTTACCTAAACAAGGAGCATTAAGTTATCCTTTACATAGCTATAAGCACAGAATAATGTTCTTTTGTATATGTATTTTGATGGGCACATAATTTAGCAGATTTTTTTCCCCAGAAATTTTTTGTAACAAATCATTCCCCCATCATCCTATATATTCCATTCTCTTCCTCTCATTGAATTCTTCAATTATAAGTTTGTTTTTAGATAGACTTATCCCTCTCTGAAGTCATCGTTCCTTCTCCTTAATTACCCACCAATGAGGATGTTTAACCAACACTATCTAAACCTAAACTTTCATATTCTGATCTTTCAGTAATGTCGAGTATCCTAGGTACTGGATCCTACTTTCAAGGCACGTTATAATTTGAGGAAGACTCTGAACAGTGTCTCTAGTGTTTTTTTATTATACATGTATAGTATCAGTATACTGCATGTATAGTAGTATACATGTATTTTTGTACATGTATAGTATCATGTATACACGTATAGTATTTTATACATTTACAGTATCATACATGTATAGTATCATAGTATAGTATTTTATACATGTATAGTATTTTTATGCATGTATACATATATAGTATACATGTATAGTATAGTTTGATGCTATACCATTCTCTCTGCACATGCAAAGTAAGGTTGCATTGCACCCTAGCACTCAAAATCAGCATTTTCAAGTATGTACATTTTGACCTCTTGGCCAGAGTATGTGAATCCTGTATGTGTTATATTTTGTTCCTGCTTGACCATAATGTAGAAGAATGTGGATGAACATATGCAGTAAGGGTATATTCATTAGATTTTATGGGTTACTGGAATTCCTTCGATTCCCGTATTTGTAATTTATACTGGGGTTGGAGGTAGTGGAGATACAGAAAATCCTGCCACCAGGATCTGACAAGAATGCATTACTACCTTGAGTTCATAATTACATTAGATTCCACATATGCCAGTCCATGAAATAACATATATTTCTCTAAATCTGCAATAAGGTTTGTATTTATACTTTAATCCATTTTTGTAAGAATATTGTAAACAAGGTGAATTCCATTTACTAAGTACCCCTTTCCTGTTAAAAACCTAATTCATTCCAAGTATCTATGGACAGATTGAATAGGAACTTCATTTTTCCTTAAACAACCTGTTAGTTTGAAATCTGTAATCCCTTTCAAAGATAAACACTGACACTACAGTTGCAGTTTTACCTAAAACCTTAAGGCAAGAATGTTATTTCAAGCACACATTGCTCAATATACATATACCTAGGTGCATTAAAATAGTGATCTTTATTTCTCTCAATTTTATGGCACACTCATATTCTTAAAAAATATTTTCACTAACACTTATTCTTGAAATTGCTATTAACTAAATAACAATAATAACTGAAAGTTTCTGAGGACCTACATACAGATATTTTGCACATATAATACCTAATTTTCACACAATTCTTAAAGGTAGTATTCTGCATATTTTCTTGATATGGAAACCAAATCTCCAAGAGTTGAAATATTAACCCATGACAACATAGCTAATAATTAATAGAAACAGGGTTGCAATCTATATTATTTGTCTGACTCTAAAGGTCATTTCCAATCCTAAGCATTTTAACTCTTATTTACAAAAAGAGAAAAAAGAACCTTGTAATCACATTTAATTCTATGCATTATTTTGTCCCCTTGCTATTAGTGTACTCTATGTATCATTAAGAGCTAAATATCAGCTGGTATATTTTAAGCCAACACATGCTGATGCACTGTGAAATGTTTAGAAACGAGTTGCTCTGAAACTTAACACTTTATTCCTCTGTCGTTTTTTTTTTCCAAGTACAAGGTTATTCTGACATTTACTATCCATTTTACAAGAAAAGAATTTAAAAAAGCAATTTGCATATTTTCTGATTTACCTGAGAGTTAGAAGTTCCCTACTGTTAGTCATTTAGAAAGCAGGTGTACCTATTTGAAATGACACTTTCTCCTTCATAATACTATCTGTTGTACATTTTCTGGCATTTCATTAAGGGTGAATTACCTTCTCATTATACATTTTAAGGAATAAAATGAAGATCTGTAATAAGAAGCATGCGCAGGCATAGATTCAGGGAAAGGCAAAGAAATTGCACTCTAAAGAGAGTCTTGCCACTATGAGGAAAGTTACTTAAAATTTTCACTTAATTTAATTGAGAATTTTAATTTGATATAATTATCTTATTTCATATACATCATCACAAATATAACATTCTGTAAAAATAATTAAGAATATGTGAATATTATAAAAGGTAACTTATAAAATTCTATATGATTTACATTTCACTTCATTTAAAATTTATTAATATGAACAGATAACAGGGATGAGTTCAGAGAAGAAAGAACATGAGTTAACCAATGATTTACCATGATTGTCATCAACTTCTCTTCAATCCTCAGCACCAAATACCATCTCACAATTTAACCAGATACAGTGCACAATATACTCAATCATTGTGCTGGCTAATCATTTGAGGTTTACAATTACAAAACAGTAACAAGTCATATTAAAGGATGAAGTAAAAACATGTGATTCTTTAACCCTATTAAAAAAAGGAAATATCCATGAAGAGATTATATTTTCAATGAACTTTTGAAGAAGAATGTTTGCTATAGTCTCTGGGAGAAAGAACAGTAAAGGAAAAATATAACACCAATCAGGGCGCCTGGGTGGCTCAGTGGGTTAAGCCTCTGCCTTCGGCTCAGGTCATGATCTCAGGGTCCTGGGATGGAGCCCTGCTTTGGGCTCTCTGCTCAGCAGGGAGCCTGCTTCCTCCTCTCTCTCTGCCTTCCTCTCTGCCTACTTGTGATCTCTCTCTGTGTCAAATAAATAAATAAAATCTTTAAAAATATATATATATAACTCCAATCCAATAATATATCTATCACTCTAATCAATTCTTAAACAAAATAATCCCTGTTAACTTACAAACAGAGGTTTTCCTAGATGACTGAAGTAAGTAAATGCATTTTCGGAAAAAGAACCAATGGAGGTATAGAAAGGACAAGGTTGTTAGAATTAAAATAAGTTAGACAGAATTAAAATAAGAATATTTGGGAATTGTAGTGTTAGATAAAGACTGAAAAGAAGCAGACAAATTGAAAAACTGGAACCCTGGGACCCCTGGGTGGCTCAGTTGGTTAAGCAGCTGCCTTCGGCTCAGGTCATGGTCCCAACATCCCGGGATCGAGTCCCACATTGGGCTCCCTGCTCAGCAGGGAGCCTCCTTCTCTCTCTGCCTCTGCCTGCTTGTGCTCTCTCTTTCAAAAAAAAAAAGAAAAGGAAAACTGGAACCCAGTGATGCTCAAGTCAAAAGAGTTTTAAGATTAAGAGTCTTGCCTAAATTGTTCAAATGTTTGAGAGGTCATGTCACATGTAAAGAACGTATTAAATTTGACTTAAATTAAGATGTGATTGACAATGTTTTAAAGCAAACTATAATGGTAAAAGGAAACATATTCAGAGGGATAATGAATAAATGGGAGGTTTACAAAAGAAAGTTCTAGATACTGTTATTTTAAGAAGTCTAGTATTGTAGAGAAAGAAAAAAGGTAGAGTAGCTACACGTTAAAGAAGAATCAAGGGTAGTTTTTTTTTGTTGTTTGTTTTCCCAAATAGGTCAAATGATTGCATTTTTTAAATGGAAATGACTTTTAAATAATGATATTACAAATACATAAATGATTTCAAATAATCAATGAGTAGGGAGTAGGTAGGCTCTAAGGAAGATGAGAGAAAGGGCAGGCTGGGTTAGAGGAAGCACTGAAGAAGGTAAGATGGAATGGCGTCAAGAGCACAGGTGCAGGAAGACTTGATGTCTGGAACAAAAAGTGACAATTGTGATAAGAATACTCTCAACACAAGCGACACCTGGGTGGCTCAGTCGGTTAAGCATCTGCCTTCAGCTCAGGTCGTGATCCTGAGCTCTGCATTGGGAACCTTGACCAGCAAGGAGCCCTCTTCTCCCTCTGCCTGCAGCGCCCCTGCTTGTGCTCTCTCCCTCTCTCTAACAAATGAATAAACAAAATCTTAAAAAAAAAAAAAAAGNGGGTTAAAGCCTCTGCTTTCGGCTCAGGTCATGATCTCAGCGTCCTGGGATCGAGGCCCGCATCGGGCTCTCTGCTCAGCAGGGAGCCTGCTTCCTCCTCTCCCTGTCTCTCTGCCTGCCTCTCTGCCTACTTGTAATCTCTCTCTGTGTGTCAAATAAATAAATAAAAAAAATCTTTAAAAAATAAAAAAAATAAAAAAAAAAAAAGAAAGAAAAAGAAAGAATACTCTCAACACCTATGTGGATAATTAACAGGAAGCTGAAAGAAGTGGATGAGGATATTCAGATTTGTTTTAGGAAATAACTTTAATTGAACAAACATAACTCTTTGGCACTGTGTAGTGGGCAGAAAGAAGATAATTTCTTGCAAGATGGTAAATCTGGCAGAAGGCTGTTAGCTAGACATCATCTTTGACACCTCTGAAAGAGCTGACATCTCTTTCACTGTTACTCACCTTAGTAGAAAAAGTGTTTGTCCTTTTTCTAAGAAATGTTTTTACTTTTTCAGAGTGTAATAATTTGTACATGTTTTTTAAATATCTCAGACATTTAGTTGGTAAACAATAAGGTCTTTTATATCAATTATATACAAGAGGCGAAATGAGTCATTCATCACAGAAAATTACTCTACATCATCATTTAAGGATAAATGTCTCATAAAAAACTTTAAAAAAGGGTAAGTGTCTCATTGAGTTAATTAAATAGATCTCTGAAAAAGCTGAATTCTTCATAATACCTCATGTTTTTCTTTCTCTTCAAATAAATTCTGTGTTAGATTTTCTCTAAAAATGGTAATTTTATAGAGATACTTACATCTAATTTCTCATTATTTCTTTCATTTTTTTCTATATATATATGTTGAATTCACATTTCACATTTTTCAGAGGTATCTATGTATCCTTAAAAAAAAACTAAGACATTTTCATATACTCTTCAACCAAATTGAAGAGAATGAAATAAAACAATCCCTAAAGAATTTGATTTTTTTCCCTTATAGCTTAGATCAAATCCTAACCAGCTCCTTATATTTTGAAATGCTCTGCTTGGCACTTGAGTTTACATTAAATATAAAAATTTGGGGGCACCTGGGTGTCTCAGTGGGTTAAAGCCTCTGCCTTCAGCTCAGGTCATGATCTCAGGGTCCTGGGATTGAGCCCTGCATCGGGCTCCCTGCTCAGCAGGGTGCCTGCTTCCTCCTCTCTCTCTCTCTGTCTCTCTGCCTACTTGTGATGTTTCTCTCTGTGTCAAATAAATAAATAAATAATCTTTAAAAAAATTTGAATAAAAATATCTTGTTTAAAAGTGCAACTGGATCTTCACTACAGAAAAAGGAATAGAGAAATTGATTTCATAGGATTTCATAGTTTGTAACAATAGTTGCATTCTAGAATCAGACTTGAACCCCTTATGTGACAGAAAGTGACAAAGTCATTGCTATAAAGCAAATTTTGTTCATAATCTCTATTAAGCATTATAGTGCCATTCAATAGAAAAGGTTTGCACTCAGGAAAATTGTTTTAAAAATATGTGACCATTTGTACTTAGGTATAAAGAATGAGATTTAAAAATTATTATATAGAAATACAGAAAATGAGTTGAATATTATGATCTGAGTTTTTGGATTATCAGAGAAACCCTTCACAAAGTGGCTCAAATTGAACTGAGATCTATAAAGTCTGGGATTTGATGAGGTGGAAATTAGGAGTTAGAGGGGGAAGGGAAAGAACAGAAGCACAGAATCAAGAGAGTGTAAAGTGACCTAACACATGGTAATGCATGTGTACTAACTACTCACACATGACACTTGAAGGTGATGCTAAGCTGCATTTGACTAATAAAAATCTAGGATACTATCTCCACCCTTCATGCTTCTCATTTGAAAAGGCTTGACCTGACCTTGTCTCTATCTCTAAGGCCATGTCTACCTAAGATCTTTCCAGCTGTAGATCAACTACTTCCAGCAAAAGAGAACTCACAGGACTCCTTCCCATGGAGACCCAGGCAGCTGCAAGAGTAGTACTTCAACAAATAATTTCCTTTTATAAACAGTGTAAATATGCAAAGTATTAATAGGTAAACATTTTTTTCTGGGAAAATGAGAGTTTGTGCATTTTAATGAAATCTTTCAAGATAATCATTCTGCTTTTTCTCTAATCTGGTATAGTCTGCATTAAATCCTGATAAGATAAAACAAGGCATACATAAAGAAATAAATAAGGCCACTAATAAATTTGGTCACATCAAGAGAATTTTGCCATTAAAATGATCAATTTCACAAAACTCGCTCATATTGATGATTGACTGAAGGTGTTGAATTCTGTCATTTAAATCCCAGACACTTAGATGGCCTGAGTATTCTGTTATGTATTTATAATTAGCATTGTAAATATTACTTAGGAAAATTTGTGAGAATGGACAGTATGTATGTGTGGCTATTGATCATTATCTATCATCTATCTATTATCTCTCTATCTCTCTATCTATCCTCTTTGCACCAGGGAAAGAGAAAGAAAAGGGTGAATAGGATTAATGCCCCCCTCTCTCCTCTTCTCCTCCTTGCTTCCTAATCTGAGGTGTTGGTTTCAATCTATTTTTTTCCCCTGGAACAAATAATCATACTCTTCATCTAGTTCTTGTAAGGATTTTCCAACAAGGCTAAAAATTACTGTTTGAGTGTTATTAAAGTCATAAAAACCATTGATATTAGTTAGGAGAAAATATGCCATTCTGTTTATTGAGCCAATTAAAATGATGATTAGAAAATAAGGTATGTATTCTCATCAGATAAGAGAAATTGGATAATCATTTATAAATGTAAAACGATTTATTCTCATGTGTTAAGATAACTCATCAAAATAAACATCATCGGCATTTCTTAACCAAAACTGAAAGTGGAAGGGAAAAAAAAAAAGAAGTAAACTTTCTCTCTGATGGCAAAATGATCCCAAACTCCTGTTATATGTACTCTTTGCAGTTGTTCTTTGGAGCTAAAGCATAAAAGACAGCATTATCCAGCTATTTACAGAAATGCAGCTGCCCTGGGTACACTATTCAGGGTCATTTTTAAAAGAGATCATTTCCATCAGTTTTGGTTCTTACTGGGTCTCCCTCTATTCTCAAATCAGATTGACTCTCCCCTTAGAAAGCAAAGCTTTTTAACCTTGTTGATGTCATCCCCAGAGCTAAAGATCAACCAGTACTAATAAAAGCGGATTCACAGGAGTACTTCCCCACAGAGATTCAGGCAGCTTCAAGAGTAGTACTTTGAACAAGTAATTTACTTTTATAAACAGTATAAATAAAACAGAAATAGGAAGACGTTCACAGACTTACATCATTTTGCTTTTTTACAGCACTCTGGATATTTTATTTTATATTATGCAGGAGGTCTGCAAGCTGTTACAGTTGCTTTACTATGGGAGGTCTCCAAGCTGTTCAGGTGTAATTCAGATAAATCAAGTATTACTCCCCCTTGGAGGCTTTATTTAAGATATAGCCTCAAGGTGGTACTTTGCTATCTGAATAATTATAAATTGGTAGCTGTTTATGGGACATCTACTTTAAAAAGATCAGAATACTAATGATTTCTTGATAAATATCATAAGTTAATATTGACCAAAAAGCTGCATTCTTTGTGTAATTATCTACATCAGTACTTCCCAAGTGCATTTCAACAATTTATTGAATGACTTCAGTGAGTCCTTAATATGCTAATGTGTATTTAAATCTTCAAGTAAGATAGCATATAGTGTCTCCTAAACTCATTGAGGGCAAATATATATATATATACATATATATATATATGTATATGCACATTTTATATATAATTCATAAAGCATCTCCTCTCAGGACTTACATTAATGCACTAAAATTTTAGGAGACACTCATCTCTATTATATTATTTAAGAATTTATGCAACATAATTTCTTTTAAGTACAAATGAAGAGAGGCAAATAAAAGTCCACTCACTTACCTTCTTTCTGACATATTATTGATTAAACTCTGACTCAAACAGGATCCAAGCTTAGTATCCTTCTTATAATATTTTGCCTTTGGGGAATTATTGCAGCTCCCAAGAATGTTCTCTAGAGTGGAAGATACAACTAAAATTTCCAATCATTACTAAATCCCCCCAACAGAAATTATCATTGATTTTGTCTCCTTTTTAAAAAAAATTCGAGAGCCTCATGTTATGTAAATACTTAATTATGTTGTTATACCAGTACAATCACATGATATTAAACATTCAAATCCAGATTGAAAAAAATTCAGTAAAATAAATGGCTATTTCTAAAAACTTTTTTACTTTTATACCAAGTAATAAAAAATGTACTTTTATACCAAGTAATGAAAAATGCTGATAAATTAATCGAGTGTTGCCATATTAATCAGAATAATCAGGATCTTTGTCATTACATAAACATCTTTAAAACTATATTACATGTCAGTTTGCCTCATCCCTTTACTTAGCACGTTACTTAAAGATCTCTATCTGATATGTGACAAATCCTATCCACAGAGAGCTTTCATAACATCGAGTCCAATGGAACTGTGTGCTATTTTCTAACAGTCTAACTTAAAAACATTTTAGAGTTATGCTTTAGGAGTGACTGGGTGGCTCAGTCAGTTAAGCATCTGACTCTTGATTTCAGCTCAGGTCGTGATCTGGGAGCTTGAGGTCAAGTCCCACTAGTGACTCTGCACTCAGTTCTCAGTCTGGGTGAGATTCTCTCTCCCTCTCCCCCTTCTCCTCCCCAGCCTGCTCTTTCTCTCTCTGTAAAATAAATAAACAAGTAAAATCTTTTAAAAAAATAAAAAGCATGTTTTAAGTGAATATATTAATATCAAATTTTATCTCAAATGATTCTAATACTTTTTAAATTCTAGTAATTTGTTCCCTTCTATAAGAACTTCCATTGAAATTATCAAGCCAAAGCAGAATTTTTCATTTTCACTATGCAATTCAATGACAAAAAGGTACGTATTTAGACTGAAAATAAACTTCAGTCATATGAAAGAAGTAGGTGATTGGTTGGCTTACGCGAATTAACTTGCACATTGCATTAGCATATATATCACATGTCTATTAAATGACAGAATAGATGAAGAAGAGCTTGGTGAACTTAAGAAAAAATGGTAATAGACATGGCCCAGATGACAAACCTCAGTTTTGAACACTAGTTCACATACAAAATGACTTTAAAAAACTTCTTTGAGGCAAGATTTGGATTAGTTCTTTGTGACCTAACATATGATTAAATCTTTGTCATAATTTGATAAGCCTTTAATTACCTCTGCAGAAACATTAACTGAAAATATCACCACACCTGGATAGTTATTCTTTCTAAAAATCGAGAAGATAGCTTATGGCATTTAAACCTTTCAGCTCACAACATCAAATTTATATTGACATACCTATAATTTTATGATGAATCTAGATACAGAATACAATTTTATCATGCTTAATAAATCATTTCTTTTTGCTTGTTTAAAAATGATAGGTAGCTTAATATTACAAGGGAATTGATGCCAGGTGCCAAAAACAGGTGTGATGCAGTGGTTTAAATGTAAGTTAAGAGATAAAAAAATGTGAAATACCCATCCTTGAAGAGACTTATTTTTTAAGTGTAAATGCTATCATTTTATCTAAAAACATCAATTCCAAAATTAAGGCACCCTTAATGTTTCATGTTCCTGAAATAATGTGCAATACATAATAAATAATTCATTGTATTTTCATATGTTATCCACCGTATATATTAATTTGTTTTAGCATAATATACAATGTGTAACACATTGTATTTTGAGTTCAGAAAAATTTTCTATTTTTATAGAAATATAGTTATATATTGAAACTTCCAGTAAAATCAAAGTCAAACTGATTTCTGCTTACTTTCATCAGTATGAATCTGGTCAATATAAATAGGCAAACTACATGAAATAATTGACTCACGTAATTCCACATTTCACAACTTGACAACTTAGTAAAGATACAGATTCTTATAATAGTCTGCATTTTAAAAAGTGCTTTAAAATTGCTTCTAAGGGGCTTCTGGTTGGTTCATTCTGTAGAGCATGAGACTCTTGCTGTCTAGGTCATGAGTTCAAACCCTACAATAAGGGTAGAGAGTACAGAAAGGAGGAAAGAAAGAGAAAGAAGGAAAGGAAAAAGAAAAGAAGAAAGAAAGAAAGGAAGGAAGGAAGAAAGAAAGAAAGAAAGAAAGAAAGAAAGAAAGAAAGAAAGAAAGAGAGAAAAATAAAATTGCTTCTGAATTTTTACAAAATGATATTCTATTGCAATCATGTTGTGATAAGAGCCATGATGATTTCATATCTTTCAAAATATAAATGGGAGAGATAAAAGTTAATTTCCAGCAAGAATGCTATGACAGAGTTAATGCTTTACTTTCAATTTGCTAAAAATACCATTTATTCCATCTTGGAATTTCAGTGTGGTGAAATGAATTAAACTAAAGCACAAATTGCTTGTAAATTTTCTTTCTTTTTTTTTTATTTATGACAGCATGCATTCTCTCTTGAATCTACTTTAATTTGAAGCAATTTTATTTTTTAAAAATTTACAATATGTATTTAACCTTTTGTCTACTGTATGTCACATAAAATGGTTGCCCTGTATAAAACTAACAGCTTTCTTAACAATATTGTGTAATGAGATTGATCTCAGTTGCCCTAAAGCCAATATCTTTGGATTCTTTATTCATCAACATCTATTCAGTGTAGTCAGGTGAAGAGTACACACTGAACTGCAAAGAAAACTTCTTGTAAATAAGAATGACATATATAACATATCTTTATGAAATGGAAGCTGAAACCTAAAACACCTTCTGTTTTTGAAGGGAAGGCATTCATACCCAGGGAAAGGAATTATTTTCTCCTAAAATATATACACAGACAAATATTCAGGCTTTTATTTAGGGATTCTTACATAGTCAAATCTTGAGATTTTACAGTTATTGAGGAAATTATCCACATGGGGAGCTCTAAAGCATAGGTTTATTTTCCAAAAAGATGTAAGAAACAACAGAACTGTTGGCTGACAGAATAGAATACTATTATCAAGGGATGCTGTCTAATAGTTAGCTTGGGCATCAAGAGTGGGCACCCCCTCACTATATCCCTCACACCGGGCAAACCATAGAGCTGCAGTTTCATAAATAGTGGGATGAGTTTATAAATAATTCCAGAAAGTGAACTCTTTATGTAAATGCTTTTTATAATTTTTAGAGTTAGAAATACAACATATTAGCTATTGATACAATGCTACAATGAAATAAATCCATCCACTGGGATTTCTTCTTAGTAGTAGTCTGTGATCTTAATCGAACTCACCTATTGAGGAGAGGTGCTCAAACGTAAAATCTTTGGTGAAAAACATATTCCTTAACATAGGTTTTGCAATAATCCCTTAAATTCAAGAGACTATTTACATTTATTATTTTAAATTACTTTAATGGAATTCATTAAATTTAGCAACCACTATGTACAGAGTCCTAAGATTCAAGGAGCAGGATGTGACTTTCTGAACTGCTAAGTGTCCTGATTTTCCCTCATGTGCTCCTGACATCACCTGGATCTCTTGGTAAAAATTTCCCCCCACAAGCCAGGCTGCTTTGGTTGATTTTGGCCTAAGGTAAACTGCTGTTTTCATCAGAATAGAAAGATTCACCACTGTCATCAATGTTTACTTAAACATTTACCAAAGTTCTCAGTCATTTCTGAGGTAGCAGAAAGATAATGTGTCATTAAAAGAAATTTGAATGTTTGATGAAAGAAAATACAGGAGGGTTGCTTACCATATGTCATGCATGTAACCATAACTATAACTTACTCTATACAGTTTCAGATATGTAATTATATATAACTAGAATTTTAATAACTAGAAATACCCATAGGTCGGGGTCTCTGTGTGTGTGTGCTTGCGCACACTTAAATTTCCAAAAAGTTGAAAGAGTATGAATATCTCTCAAATTCTTATGAATTGTTTTATTTTTTTCTTTTCAGTATTATTAGAAAACAAAAGTTTTGGAAAATGCTGGCTTGAGTAAATGATTTTGAGAAGGTAGGATAGATCATAGAACTCTTCTACCTGTTAGTTCATGAAGCTTGGAGCTGGGATATTGTGAGAATATTTCACAGGCAACTTAAAATGATGTGTTTGTTGCTGCTGCCATAAGAAAGATTCCACAAAAGCAAAAAAAATAAAATAAAATAACTGTCACTGCTGATGTAATAACTACTGCTAGCACCTCCAAAATACTTTACTTTCATTGCTTAAATGTCAATGTCATTGAGAAAATAGTCATTCATACTTGATATCTGGTTAATATATTTACATGATTGTCCCAAATACACGTATTCCCCAGGGGAGAATTCTCTACAATGATAAAACTAGAAAATTCTCAGTGTTGAGCATTATTACCCCTTTATATCTTGTGTAGCAAAATATGTATTATGTCCCTGAGTTAATGCCTACGATAATATTCTGCTACTAAATACATATGAAATATTTAACCAGGGATATAATTTACTTTGCTGTTTTGCATAGTGGTCTCATATTTGCATGTCTTTTGCCTGTACAAGCAAAGTGAAACAAACTGCAGAGCAGTTATCTGATTTGTTCATTCACTCAAAACAGAAAGGAAAGCTACATCATTTCTACAAAATAAATCAGGCATATTCAATTACATAACAAGATGGTTTTGGTTATCCAATGAGATTATTTCTTTTGTCTGTTAGAAGCAGCACTTGTCCCAAAATTTCTTCTTTGACATTTTCCACAAATATATATTTTTAATTTCTTTAATCATTTCATATTTTCAGTCTCTATCACTATTTATATAATAAAATATATTTTCCTATCCTTGAATCTTATAGCCAGATAAATGTTGACTGCAGTAGATGGTAATATTTTACCAGAGCAGATTGTAGCACTTTAAGACTACAATTTTCTCTATTTTGTATATGTGCAGTGTGCATATACATGTATGTGTGTTTAACCTTCAATATGTATTTCTTTTTGTCACAGGTTTATTAAATAAATTCTAAGTTCACAGATTATAATAATTGCATGCTTTTTTGAAATTAAGAGTGAAGTGCAAACTTTATAATTATTTTCATATATTTTTACAGTTTTTTACAGTCATAGTTCTATAATTTTATTCTAGTATCTGTTATAAAATTCAGTGTTTTTCTTTTTGCTTACCTTGTGGATCCACTAAACTGGTTTTGTACAAGTAGCAGCAAATCATAAAGGGCATTCAGTTTAAGCACTTCCACTCTGAGCATGCCTCTAGCACCATCTGCTACCCACCCCACTTCCCAGAGCCTCCTTCTTCACTGTCAATAAATTTCATAGTTTTGGAAACAAAGTCCCTATAGCTCCCAAGCAACACTTAAGAGACTTTTTCCTTTAATTCCTCTTGTAGCATTTCATCTTCTTTTTTGTTGTACATTGCCACTTTTCCAATTTAAACACCTTCTTCACAATTCAAAGTTGCTTTTAAAGTATAAGAAATTTCTTCATAATTCTCTATTTTAAAAAGCTATTTTTTTGATAAAAGCAACATTATCAAAAAGTAAAGGTGAATCAAGGAAATCTGCATAAAGAGGTCACCTTGAAAGACAATGAGTAAACAAGTCAAATGAACTATAGAATCCAGTTTGACCTCCAAATCACTCTGCATTCTTAAAAGGCCAACACATTTTTTTTTCCCCCTTCCAGGAAGCTATTTTCTAAAAATCTTCAGTTATGGCCAGACCATAGTAATGTCCTCACCATACTGATGGAAATGACAATCTCAATTATTTTGTCATATGATTTTGAACTCAGATTACATTATATTTAGTAGTCAAGGATGACTAGCAACTAACTGTATTAACTATAGATCCTATTTCACATCTGGGGATAAATTTACTAATATTCTTTCTATCTTCCTTTTATCCTTCCCCTTATCTAGTCAGCTGTTAAGTTTTATTGATATGGGCCCTCTAAAAAACTAATCTTTTAAATCTCATCCTTATATTCTCCACCTCCATAAAACTATATATTATATTTATATAAGAACATAAACTGTACAGTGTGTGCTCTGATATATTTCCCATTTGATGCTAACATAAAATAGCTAGAAAGGTAATCTCAATATAGAAGCTGTTTTAAGTAATTTGATAGCATATTGACTGATCACATTTCAAACACAGGCCTTCAGATTCTAATTAAAATGTTTTTGTTTTTAATTCTCTTAGTTTCTAACTATGGTCACTTAACATATTTGCCTTTGACTGATTCGTCTTTGAACTAAATTTCAGATTTCACTTTGATCATGCCTTAGACATGGTCAATTCCTTCAATGGAAACTCATTGAATGTAGTTTAAAAGAAAGATTCTCCAGGGATTAAGGTTTTTTATAATTTGGTCCAAACTTGCTTTAATATGTATCCTTTCAACACTACTCTACACAAACCAAATAATATCTTTATAATTAACACTTCAACTACTTTAAAAATAATTTGAGACTTAGATTAAAGGACTAGCTAAAGACAAATCTCCTAAAACCTTTGAAATGATCCCTTCAAAATGATTTAAATAGTTTGATTTTGAAGTGCATCTAAATCTTTCTTCATGCTAGACTTACTTTTATTCTTTCATTCCAAATAGTAGATTTAAACCTCATGCATTGATTTTATTTTGTAAGATTTTACTTTATTTTTAAAATTTTGTACATTTGCTAAGAGTTTTCTTTTGCAGTAATGGTTTATTTTTACCTTTTGTACATCTTTTAAGAAAAAGACAATATCCTATGTCTTGTATGACTTATCCCCTCACTATACTTCTCTACACTGTACCATATACTCTATCCCTCCATATATCTGATTTCATTAATAATTGTAGGATTTATAACATATTTTACAAAAAAATCACATGCCGTAAATTCAGCAAAAACATCATGAATAATAATCACTGAGTCCACATCTATAAACTAAGATGTTTTGAGCTACAGTAATTTCAATGAATATTGCACTCTCAGAAAAACATGGTCCAGGACTTCATTCATTATAGAGACTATATCCTAACCTGTTCAGATGATCTCTGTGAAGTGTCTTCCAGGTTTCTGATCTTACTTTACTTTAGCTCTTCCAGAATAGTGATAATTAAATGTATTGTTTGCTTACTTAAGATTTTATTTAATTATTTATTTATTTGAGAAACAGAGAGAGTGAGCAAGTAAGAGAGAGAGAGAGAGAAGGAGCAGGGGGAGAGACAAAGGGAGAAGCAGACTCCCCACTGAGCAGGGGGCCCAACATGGGGCTCAATCCAGGATCATGACCTGAGCCAAAGGCAGATGCTGAGCCACCTAGGTGCCCCTAAATGTATTGTTTGTTCTCAGAATTTACCCTTTCAAGTTTCTTGTCTCTTGGAAGTTTATTGAAAATTTACAGTTTTGAATTTCAGAGCAATCTGTGGGTATAAACCAAGTTATTTTCAAAATTCTGAGATACATGAACAACAAATAATGCTTTTCAACATATATTTTCTTCACAAACCTATTACTTTAAGAAATATGGATATTATGGTGAAATTTCTAGATTATTTCACTGGTGATTGTTATAAATGTCTTACTCTGTTTTTTTGAGGGGGTTGTTTGTTTTATTTTTTACATACAAGTTATCATCCTCATGTCCTTTGACCTTTTTTGTTTGGCCAGATTCTTGTGCTGGGGTGATCGTTATTTCAACACCATTGCATAAAGTCATTTTATGTTTTCAAAAGTATAACTGGTTTGTAATGTTTAAAACTTCATCTATTTAACTGAGTGGAGTGTTAGATATTAGTAGTATATTTATTAATACATTATTTGGTTTATAATTTTGCATTCAAGCTCAATTTTCACAGTCTACAAATTAGTGGTAAGAGTCACCAGGACTAAGCACAAAGAATCTGATAAAGTTTGTAAGACAGTTTGAGGCATCGAAATTCCCATAACATTTTTCAGTTTGACCATTTAAAGAAACATAATTGCCATAATATTTTTTTAATTTTGACTACTATGATTATCTTGATACAAAACCATGAAAACTAAGATAATCATAAAACATTAAATATTATATACACAGAGTAAAAGCTACAGTATATCAAGAAATAAGTAAGTTCATTGTTAAAATGTTATATAATTAGGCACTTAACACAACCTGAATCTCTGTAAGGTAAAAATGTAAACAATAAGACTTTTATAGGGCCCCTGGGTGGCTCAGTTGTTAAGCATCTGCCTTTGGCTCAGGTCATGATCCCGGGGTTCTGGGATAGAGCCCTGCATCAGGCTCCCTGCTCTGCTGGAAGCCTGGTTCTCCCTCTCTCACTCCCCCTGCTTGTGTGCCTGTCTCTCGCTGTGTTTCTCTCTGTCAAATAAATAAATAAAATCTTAAAAAAAAAAAGTAAGACTTTTATAACATATTTAAAAATGCCAGTAAAGTGTTCGTGTTATTTTTGTAATGTATTCATGCATCACAGATTACTATCTCTCAAGCTCATCTTAAAATAAACTAAAAATAGATAATTTATCTTATCACTTTGGATTTACATTTGATAAATATTTGAAGCATTTATTTGTGCAAAGTATTACTGAATATATAGCTTCAGCAAGTTCAAGATTTCTTAAGTAAGTCAATGTAAATCTCTGGCACACATGTGTAAGATGAATTTGAGGACTAATCTACCAGTCCCATTTTCTTGAAAAGAAGCATTTGATTAATATTCCAACATTTTTAATAACTCTGTCAAAATTATCAATGAGTATATACTGAAAGGATACGATAAAATACATGATAGCTTCAGTCTTAAAATATTTACTGTAGACACTGAATGAGTAAGCACATTTTGATCAATACCATTTGATTTTGATATTGTATTTGTTACATTTTTCTTATCTTGAATAAAGAAAAATCAAGATGATTTACAAAATCACAGTATTGAAATATAGTTAGGTTGGAAATAAAAAATAAAATTAGGATAAACTAAAATCACTAATTAATTTGTAAATTATGAGTCACTTCATAATATCTGGTGCTATACAATATATATATTTTGAGCTGAAAAATAAGCTGAATATGAGCTTACTTATTTTCAGAACCAATCCAGAAAATCTAGAAAATTTCTAGAACCAATCTAGAAAATAAAATGTTACATATTGACAATACATGATATTAACTAGTAATCCCAAGTTTCTCAGGAAGACAATGCTTTTTCTGATACTGACCTTTGAGAGAAATCCCCTCCATAAATCTTCCAAGCCAAAATATACTTATATTGGGCAATATCTTCAATAACAATACTGAAGGCAGATGTAGTTTTTAGTTTTATGAATATTTTAATGGCTCTGCATCAGAAAAAGGATGCCTCTTATTTTTTTTAAATTAGATTTAAAATGCAGTTTTGCAGAGAAAGATGCAAAAAATAACATAGTCAATAGTATAATTCTCTGGTCTAGCGAGGTTATACAATAAAAATTGACAATTGCAGGAATAAATGCATTACGTATTCCTTAGTTAATCTTTTATGAATGTTATTTATCATACCTGAAATTATATTATTATTCATACAGTTCCAAGTTATTTTCCCTTGAAAGAACCTACAGTAAGGCTTACACATCATGTGAGTAGTTTGGAGAATATCCACATATATCAAAGATCAATTGAAATAAGTTAACTTTCTCTTGAAAATAAAGGTGTATTAAATTCAATTAGAATAGATTATTGTATATATGTGCTAGATTAAAAATATATATAGTTGGTTTATACATTTCAGTAGGACCTGGTGAAAATATAATATCTTCTGAATATTATTTAATCCATGAAACTATTCAAATGATTTATATCTAAGAAAAAGAATAGCATACAACTTTAATGACAAGCAATTTGGTTGACAGGAGATCAAGCATTTTTTTGTGAACCATAAAAGTTCATCATCTCTGGAAAGCAGATATTTCATTTTCTGTTTTCTTTTTCTTTTTAATAAGATGGAATAAAAGAGGAAAAGAAAATATTTCTCCTCTCCTAAAAGATGGTATTTTTAATTCCTTTGATAAGCCCAAGTTATTTCACTTAAAAGATTATCATGAAGCTAAACATACTCTTATCTTGCAATTTTGCAATTACACTCCTTGGCACTTACCCAGAAGACTTGAAAATTTATGTTCACACAAAAAGCTGCATACAAATATTTAATACAGCTTTATAAATAATTGTCAAAACTTGGAAACAACCAAGATATCCTTCAGTAGGTGAATGAACAAGTAAACTGTAGTACATCCAAATAATGGATTATTCAGTGCTAAAAAGATACAAGCTATCAAGTCATGGGACGACATAGACGAAACTCAAACATATATGACTAAGTGAAAGAAGCCAATTTGAAAAAGTTTATATACTGTATGATTCTAATTATATGACATCCTAAAAAGGGCAAAACAATGAAGAGAATCGTTGTCAGAAATTGGGAGGGAGAAAGGAATGAATAAGTGGAGTATAGGGGATTTTGAGGACACTGAACGTACTCTGCATGATCCTATACTGGTAGATACATGTCATTATACATTTGTTCAAAATCATAGAATGACAACACCCTAATGTAAACTATGGACTTGGGTAATCATGATGTGTCAATGCAGTTTCATCAACTCTAAAAAATATATCACTCTGGTGGAAGATATTGATAATGGGTGAGGTTGTATATATCTCGGGGAAGGATGTATATGGGAAATCTCTGTACCTTCTGCTCAACTTTGCTGTAAAACTAAAACTTCTCTAAAAAGTAAAATTAAAAATTAATTCTAGTAAAATTTTGTAAGGGATTTCATATCAAATACCTACATATGTTTTAAATAACATTTTCTAACCAATAAATTTATACCGAGAATTGAATGTCCCAGTTATCAGTTATAAATAAATATGATAAAAGGTTTTTTTAAACTTAGATGTTATTTTTAATTGAATATGAATATGAACTTGACTTCTTCCATAGTTCAGATATAACAGCTACTCTGTATCATGTTTAAGAGTTTTGAATAGAGTACCTCATTAACAAAGTTGACCCAGATTTCTGTGTGTTAATCACAAACATGGCATACATGTGCAGCAAATCATTGTTTTAAGACTGTTATGAAGAGGATGGCTATCACTGGCAATTCTGAGCTTTTGTCAATAGGAATAATGGTTCTTTGATTATATGTTAAGCATAAATAATTGCAGTTACCAAATAAATGGCCTGAAAAATATTGCATTAATAAAGGAGTAAATAACGTTTAAAAATAGAATGATCTTAAATAATTAAGATGAACATTATGCAAATTCTATTTGGAAAGAGTAGTAAAGATAAATAGAGCAATATGGATTTTATAATTACCTGTATTCCTGTATTTTACCTGTAAGTTCTCTTTAAGCTTCTTAATTTCAGCTTTTTATAGGATTCTTACTCTTTCTTTTCCAATTTACGCTGTGTATCTATGTTTGAGTGTGTGATTTCTTTTTTAAGGAAGTGTTTTGTTGTCTTATAAAAAGTCTTGGCAAACTGAGGAAAATTGCAAGTCTTCAATTCTCTCACTATGTTGACTTTAGCAGTTAATCCAAAAGCTCTTGACCTTGGTTTCCTCAGCTATAAAATAAGAATTAGCATTATATAATTTATGGAGTCATTTCTACCTTTACAATTCTATGACTTCTATGGATTTATATTTCAGTCTTTAGGTAGTAAGAAAGTCATTGAGAATCCCTTGACAAAGCCTTTTTTCCCCCTTTCCTCTATCTGAACAACTTTAGTTATTATTGTTTTTAACCTAGTACTCTTAGATACTCAAACACTGAGTAATCATTGGTACAGTTTGATTAGATTTTGGAAGCATTATCTGATTCTCTTCTTTCTTTTTTCTATATTAAGTTCTATGTGTCTAAGAATCTTAACAACAGGCATCTGTTACTACCTAAACATTACGTCAGAGAAGTATTTGCCTAATCTGGAGTGCCACATGTCTTCCAAGCACTGTGCATGACACATTCTTACAGCCACCCTAAAAGAGTGGTATCTATTTACACTTTAAAAATTCACAAACAAAGACTGAAAGTTAAAATCTTGTTCAGAGCCAGACATCAATTTGCAGAAATGGAGTTAAACTCAGATCTGCCAAATTCAAGTTATTTTTCTTTCTTCTGCCCTACAGTGAATTTGAGTCACTATTAAAAACTGAATGCATAAATAGTCTCAAAGCATTGCCAATAAAGGAGTTTAAGGAAAATCATTTTCTTTTTATTAAACATAACCAGTATATTTTAATTTTTAAAGTCACAGGCTAATTGTAAATGTGCCTTTCTTCCAGGCCAAACTGGGTTATAAGATCCTTGAGAGGAGAAACCAGGGTGATCAAGGTAATTTTCTTCATTTTCGGCACTTAGCCTATTAACTTTCACACAGAATCCCTCACTAAACACCAGTTGAATTATATTGAGTTAAAGAATATGCTAACGCCTTTTGGTTCTTAGGCATATGTGTCCTAAAAGAAAACTATTTAAAGAATTTAAATAATATACTTGATTAATGAAGATCCCTGTAACAATAAATTATCAGTGAAAGAACATCGGTTTGAGTTTATGGGATGTAACACCCCAACATTACATGTGCTAGTTAATGAGCAAAACTTTTGGACCTACTTGGGGGCAGTTTCCATATGTGTTATATGGCACACAAAATATTATTAAAGCTATGTCCCCTATCTAAAATCATTAGATATGTCCCATATCTATGACCCTATCTATGTTTATGTGCCCTATGTCTATGTCTTATTTCCCTTATCTATGTCCCCTATCTAAAATCATTAAAGCTATGTTTCCTATCTAAATCATTTAAACCACCTTTGAAATAATCAATGGAAACCTTTTGATAAATGCAACTTCTTACATAATAATCAATGAAAGTATAAATATCATTTTTAATTTCTCTGCAAATTCTCACATTGAATAAATCAAAGACTTTGATTTTTAATTTATAAAGCTCATTATGAACCATGTGGCAAGAAGGAAGTCATATTTACCACTTGGTGCTGGAAGTAATGAGAAAATTATATGTCAATAAATGTGATTTTTTTAAGTTCTATTTTAGGAAAGAAAAACAAAATCAAAGATGTGTAAATAAAATGTTTCTTTCAATAACTAAAGCCCTTAAGAGGGTAATAATATAAAAAGCTTTAGATAATGCTGCTTTCCAGGCAGGGGATTATTATGGTAGTGGAGGTGTTGTCTTCCTCACTGCCTCTGGGAAAAAAAAAAAAAAACGAGGTCACTAACAGGAGAGTGATTTTAATGACTTATCATGAACTTTAAGCTGTATAAGGTGGAAAGAAATAAGCTAATGTGTACGTATAAAAGCGTGGAAAGATCCATGATGCTAGTTTCTAGTGTGTTGCATGGCTGTAGGAATTGGGATATTGGAGGGAGAAACTGGAGCAGACGAAGGAGGTGGTCAGAGAGCAGAAGGCATGAAACTGAAATTATGGAGTGAGAGTAATGAAATGATTTCAGGGAAAAAGTCTGAGCTACGGCTAAGATGGTGAGTGGTTGACATGAAGATAGAGGATAAGATCACTGATGAAGGAAATAAGTAAGAAGCCAGGTTTGGGAAGAAAATGCTTCACAGATTTTGAAATCATCAATATGTTCATAAAATTCTGTACTTCACTTAAACTGCAAATGTTAAAAATGTTTTCTTTCTAGTTTTGGTTGTATCTACTATTCATACAATATATACATTAGTGAAATACAATGCTATATGCATGTTTCCCTATAGGTAACTTCAAAATAAATTCTTACACAAACCATTGTCCATATGTTTTGCTATATTATTAAAGATTTCCAAACATCAGATTAGGACTATGCCCTGAATCACAACAAATGGACTGTAGAATAAAAAAAGTTTTTTCTTTTTTTTATGTCTACTAACATAACTAACATCGTAGCACTATAAAGCAGTGATGTTCACTAGAAATAGAATGTGAGCCACATATATAGCTTAGAATGTTCTAGAGATTTATAGGTTTGATTATTTTCTGATTGAAATAAAAGCTGTGCAGACATTGGAAAAAAATAGAATAAAATTTTCTAATAGTCCTATTTAAAGGTGTAAAAAGACATAGGTAATACTGCTCTAGTAACATATTTAACCCAATATAACCAAAATATTATCCTTTCTACATGTAATCAATATGAAAACCACTAGTGATAGTTTATATTCTTTTTTTTTAAAGATTTTATTTATTTATTTGACAGAGAGAGAGAGATTACAAATCGGCAGAGAGGCAGGCAGAGAGAGAGGAGGAAGCAGGCTCCCTATTGTGCAGGGAGCCTGATGTTGGGCTTGATCCCTGGACCCTGAGACCATGACCTGAGCCGAAGGCAGAGGCTTTAACCCACTGAGCCACCCAGGCGCCCTATATTCTTTTTTTAATCTTTGATATCTTGTATGTATTTTACACTTCTAACCCTATATAATTTGAACTAACCCTGTTTTGAGGGCTCAACAGCCATGTGATAATGGGCTATAATAATGAACAGCACAGGTCTAAATATCACATTTAATATTAAGTATAAAATATAGCAGTTAGGCATCATATAGGCTTTATTTTCATCTATAATTTTTAACTAATATTAGAACATCTTATTTTTCCAAGAAAAGTAAAGAAAGAAAGAACATGCTATGGTGCAAACAGCACCCAGGTGAATTAAGAGAATAAGTTTATTCATACCTTGATTGAATGAATTTTTACAGACCTTAAATCACATCAATAGCTCAACCTACTAGAACTCTATTTTATTTGCTCTATTATCTTGGGCTCCTATTAGTGAAATAATGATGACTTTGTTTCTCTGCCTCTTTTCATTCACAGCATTCATTGGCTTTCTTAATTCTGTGAGTCAACGTAAAATAGAAAATACTATAAAGAGTGAGATTCAGTAGATATTAACCAAGTCACCTAGATGTGTTCCATTCTAGTAACTAAATGCAGATTTTTCTATTTAAAAGCCACGCCTCAATTTCGAATCATTAAATGTTAATTTGGTGTGATTATTTTTAGGGCACATTGATTCTATACATTTTAATTTGTTTGTGAATTGAATAAGTGATCACTCAGCTTTTGCCCCAGTGTTTTGTTTTTTTGGTCAGAGGAGGTTGGTTGTTCTTTTTAAACAAAATTATTTAATCAAGTTTCTTTGTTCTTTTAAGTTTGGAGATATATTTTCTTTAAATTTTATTTGAGTAGAGTTGGCACAAAATGTTACATTAGTTTCAGATGTACAACATAGTGCTTCTTTTTACGTTATGCTATGCTCCCCACAAGTGTGTTGTCACCACACAATGCTATTACAATGTCATCGACTATATTCCCTATGCTAATCTATGTCTTTTATTCCTGTGACTCATCCATTCCATGAAAGCTTGTATCTCCCACTCCCCTCCACCTATTTTGCTCATCTTCCCACTGCTTTTTCTCTGGCAACAATCAGTTTGTTCTCTATACTATAGATAATATTCTTTTTTTTTTCTAAGATTTTATTTATTTATTTGACAGAGAGACAGAGAGAGCACAAGTAGGCAGAGCAGCAGGCACAGGGAGCAGGGTCTCCACCGAGCAGTGAGCCCATTGTGGGACTCGATCCTAGGACCCTGGGATCATGACCTGAGCTGAAGGCAGCGGCTTAACTGACTGAGCCACCCTGGCTCCCTATAGATATTATTCTTTTTGTTTGTTTATTTATTTATTTGTTTGTTTTTTTAGATTCCATGTATGAAATCATGGTATTTGTCTTTCTCAGTGTAACTTGTTTCACTTGGCTTCATACCCTCTGCGTCCATTCATTTCATCACAAATTTCTGCCACGTTTTAATCTGAGAATCATATAAGTGGTGAAAGCCACTTTTAGTCCAATCACATTATGTTATTAAAATTCCATATGGTAATTGTTTTTCCAATATATTTATTTCTGATGTCTCAAAATTTTTTTTCCAGTCAAATTATTAATGAAAAATCCTCTCTAAAGTTCACTACTGTTTCTATTATTTGAATATTTTCCAGTCTTTC
This sequence comes from Ailurus styani, assembly GCA_002007465.1. Lineage (NCBI taxonomy): Eukaryota > Metazoa > Chordata > Mammalia > Carnivora > Ailuridae > Ailurus > Ailurus styani. The sequence continues at coordinate 4,616,799 of LNAC01000092.1, read as the reverse complement.
TTTCTAAAGCCACAAAGTTGTTATCTCCCTTTTTAATCTCCATTATTTAGAAGATAGGTATCTATTTAGAGGCATACTGGATTTTTCAGTTTAGACAGCATTATTTACTAAAGCCTTCTATCACTTCGATATTTTCTTGGGTAATCTAAATATGAGTCCTTCTATCAACCTAATTGTCTCTCAGGTTCCAACATTTTCTTCATGCCTGACTCCTATAATGGTTTCACAGCTACTCTCCTTTATCTGCCACTGCTTCCAGGAAGATGAATTTTACCTTTGTGAGGTATGGGGGTAGAGATGGGTGGGTTCACAGTGACTGAAGAAGCATGTGCCCACACGGAGCCTGTTATTATTTTAGATAAAGTCTTCTCTTTTTTTCTTTTAAGTTTTGTTTTGTCTCTTTTTAAGCATCTGAAAGGTTTAGAGCACATGCATATTAGATAGTTTTTAAGATATTCAATATTAATAATAAATGGTAGCTAAAATCATCTAGCAGAAGAAAGAACACAGTAGGCTAGAGCAGTAAGATTTGAGGTCCGAAGACACAAATAAAATGCTAATTCTGTGAACTTCTCTGCATGCTGCATATTTCTTTCACACTTTTTCTTTTAAATTTTTATCAAAGTCTTAAAAACCTTTACATCTAAATGTTGCCTTTAAAAATTGTTTCAGATATACCACTTCTACAGTTCCTGCTAAAAATGACCAACTGTTCAAACCATTTACCAAAGCTCTGATGCTTTTCCAATTTCTTCTCTTTTTTTTTTCAATGTTTAGATGTTCTTCATGGGAGAAAGAAAATAGAAGGACTTAGAAATAAACATAACAAGACTCATTATTCACATATGGCTCTTCATCCTACTTATTTGTGTAATGTTTTAGCTTCTTTAATAGCACCTTTCAGAGTTTGTACAAAGCACAAGACCTTGAATAAAATAAGCACTCAGTAAATACTTCACAGTAACTGGTGTGAAATTACCATGAGCAGCAGGTTCCTTAGCCATTCTGTTGATATTGTTTAGTATAGATAACAAGGCCAAGTGTATTTCTAGCACTTTTCATTGGGAAATTATCAAGTAGATTGTCTTTGGCTTCTTCCTGTGTTTGGTTCACATGGTCTCTGTCCAATCTTGGCACAGTCTTTTTCCTAACATCGAATTTCCCAGTACAAACTTTGAGTTCAACAGTTGTCCTTTTTAAGCAAAAATAAAAATAAATGCATACAAACCTCACGAGTCCTTTTTAAGTATTGGTGAAGAGGAAAATTACCCAGAGCAAGCCCAGGCCAGGAGGCTCCAGAAGATGGAAAGTTACTAACAATAAGCTAGAGATAACCAGAATCCCTACTGGGAGCAAGAGATGACCAGCCATTTCTGCTTCTGTAAACAGGCTTTCTGCCACAGGCTCCTTGCACTACTGTTCCTGCTTAAAGCAGCCCCCAGATCCCCAGTTTAAACCCACCTACCAGCAGTCAGCATAGTCCTTGGAACCTGACTGCTTACAGTCCCCTATAAAAGCCTTATAACCCCATTGCATGGGGCCCAGAACTTTGAGCACAAGCTCATCTGGATACACTGGCATGAAATAATTCCAAGTTCTCCTACTTCTCTGAGTATCATTTGGTCTCTCACCAGCCTGATTATTTTCTACAACATAGAAAAATAAATCTATGTGAACTAATTCACACCAAAAGTGGAGAGACTGAAAGCTGACTCAATGTCTAAAATGGTTTAATTTTGATGGCAGTTAACTGAATTAAATTTCTGAGATTTTAGTAAAAACTTTTATTGTTGTTGGTTTTGTATTTGACATATTCAGAACCCTCCTATTGTACCAGGCACTCGTTTTCCACACCTGATATGTTCATAGCTTTGATGACCTCTGAAAACCCAGTGAAATGATTTTAAAAACACTGCAATTTGATTATCTTATGATACAATAAAATAAAAAATAACAAATAATGTAACAAAAAAGTAACAAATTATTAAAATAAAGTAACAAATTATGTCTTCAAATATATCCTAGATTAAAAAGCTTAGTTTTTAAGCATACTAGATTCCAAAAATTTGGTTGTCTTTTAAATGAGTCAGTTTGATCCTAAATTAAGAAGGAAATCACTTTCTAAACATACAAAAGACATATAGTGCAATAGGTCTGTGAGTCCACATAACCCAGATAGTTAATATTTTTTGTACATATAATAAAATTGTTTTAAACCAGAGGTGCAAAAGTAGACATCTAAAGTTAACATGCATTTGGGGTGCCTCGGTGGCTCAGTGGGTTAAAACCTCTGCCTTCAGCTCAAGTCATGATCTCAGGGTCCTGGGATGGAGCCCTGCATTGGGCTCTCTGCTCAGCAGGGAGCCTGCTTCTTCCTCTCTCTCTACCTGCCTTTCTGCCTACTTGTAATCTCTCTCTCTGTGTCAAGTAAATAAAATCTTTAAAAATATTTAAAAAAATAAATTAAATTAACATACATTAGCCAGGATTTTTTAAATTATTTTGAATTTGAATATTGTTTAAATACCTATATACTCTGGCTAGCTAGGGTTTCCTGGACTCCCATCATTTATAACAAAGACTTCACATATTTAATCTACCTGAATTTTGAAGATTTAAGATTATATAATACCCACCTTAAATTTAGGGAGGATTTTTCTCCCCCAGTAAAACTGTTGACAGAATTGGGGAGTCAATCCTTCCACAGTATCAGCAATCAAGTCCTGTGTCTACACTGAGCCATTCAGCAATCAAATACCCATGTTTAAAATATTTAATCTCAGAATATAGTGTGGAATGGAGTTCATGTGGATAGCATCATTTTGTATTGTAGGTCTTGATACTACCCCTGGATTATGACCTCATTCGGTCATTCATGTCTGAGCTTGATCTGCCAATTCTGTCGACGACAAACAAAAATGGACACCAGTTAAAGTGGTAAGGGTACGTTTTGTTCAGTAATAGTGTTGCAATAAGGAATAAGGTCCATTGTGAATTGAACTCAAATTCATAAAACAAAAGACAGGAGACCTCTTAAGACTGATGTGTACCAAAGGAAGGTACTGAAGGATGTTAAGGAGGGTTTGTCCATGGGCCTAAGCCACCTATATTTGTTAACAGGCACTTATCCAGAGAAGAAATACATGTTTATCTTTATGACAAGAAGCCGTGATGTAACTGGAAGCGAGACACCCACTGAAGTCAGGCCCATTCTCCCAAAGGGACTGGGCAAGAGAAGCTGAGGTTATCTCCATGCATATTTGCATTTCAAAGAACTAGCCCTCAAGTCCAGAAGGAAATGGTATTGGGTGGTAGATTTACATCTCAATGGGCAGAAAAATAGTGTGAAACTGCAAGATTTCTAAAGTAACTGATCTAAGAGGGGCTGGAAATGACAGCAAATTTTCTTGGTAGCATTGGACTTCCTCAAGCAGGCTTTTTTTTTTTTTTTTTTTTTTTTTTTTTTTTTTTTTTTTTTNAGGGACGGCAGGGAGGGACAGAGGAAGAGGAGAGGGAGAAGCCAACTTCTGCTGAGCAGGGAGCCCAAGGCAGGGCTGGATCCCAGGACCCTGAGATCATGACCCGCGCAAAGGAAGGTAGACCCTAAACCAACAGAGCCACCGGGCACTCCTCAGGCAGGCATTTTAAGAGGCGCTGGGATCATCCTATGCTCAGGGCCTTAGGCTGCTAGAAGACAGGCTAGACTTAGTTGAGTCTCTTAGTGAAAAAGTTTGAATAGAATCATTTTCCCTTAGAGTTCTGCAGTTCTCAATGCTAGCGTTCGTTAGATTTTTTTTTCCTTTCGTTATATTTTATTTGACTTATATACCATGATTTTAGTGAGGGGTCACAACTACAAAACACAAAGTGAAGGTGATAGGGATTAAACATAAGGAAATATTATTTGGTAATACACACACAACAAAGCCTAGTAATTCTACACCAGATATTTTTTTGAACTTTTTTTCTGGTTTGTTTGATTAAGCACTGTGTTGATTAAATCACATTTTTATAATCAAAATTTCTAAAGTTTGTACATTTTTACCCTGCCAATGTATATCTGTGTGTCCTTAAGAAAAAGTCTTCCCATAGTGTAGGGGGCCAAGAGTTGAGCAGATAGTTCAGGATGCCAACCACAGTTTCAAAGTGAAGTCATTGTGTGAACTGGGGAAATATTCATAGCATTTACGCCTCTGTTCTCTGATCCAACAGGTGAAGAATATTTAATTAAATAATCTCTAAAAAAATTATGGCCTCTAAGTTGTATATTTATGTGTCTAATTTAATAACTTTATCAATTCTGTCTACATGCCATAAAATACACTAAAAACTGTGTGGCAGGTCAAAGGATATAGGATTTTCCCAAAATTTAAAAAATAAAGCACAATGGCTTTATCAAGATGCCTTCTGTGGGTGTCGGAGGGGTATTTCTCACTCCAGAATCATTAAGATCAGTCACAAGGATACCCTAAATTCATGCAATCATTTGGAACATTTCTTTCTGTGCTACCCATATATGATGTCATTTATTTTCAAGTCAAGTATTCATACCCAAAATACATTATCCATTTATGTGTTGAGTCACTTGGTTATTCATTTTGTCAGGTTTTTTTTTCCGTAGCTTCTTAAGAATTTGTCACCAGTCCCATAATATTTTACTGAATAAATATATAGAACTCTTCAACAATTGTAACAGTCCCCATTTACTGTTACTTCATATACAGGCACACCAAGAAAAATTACTATCTGGGGTATACAATATAGACAGTCACCAGGTTAACTTCACTTTGCACTAATCATTTTTTAAATTACCCAAATAAGAAGGTTATTTTAATGCTTTCATTTTCAGTATTTGCTTCATCTATCAGGTTTAAACATAAGTATATATTAACTAGTTTTTAGTAGCATGTATTTTTCCTGATTAAAAAAAGTCATACATATTCACTGAAGAACATTAGGAAAATACGGTAAACACATAATGATAATATTTCCAATGAAACATTAATAAAAAGAGATAGCATAATATTAAACATTAAAATCTTTATATAATCTCCATTTCCAATGTAATGTTTTCAACCAATATGCACACAATATGCAGAACACTCTTATATATCATCAGCCCAAGAATAGGAACGATAGTCATTTCAGTGAATAATATTAAAGGAACAACCAGCCCTAGGCGCACATTGGATGTGCCCATTCATTCTATATATGTATGCCCAGATTTTTAAATGGCTGTAACATTTTCTTCACTTACATGAATTTCTCCATGTCTGTCTTTTTTTCCAATGTCTAAACATCCACAATTCAGCTCAGCAAGTTGTAGTTCTCTTTCTTGGATTATTCACTCATGTTGGCCTTGTTCTATATAGGTTCAATGTCACTTGTCAATTACTATTCAGCTTTGCTTGAATCAGTATCTCTTCCTTCCTTATAAACCAAGCCTTCTTATGTATAATTCTCAAACCTGGACCATGGACAAGAAGTTTAATAAGCATTGTATTTTTTCAAAGGTCTGATGATGAATCCCTAAGTCTTCTACAAAGAATAATGAGGCCATGAGACAAAGAAGAACAACAAAGTCGTTTTACTTCCTAGGACAAGATGTAATTTCACCAGAAACTGAGTTCAAGAAGTTCTAGATAATTGTGCAATGTGGAAAATACCAGTTCCACTAGAACAGCATTTTAACAAAAGTTTGGAGATGATGCAGGGTTTCTGATGCCGCACATTTTATTCACACAAATTTAAAATAATAGGAACACTGCATATATCCTGTTTTATCAATATGTTTAAATATGCTTTCTTTCTTAAAATAAACTTAGATGTTCTCTAAGGATCCAAGAGGGCCTTTGGAGAGAAATCAATATAGCATGATACATATGAGAAGATAAAATGCCGAAGAAATACTCAGACATGAAAAGCCCTTAAAATAATAAAGAAGGATATGGTCTAGATTGTGTAGTTTCATTTAGAACTATTAGTCACTCATAGTGATTCAAATCAAAAGACAGTATAAATACCATATTAATTTTTAGTCGTTTTAAATTTTTTTTTAATCTGAGTATAGTTGACACACGCTGTTACATTAGTTTCAGGTGTACAACATAGTGACTTAACTTCTCTATAAGTTATTTTATGCTCGCAACAATTGTAGTCAACTTCTGTCACCATACAGTGTTATTACATTATCATTGACTATATTCTGTATGATGTGCCTTTTATTTTTCTAGCTTATTCATTCTTTTCATAACTGGAAATCTTTATCTCCCTCTCTTCTTCACCAATTTTGCCTATTCCCCATCCCACTTCCTTTTGGCAACCATTAGTTTGTTGTCTGTATTTATAGGATTGATTCTGCTTTTTGCTTGTTTATTCATTTGGTCTTTTTTAGATTCTGCCTATTAACTTATAGTTTTTTAATTTGTTTTTTGCTGAAAGATTCTAACTCTCTTCTCTTACAACATTTGACCCATATATGTTATAATATTGATTATATTATATAATAATAGGGCTGTGTTTCCAGTAACTTTATTAGACTGAGAGATTGAATGTAGGTCCCTTATACTTAAAAATGACACATAGGCCATGGCTGTCATGATCTAGGGCCATATTCCATTCTGGCTTAACCACAGCAGTGACTGGTATTACTTCATGTGACATCAGAGAAATGGGAAGTCAATATTAAATAATGGTGATGGATATGGGTTCTGCTGTTTATGTATCTTCCTCATCTCAGGAACAATAATACTTATAGCACATAATATCTGTATCACAGAATTATAGAAATTAAAATTGTATGTTTTGTAGTCAGTGCAAATTTTCAACATTTGGGAAGCATTTAGTAACAACATTTGGCTTTTTTATTGAGAAAATTTTTCCTAGATTGTAAGTATTCTGGAAATTTCTCTCTTTCCTCCCCAAACTAAGAAGTAAGAACCTTCCAACGGCGGCAGCAGTTTTAAGGACACAGATGAGATACAGAGGAACTATTTTCTGGGAAATTGACAGCAGTAGCAAGCATTTGGCAGAGTGACTTAAAGGGACTCAGACGTCTGCTGGTCTAGTACAATTAAGAAGATAGATAGTTATGGATACTGAAACATTTGACGAAGAGTATTCATTTAGATTATGGTTTTATGATAATCTAGACAAATAAAAGACAAAACTGTCTTTTTATTGATGCTAAATTCTTAAAAGAAATATGTGTACATTCTGATGTAAGGCTTTGTAAGCCATGAAGAACTACACCAGGCATTAAATGAATGTACAAATGGAGATCTGACTAACTCTGGAAGATGAAGAATAACAAGTCAGATCAGATGGAGTAGACACTGTGGCTAATAATATCACCATCCCCCTACCAATACAGGAATGCCTGTTAATGATTCCTTATTAGTCATTTTTTTCACTCTACATGTAGGTTTGTTAAAGTTTTTGCTTGTATAAATGTTGATGTGATTGAATAACTCTTAAATATTTAAATGTCTGCATAAAATGCTAAGTTAAAGACTTTTCCAGAGGTTGCACAAGATAATTATCTAAATATAATGATGGAATGTTACTAACAATTTACAACCTATATTCACATGTTCAATTTTAGACCAGCTAATCATTTATACTTTTTTGTTTGTTTTGGCTGCCATTTCAAAACTCACCTTTCTGTATGGGCCAACTGTTAATGCAACATATCCTGTTAATGATTGTTAAGAGAATTGTAGAGAATGACAGATCTTAGAAAAATCATTGTAATGTTAAACAAAAAATACATATTAAAAAAACTCTCCTAGGATAAAGCCATCAGGAAACTCTCATAATGACCATAGTTTTTTTGAGAAAGATATAAACAAAACAAAACAAAACAAAAAAAAACAACACCCTGCTTAGCTTAATTTAAGCTCATTAATCTGAGGCTTTTATATTCCTACATTCAATTATCATTTAATAATAGGTTTTTTAATGTTTTTAAGCAAAGTTTATTTTTTCTTTTTAAATAAATGGTTATTCAAATAAGATTCAGCTTGCTAGTTAAGAGTTTATCTAACGTTCCTTTATGCATTGTTATTGTTAACATTTTAAGTTGTTTTTTCCTTTAGGCTTTCTACCTTCCACATTTAACTGTTTTATTTTATTCTTTAAAATATGGATGGGTCACCTGGCAGGACAGTTGGTTAAGCATCTGACTCTTGGTTTTGGCTCAGGTTTTGATGTCAGGGTGGTGAGATCCAGCCCCGTGATGGACTCCATACTTAATGGGGAGTCTGTCTAAGATTTTCTCTCCTTCTCCCTCTTCCCCTTCTGCTCATGCTCTCTCTCTCTCTGTCTCTCTGTAATGTAAACAAATAAATCTTAAAAAATATATATGGAATAGAAAAATTATAACAATAAAGCTATGTGACAAATCTATGTGGCAAAGCAAATATAGATATGTTACAAAGCAAAATTTGCACCCAATGAAGTCGAACAGGTAAGGAAGACTTTATTAAATGCTATTGAAATAGGAAAGAGAATCTGAATACAATAAATGAAAGGTGGGACAGGTTTTAAGAGCAGATTGGGGGAAATCACAGACCATCTGTGTTTGCTAATTGGCCTCACCCAAGAGAAAAGGCAGTTTCCCAATTTGGAACAAGATGCTCAAGGAAGTTAAGCTCTTACCCTTCCACAGAGACTGGGAGATGGGGGCATTATATTCTGGATGATTTCATTTAAAAGGGATTGCTCCCAAGCCCTTGAGAAAGAATCCTGAGCTATAAATCTGATTAGAAGATTTTTAAGTGAATTAGGATCAACGGAGCAAAGAAAGAATATATAATTATAAGTTTGTGAAGTAAGTGCTCTAGTTAAGGGGAATAGGACAGAACACTAAAGTTTGGTCCCTGTTGGTTATAGGTTTCCTGCAGTAGACAGTGTCCTCCTTGAGGGCAGTGAGAGACTAAATGTACAGAGAGACTAAAGCCAGATCACATATAAAACTTGTACTCTGACCCATGGTCTCTGCAGCAGCCAGGTCAGGACTTGCTCAGTAACTGACAACCTACCTAATTTTTGCCCTGACTTCCAACTTAGCGCCAACCAGAGAAACCTCAGTCATGCTCCCCTAACCCATCACATAGGACGCCCAGCTTCATTTAGCCAGCTCCAGGTTTCCCATGTCAGCAAGCTCTGATCAGAGCAGACCTGAAGCCTTCCCTTTTTCCACCATAAAGCTTTCCCACTCTCCCTGTCTTTGAGCTTCTGCCACATAGAAGTGATGGTGGCTGACTCCCTTGCAACAGCAAGCTTTAAGCAATAGTCTTTGCTCATTCCCATTTGTTTGGTCTTCATTTATTTCCACAGAAGCATTTATTTCCATAGAAGGATCCAGGACTATGGGTGATTAATAGTACCAACTCTATTAAAGAGAGAGTTTTTGTGTAAAGACTTCGGTGCTAACAACACACTGGAGAAAGAATACTGTAAGAAATTAATAATATAGTAGCACTCAGCCTGAATCACTTACTGATTTAGTGACCTTAGACAATTTAATAAGTTGCGTCCTTTAGTTTCACCTCTATTTTTGGAGTAATAATTCAACTTAGTAGTTATTTGAACATTAAATTAGATAATGTTCGGGAACATTGTTTCTCCTTCTGTATGCATTATTTCTCTATTCCAGTGTTTGGAGGGAGCCACTGTCTTGCAGGCTTAATTCTAAAAGGATATAAATTGACCTTAAAATGCTGCTCAAGAAAAAGAAATGGTTAACAATTTTTTGTTTCTATCTGTAGTGACTGTGACTAAAGAAGTTTAAATTCTTGTGCATTAGCTGAAAAAGAGCTCCAGGGAAAAATGGCCCAGAAAGGAAAAGACAAAAACACCCTCAGGCCAGCCATTGCTATGCAACTGAACCTGAAAGGTGCAGGTGATAGTCTTGGGCAACCACCAAAGCCTCTGGGTTATTCTGCAACTAATGACTTACAGCAACTGAATCAGCTGTACAATTTTGTTTTGTTTAATAGTTTTTCTTTTCTATAAATTATATATTAAGTAGACAGTGCAACTACATGACCCAAATAAAGCAACCAGGTGAAAGGTATAAAGAGTCCTTCTTCTTCTTCTTTTTTTTTTTTAAGATTTTGTTTATTTATTTGACAGAGAGAGAGAGAGAGAGAGAGAGAGAGAGAGAGAGGTCACAAGTAGGCAGAGGCAGGCAGAGAGAAAGAGAGGAGGAAGCAGGCTTCTTGCTGAGCAGGGAGCCCGATGCAGGCCTGGATCCCAAGACCCTGAGATCATGACCCGAGCCGAAGGCAGAGGCTTTAACCCACTGAGCCACCCAGGTGCGCAATAGTGCTTGCTTCTACACCTATTCTCAGTTCTCCCAGATCCTTACCCTCCAACCGAGAATCCTACCAACACTGATAAACACTTGTGTTAGTTTCTTGTTCAAACTTCCAAGAGCATTTTTTTAAATAACAAAAGTATATGATTATGCTCTTGATGTTTAATGTAAAATATAGGCTGGTATATCCCTTTGTGGATCACTTGGCTTGACCTAACAATATATTTTGGTGGTTTTTACCTTTCTGTACGTAAAGAGCTTCCTCAATCTTCATTTTTTAATGCATTTGTTTGTGTTTGTAATGTTTTAAAAACTACTGAATCTCAAAGCTGTCCTACCATTCATTTAACAGGTACCCAGGGCTATGCATTTAAGTAGATTCCAGACTTTAGTTATTGTGAACAATCCTGGGATGAATAAACTAGTACACTTGTCATCTCAATCCTGTGCATCTCCTTCTTTCCTGTATGTGAAATGTGTATCTAGCATATCTAGAATAAATTCCCAATAATGGAATTACTGAGTTAGAATGTATGCATAGACATAGAGGTAGATATACACCTAGACACAGACCTGAATCTAGATAGAGAGATGTAAAGATATAAAGGTAGAGATAGGTATATAAATAGATATGTACACACATACATAATAAAATTACTCTATATATGGAAAGATACAAAGTTTCCATCACTGATTTCCAATTTATGTTACTTTCACCCTATTTCTTCACATTTAACACATGCTAAGTATTATTGAATATGTGGCTTTTACAAGGCTGATAGGTGAAAATCAGTATGTACTTTTAAAGTGTCTTTGTGTTATTCTGAGTAAAATATACTGTGCTTTGTTCTAAGTTTAATGGAACTTGCCTTGTCCAAAGACTGTCTTTTCATACTCTTTGCTTGTTCTCTATGTTTTAAAATCAAGTTGTAAAAGATCTTTATGTTAGAGATATATTATCTCTTTGCATATGGTTAGTGTAGTAACATTTTTCTGCAAATATCTGTATCTGTATGTATATCTATAGATATTGAAAGAACATTTCAATCTTTTCTTTATGGCTTTGAGATTTTTTTCCTCTCTCCAACAATATAAATGAGGTCACTTGAACTTTCTTCTAGTCTGTTATAGACAATCCCTTTTAGTTTAAATACTTGACTAGTTTTAGAGTTTCCCTGCGTTAAGTTATGGATTTGGCTAATTTTTCCCCCCACAATTCCAATTAGTCATCCCAAGCTCATTGGTTCCCACATATTGAATTAATACCTTAAATATGTCCTAAATTGGCAAATACATTTAGGTGTATTTATAAAGTGATTCTCCTTTCCCAGTATTTTGTCTACTTATGTGCCAGTAATAAGCAGCTTTATTGACTGGTACTTATTGTATGTATTTAATTCTGGTATATTGTAAGAATTCAATTTTTTTTTGGTATTGACAGATCTTTTTATATAGATGATGTATTAGAGTTATATTTGTATTTATATTGACCCTACATAATTATATAGAATCGAATATTTATACAGCTCACAAAATTTTATCTAATAGATGAAAATTTTATTCTCTAGATGAGGAATAAAGAGGGGCCATTTATCAGACTTGCTTTCTGATTTAGGAAAAGAAAGCATAATTCTTTGCAGTGGTTGTTATTGTAGTAATTATTTTTATCAAACCAAACAAACATTTATTTTTATGAATTACAAGAATAAGTTGTATTTCAAGTGGCAGAATATATTTCAAGTGTAAGCTTATTGACTCTGGTAAGAATATTAGTAAGCAGTGGGTGCTTTACAATCTTAGGTTGAATCACTGTGTTTTTAGTTCAGAAATGAGATATAGGCTCTCTTTATACTATTTCTCAAAAATGTTTTGGAAAGGAATGAAACCGACAACCAGGGAATAAAGCTTAATGAAATATAATCATCAAAAGTAAAGGATTCTGTGAAAGAAAAATGTCCAAATAATCTCTCAGGTTGTACAATCTTGCTTTCTGATTGGGTAGTAACTGTAACATTATCATGGTTTCTAAAAGAGCCATTTTTACATTTATTTAGATGATGATTCAAAGTCAACTAATATCAATTAATGCTTGCCAAGTGCCTCATGTTGTGATAAGCACTTCTACATCCATAATGCATTTAAATCTAACTGTGATTCTGTGACATAAGGAAATTTTTATTATGTTATAAATTATTAAAATAAACTAGAAAAGTTTATCAGTGCTTCCTACATGCTGGAACTAAGATTTTAATAATGGTTTTGGAATTTCAGTTCCATACTCATTCCACCACAGAAGTTCCTGAGGTTTTTCAGTGACTAAAGTGATAATAGACATGATGGTTTATTCTTTTACCTAATAACATTTCAAGTAATTCTTTGAATATATATATTCTTTGTTCATTTTCTTTATAACCTAGACATTCTTAAATTTAAGCCACTTTATTTATTATTCACTAGTCAAATAAGAATGGCATTTTTGTCCCAGAACATAGACTAAAAGTTTACGGCCTGTGTTGCTGTGGTCAGTTAAGGGAGTAAAATCTGTCTTTCCTTATCAATTTCACTGATAAAGTTAGGCTTTTCAGGAGAATGTAGGAGCTCATTTGTTTAGGTATCTGTCTGGTACATAGAAATACATAAGAAAATTTCCAGTATGGTAGAATTTGTAATTGTTCCACTCAAAAATTATAATCTATTAATATCTAAGTTTCTTTATTTGTTCTCATCAAATCTAAGTTTAAATACAGATGTAAATAATTAACCCGATATGTTGATGAGTTATGTATGTATATATATAGACTTATATTTTGAATTAATTTAATATTTTAGTTGGTTACATATTTACATAATTTAAATTCAATAAATGTTAAAATTTAATTCATGAAAAATAATGTCTCCCTTTCACCCCTGATGCCCAACCAATAATTTGATTTCAATAAGAATGAAAAGCTAATCAGTGAAAAGTAATTATCTTCCACCCACCCTTGATCTTGTAATCACTGCCTATTATCAATTATATGAATCTTTAGAAATCTATAAGTATATATAATTTTTCTTTTTTAATAATTATATTCTATTGTTTTTAAGAAAAATTATATTCTATACACACTATTCTTGCTCTATGTATTATAAATTTATCCATATCGGGGCACCTGGGTGGCTCAGTGGGTTAAAGCCTCTGCCTTCGGCTCAGGTCATGATCTCAGGGTTCTGGGATCGAGCCCTGATTCGGGCTCCCTGCTCGGTGGGGAGGCTGCTTCCTCTTCTCTCTGCCCGTCTCTCTGCCTACTTGTGATCTCTCTCTCTCTCTGTCAAATAAATAAATAAAATCTTTGAAAAAACAAAACAATAAAAAAATAAATTTATCCATATCAATCCTTAGGAAGCTTTTTTAGTTTTTATGATGATTGCATCCTGTTGTATTGATATAGCATAATTTACTGAATACATTCATACTATAAAGTTTGCTATCAGCAAAACAAGCAAACAAAGAAACAAACCAAAACAAACAACAATAGCAAAAATCACTACGCAAAATTTCAACTATAGTTCATGCATTATTTTACACATATCTACTATATCTGTGAGCTAAATTCTTAGGACTGTAATTGGTAGAAATTCCCAATCATCACTCACAGAGTTTAGTGCCAATTTATTTTTGAGTCAGCAATAAATCAGAGTGCCTATTTTGTCCATAGCCTGGCTTTTAGAATTTTGTAAGACTGATTGACTGTATACAGTACATATGTATTCATGTCTATATTATATGTATATATAAATATGTATTTTTAGTTTAAAACTAAACTGACTTATACTAACAAACTGAAAATTTGACAGACTAAAATTTTATAATGAATGAAATGAGCGTTTCTCATATATTTAAGGACAACGTTGTTTTTCATTTTTTGTGTAACATCTGTGGGTATAATTTGCTGATTTTTCTACTGAATAGATCTTTTGCTTATTTTTTTAAATAGATATGCTCTAATTGCTAAAACAATTACTACTGCAATGTGTTTTTCAAACCTCTTTTTCTATTTTTTTTTTTTGCCTTTGATTATGCTCATGGCATTTCTTGGCACTTATAATAGTTTCTTCCCCATCCCCCATGACATAGTCTCCTTTTCTAAGCTTTTCTTCTCTCTCTCTTTTTTTCTCCCCCCTCCTTTTTTTTTTTTTTGTATTTTCTTTTTTTTTTTTAAGATTTTATTTATTTATTTATTTGACACAGAGAGAGAGATTACAAGTAGGCAGAGAGGCANTTTTTTTGTATTTTCTTTTTTTTTTTAAGATTTTATTTATTTATTTATTTGACACAGAGAGAGAGATTACAAGTAGGCAGAGAGGCAGGCAGAGAGAGGAGAGAGGAGGAAGCAGGCTCCCCGCCGAGCAGAGAGCCGGACATGGGCCTCGATTCCAGGACCTTGGGATCATGACCTGAGCCTGAGCCGAAAGCAGAGGCTTTAAACCACTGAGCCACCCAGGCGCCCTTTTTTGTATTTTCTTTTGGTTTTTAGCGACTATATGTTTGGAAGTGGGAGGTGGGTGTCATAATTCTAAACAACTTCTTTCTCTAGACAGGGATCATCAAACTATGTTTGATGACAAATCTGGTCACTGACTATTTTTATAAATGCACTTCATAGGAGCATAACCATACCTGTTTGTGCATTATTGTGCAAAAATGGCGGACTGAGTCATTGCAATAAAAACCTTATGGGTTGCAAAGCCTAAAATATTTTCTATCTGGCACTTTACAGAAAAATTTTACCAGCGCCTTCTCTTTACATTTCTATGAGGCATTATCTTTATCTATATTTTACAAAACATCAAGTCCCAGATGAAGTGAGGCTAAGAAATGTTTTCAAAACTTTTGAGAAGTTTGAAGCATTTTCAAAAGAAAAATTTTCAATTAGCCTATCTCGGATTTTACTCAGGTCTCTCTGACTCCAGAATTGAAGTTAAAACCACTGTGTACTTATCCCCATTACCTAAAAAATGCATTTGTACACTGAACGTATAATTGTACTTCATTGGGACCCACTAAACTCAAATTTGACCGCACAAGACTCACAGACAATGAAGTCTTTGTGGAGGACATACTTAATTTTGTAAAAGTATACAAGCATTTGAACATTACAGATGGCTTCATGAGGGCAGAGAATTTCTGCATGCCCAAAGACACCTAAAAGCCCATACGTATCATTCACAAAGAAATATTTTGATAACTACTATAACTAAGCATGTCAAAAATCTCAAAGCCATATAAATACTTGAAATAATAATCTGTGACATGACTATGTACTTATCAGGAATATGACCTTGATAATGGGATGAAGAGTGAAAAGAATTGAGTTTTTTATACACAACACATAATGATAGGCAACAGAAAGCTGTTCGATAAATCCTTAGAAAACTTGTGGTTGACTTTCATTATTTTCTATAAAATGTTCTTTGCAATTGAGAAAACTTTCTGACCTTCCTAGAAAAACACAATAAAACAGATTAACCAAACAACTACAAAAACTGTTATTTTCCCTGACACTCTGATTTAGTGGTAGCCTCTAATTAACTGTTGCAGCAAATCAAAATGTGGCTGGAAATTCTCAATCTGTTAAATATTTTTTATCATCCATGAAACTAAGCCTGAGAATAAAACATTGCCCATTATTCAGTGTTTCTGTTGAATGTAGAGAGTAGATATTTTTCAATATGCTGTTGGGCTATACTTGTCAGCCTGACTGGCTTGTGTTTTCGTCTTCCTTAATGGTTTCAAAACTTTCTTTTCAGTCAACTTAAACTGAAAAATAGTAATGCGCACTGTACGACATTAAAATAAAAGTATTTTAAAACATTTATTGGTTTTGATTGCAAGGTTCTAAATTGTTTATCTGGAAGATGGATATCTGGATATTGTAGCAAAAAGCAACAGTAAGATGGAAATTCAGATTGAAAATGTCTCTGCAACGATATAGCCTTTGTACATTTGACAGTGTTGAAGATGATTATTCTTATTTTTTCTTTCTGAGAGTTATACTGACGGTAGAGAAATTATGAATTATAAAGTATTGAATAATTATATANAAAAAAAAAAAAAAAAAATCTTTAAAAAAAAAAAAAAAAAAAAAGAAAATGTCTCTGCAATGATATAGCCTTTGTACATTTGACAGTGTTGAAGATGATTATTCTTATTTTTTCTTTCTGAGCACCATATTAGTTATACTGACGGTAGAGAAATTATGAATTATAAAGTATTGAATAATTATATAGATGTGCCATTGCAAGAGAATTTGGCATAACTCTTGTATCAAAATAAATGAAAATTGAATGATGTATTGCTTACAACTTCTAAGTATTCTTCAAATATTTTAAGTAAAACAAAATAATGAAGAACAAAAATCAAATGTAGTGATTGGGGTTTTTTTAAAGGATGTAGTAATCTTCACAGATAGTTTGCTCATTTTAATTTTGTCCCACATTTCTAGAAATGATACTAAATATTCGAATAATTTCCAAGATCAAAAAAATGTTCCCTTTAAAGTCAATTGTATGTGGTTTTCATGTGTATTTCTGTGTACATATGTGCAGATGTGCATGTTTTGCCTTTTATCATGACTTGTGATTTTTTTTCTGTTGAAAACTGTACATGTTGTATCAAGTAATAAGAACAGATATAAATAGTTTTTTAATGTAAAACTTTATGTTTGCTTGACTAGGAGTTGAACTATGTTTACTGTTTGCTGGACCTGTAGATGTCAGAGGCTTCAGTTCTCTTCAATGTCCTTTCCTGTCTTCCTGTTGTCTTTGGTTTTCCTTAGGCACTCCTTCTTTAACAGAGTGTGAGCCTTGAAACACTTTGAGCTGTGTGCCCTATTATTATACAGGAGCCCTGTTGATGTACCGCTAAGATGTTAGGGGAGGGAAAGCATTCAGTAAAACCGTGATTAGGTTTTCAGTCATTCAGTGGATCTATGTCCCTGTCTTCTAACTCTCACAAGTGCTTCTTAGCATTCATCTCACTCCTTAGGTGAGGTAGGAACGGGTATTCTGCAGAATGGTTATTTCTCCCCTTTCCTTGGCAAATCAAGAGGACTATTCCCTGCTCTTCATTGGGAGAATTTGGTAGAGTTCTTGGAGTAAAACTCCAAGTATAGGGCACCATCTTTGGCTGGGCAATCAGGAATTTTTCATTCTTAAGCTAGTCCACACTCAGCTTCCAGCAATTTGTTAAGGTCTCTGTTCAGGGGCTCCAGTAACCTCTGCTTCAAGTAAGCTGATCGGTATTCTCTGAATTCACCTGTCTCTCCAGTTTTCAGGTGGCAGCTTGCACTGTGACCTCAATTCTCTGATAGAGCTAAGGAAAGTCATTGTATTTCAATTTGTTCAGTTTTCTTTTTCTTGTTGTGAGTAGAAGTAATGACTTGAAAGTTCTTTACATGTTTTAAGGGAAACTGGAATCCAACAGTGATGTTTCTAAATAACTTGCAAATTTAAATACTCATTGAAAAAAATCAGAGTAAAGAAGGTACCTGTCTTCATAGTGCNTCTAAATAACTTGCAAATTTAAATACTCATTGAAAAAAATCAGAGTAAAGAAGGTACCTGTCTTCAGGTACCTTTAATTTAACCTTTNGTCTTCATAGTGCTCAAGGTTAAATTTAAGTGAATATTATAATCAACAACCATTGAAACATTCCATATGTACTAGTTACTTACTTGGGACCACTTTAGAACAGGAGGCAGTTTCCAGGTTGGTTCTAGAAATCTCTTCTGCCTTTAAATTCTTCAGCTTTATGGGTGATCTTAGGGTTATATATTGGCTTACAGTAAAAAAAAGAAGAAGAAAAGGAATATACTGTTTTATAAGGGAAGATATTGTAATTCATAGTGAAAACCCAAAGTGATTTCCCAAAACAGTCATAGTAAAGCTATTGTAAAAACCACCAAAAAATTGGTTATTTTAAAAGTACATGATTAGAATAAATACGAATGTTTTACTGTGCTTAGGACCTAGGTAGTTCCAGACAAAGATAAATTTCTTCTTCAATAACAGAAGTACAAATATTTAGTGGGATAGAAGAAAACATGAATATTACAATGTTGTTTACTGTACAAAATACAATTAGAGCTCATAGGTACTGCTCCTTAAAATTCAAACTCATAAATTTTCCTTAAGAGTTCAGAATTAATGAGGCCTTGCAAGTGATTATTAGCCACTTTCATAAATGACTTCCTATGAAAAAATTTAATATGTCTAAGACCTACAAAGAGTAACTAGCCAGTAAATTATTTCGGCTAAATGATACCTTCCTTGGCTCAGTTGTGAGGCAAAGTTACCTGTGTAAGATGCTAAAATATACCACTAGGCATATGCTTATAAATAATCTTCTGTTTTGTTAATAGACATTTTATACTTAAATTATGATTTTTAACTTCCACATCTAATATCAAAAGATAAAAATTCTACTTTATTTCTCCTATGTCTATCCTTCTTAGGAAATTTGCATTTACTTGGCAACTTAATGTTTTAATGCACCCTTTAATAGCTAGAAGATTCAATTTTCTTGTAAGAGTAACAAATGTCAAGAAAGGTTTATTTTCTTAAAAAATAAGAACCAATATACTTATGAAAGGTGTTTTATTTTTATTATTCTTTTTAAAGATTTTATTTATTTATTTGACAGAGAGAGAGAGAGAGAGAGAGCACAAGCAGAGGGAGCAGGAGAGAGAGAAGCTACTTGATGTGGGGCTTGATCCCAGGATCATGACTTGAGCTGAAGGCAGAGGCTTAACTGATTGAGCCACCAACGTGTACATGAAACGTGTTTTAAAACCACTGTGATTCTGTAATAAATAGGCCAAAACATTGAATAATTATTACGTTCCTAATTCGAAGGCAATATATTAACATTCCAATCAATGTTAAGATCTATCCTCAAAGGTAAATTATTAAACTTTGAAAAAGAGGTTTTGCTTTACGTTATGGAGGAACAACAACAAGAATATTAATTTGTAGATAATTAATTCTTGATTGTAAGTTATAAGCATCTTAACAAATTTATATTTTAAACAAGTTCAAAGAAAAAATAGTTTATCTTCACTTAATTCTTTCTCTTCCTTCCTTCCTTTCCCTCCTTCCTTCCTTCCTTTCTTCCTTCCTTCCTTCTTTCCTTTCTTTCTTCCTTTCTTTCTTTCTTTCTTTCTTTCTTTTCTTTTTCTTTCACCCATGATTTACAGAAATAGGATCAAGAAGAGTTTGTTCTATTCGGAGATTTTGAATACAAGTTCTTATTCCAGATTTCCATTTTGAATTCTCTCTGGTACGCATTGATTTTAGCTGAAATGATATCCTCATTCTCTTGAACTTCCACCAAATGGTAAGTAACAGAGCAGATGGAAACTTAGGAAAGATACATAAACAAAGACAAAAGTTACAGATAAGTGAAATAAATAGAGAAAAAAACCTCTGAAACTTAGCTTAAAGAAACAAGATCCTCAATGGTTTGTAATATATTTAATAGGATCTGGGTTCTTGACCTCAAACTGTAGTATACTGTGCCATTTTAGGTTAATTTGAGGTAAACTTTTTTTTAAGTTTTATTTAAATTCCAGTTAGTTAACATACAGGGTAATATTAGTTTCAGAGGTCCAATATAGTGTTTCTTCACTTCCATACAACACATGGTGCTCATCACAAGTACACTCCTTTACCCCATTATCTATTTAATCCATCCCCCCACCCCCCTGCCTCTGGTCACCATCACCTTATTTTCTATAGTTAAGAGTCTGTTTCTTGCTTTGCCTCTCTTTGTCTCTCTCTTTCTCCCCTTAGCTTATTTGTTTTGTTTCTTAAATGGAGCTAGAGTGTATTATGCTAAGTGAAATAAGTCAGTCAGAGAAAGACAAACACCATACGATTTCACTTTTGTGTGGAATTTAAGAATTTAAGAAATGAACAGTTTCAACATGTATGTTTCACTTATTGTTTTCACAATCCAAAGCAAACAAATCAAAATTACTTAAGTATTTCTATTAAAACATAGCAATAGCAACACAACTTTAGTAACTCCTGGACCTCTTTAAATTTAAAAATAGAGTAATATTGTTTTATAGCCCCCAAATATAATCATGATACTGTTTTAATATAAGTTTCATTATTATTTAGGTATGATAAGGTCAACAGATCAGGAGATGTGATTGTCGTTGAAAATATAGTTTATTATGTTCACAGATCCCAAGAATAAGGGGCCCTCCACAACTTAAAGGGTCGCATGGGAAGGACCAGGTCAGTAGGAAGTCAGGGGTGGGGAATAATTGTGGTAAGAGCCTATATTGTGGTTTCCATGGGAATGACTTGAGTGAGACAGGGTTAGCAGGTTTAGTATTGGCTACTTTGAATACTTTCAGTGGGCTCTGGAGTATAGGGACTGTCCTCTGACTGCTTGGGGGTGATTAGGGCTTGTGGATTGTGCCCAGAGTGTGATAGCCTAATAAAGGGGGTAGCTGGGCATGGAACTCTGGTTTGGTTTGGATTTGCAAAGTGCTCTCATGGGTGGTTGTTTACTATCTTTAGGAATTGGCTAACCCTGGGAAGGATAGTCTCTGGGGTCAGCAGGACCCCAGATATCAAAGTCTTGATGCAGAAAATAAAAGACATGGCTAATACAGATACTTGACAATGTAGACACATTTTCTTTGCAAATGAAGTAATTTATGTTCTTGAAATAAAATATTACAATTTATGTTCTGCCTCATTTCAAACAATCATTTGGGTTTAGTGAGTCCTCCCACTGGATGATATATTGATAAGAAATACAGCAACAAACATTTCCAAGTGTTTTCATTAAGTCAAATATCTTTGTAAGGTTAATGAATAGAGTGTAAATGTATGTTCTGCATGCAGTAAAAATCAATAAACTGTGCTACATTGTTGCCTTAAGCCACAATAAAATTCCAGGAGTCCATTGTTGAAAATAACACATCTTAGATGATATTGGAAATAATTTGACTTTAGTAAAAAAAAACAAACAAAAACAAATAAAAACTTTGGATATGATTTGACTACAGAAAAAGTATTATTTGGATAATAATGTCTAATTTCCCAAAAGCACAAGAGAATTCTCTATCCCAGTTCTAACCCTTCACAGTAAAATCCAAAATTAAGAAAATTCTTAATCTTAATCTTTTTCTCCCCTGAAAATTCCAAGAGAAAGAAAACACAGATTACAGAATTCTATAAATTATACATGATGTATGATTTTATCTGTATGGGGTCTCTCAGTTGGGCACAATTTCACTATTAACAGTTTATAGGCATCTTTGTAAAAGCTTCTCTTTCAGAGCATTTTTCTCTCATTCTCC
This sequence comes from Ailurus styani, assembly GCA_002007465.1. Lineage (NCBI taxonomy): Eukaryota > Metazoa > Chordata > Mammalia > Carnivora > Ailuridae > Ailurus > Ailurus styani. Next base: position 4,595,117 of record LNAC01000092.1, on the reverse strand, counting down.
TCACATTTCCAGAGTAAACATTCTTTTTATTTCCCATTGTAAAAAATTGTATTTAATTTTATTATACTTTTTCTTTAATATATAATGACCAACTATCTGAAATTAAAATTTCAGGTGCCTTTTTAATGTTTCCTATATTATAGTGTGATACTGCAAAATAAAAATTGTAAAATAACTATTTTAAAGTAGTCACACAAAATATTGAGGCTTAAAAGCAAATATATATTATGTTTTAATGTTTTAACCACAATATTAAATAATTTTATTGAGTTTAACTAAATTATTTGGTCCTTAAAAGTTGTCCAGTATTCATTTAGGGACCTCAAGATCCGTAATAGTATTGACTGATACATGCATCTATGTGAGATCTTTCAATCAATTTTCTTTAAGTTAAGGAAGTGGCCTAGATAGTCTTTGCCATCTCTTCCAAGTAATTAAAGATGGTTTAACAGTTAACAAATAATCACATAACATCCATTTGGGTATCTTGCAATTGTAAATCAATAAATACAAGTGGACATGCCTGGTTTTGTGAAGATTGCTGCTACAGAGTCAGAACTCAGCTATAGGACTAACTTTCTTCTGTCTTCTCTATCTATATAGGAATGTATGCACTTTAAGATGCTATATCTATATATTTTTTTATGTTATGTATTGAAAGTTTGGCAGTATCAATCTCATTTAACTATAGCCAAACTTATAAAGTCAGTTCATTTTTTGGTAAATGTTCTCTTCACTCAGGTGGCATTTACCCACCTATATTGGTGTTTTGTGAATGTATATTTTATTTTATTTTATTTTATTTTATTTTATTTTATTTTAAAGATTTATTTATTTATTTGACACAGAGAGAGATCAGATCACAAGTAGGCAGAGAGGCAGGCAGAGAGAGAGAGGAGGAAGCAGGCTCCCTGCTGAGCAGAGAGCCTGATGCAGGCCTCAATCCCAGGATGCTGAGATCATGACCTGAGCCGAAGGCAGAGGCTTTAACCCACTGAGCCACCCAGGAGTCCGTGAATGTATATTTTATGACAGAGGGCATGCCACTTCCATGTGTCCTCATGATTAAGTGACAATCATATAGTTTTTAAATTAATAAACACTGAATAATTAGTTGACAATTTTTTGTATGTAGAGGGTTGTATAATAAATAGCACCATTTCTTATTATTATGTTTGCTTTCAAGTCCTTTTTCTTTAATGGGAAGTATTTAACATATAATGCAAAGATCAAAAATTATCTTTAGGATTTATAAATATAACAGGAAATTGGCATATAGCAAATAACAAAATAATGTTTAATAGTTTGATATAGGTTTCCTAGTTATAATTTTTAAAGCTAAAAGAGAAATGTTTTACAAATACTTCGATTTAGAGAAATATTTGGATGAAATGAATTAAACTTCATTCTTACACTCTCCTATAACACTTACAATTTATACAATGCTTATTTGAAACTTGTTTGATAAGAAAAAGAAGCTTTTCTGTGTTTAGACAGATCTAGGATCAATGGTCATCTCGAACATTTACTGTGTAAGTTCAGTTAGTTATTTAAATTCTTTTAACTTTGTTTTCTCATCTGTGAAATTGGCTCATGGAAATAATAAACATACCTCTCAGGGTTGTTTAAAACATATATGAGATAATATTGCAGGAAAGATATAAACTTTTAAGTAAAGACTAACCAGCTGACACTCAATAAATGATACTTTATGTGTGGGTGTTTATGGGTGTGTGTCATGATGGTGTGTCATAATCTTCACACCTCTGAAAAGAGTTATCTTATGTACCTTGGTATTATTTCCTGGCTCTTCCAGAGATTAATGCCTTGTCTTTTTTTTTTTTTAAGATTTTGTTTATTTATTTGAGAGGGAAAGAGAGAAATTTATTTATTTATTTATTTATTTATTTATTTATTTATTTATTTATTATTTGAGAGGGAGAGAAAGAAAGGGAGAACTATGTAAAACATGTTTTACATGTATGTAAAGGGAGAACAAAGAGAGAGGGAGAAGCAAAGGGAGAAGCTAGAAGCAGACTCCCGCCAAGCAGGGAGCCCCACCTAGGACTCAATCCCAGGACCCCGAGATCATGACCTGAGCTGAAGGCAGAAGCCCAACTGACTGATCCATGCAGGCACCCTGCCTTGTCATCTTTAATTTCTTGGCTCAAGCACTACCTTCTCAGAGGTGGCTTTTCTAGCTTTATATGTAAATAATTTTCAATAATCTCTCTCTATCACTTTATTTTCATTTAATTTCTTCATAGAATGTTTTACTAGACATTAACATGTATTTTACTTGTTAGCATTCCATTAAACTGCCCACCTTCAATTAAAGATTTTCTTTGTTTTTTTCATTCAATAAACCTTTTTTTGAGAAAGTAGATAAAGAAGAAATGTTTTTTTGTCATTTTAAAATAAAACATGGGAATCTTGCAAATTTTCCAATGTTCCAGTCCATTCTCAACAGGTGAAAGCTAACATCCTGAAATGATTTTTGCTCTATCATACTGTTTTTCTTTTGAAGCATGTGTCTCATGATGCATTTCTTCTTAAACCCCCTTTAAAGTGATGCACCAAGTACTTTTTAGATTGTTTGTGGAACGATCAGTTTGGCGACAGTGGTATAGAGGGAGTCAGAAGTTCTGTCTTTGGATACACTGTAGTCTGTTTGAGAACTGAATTTTAGTAGAGATTTAATACAATCTATCAATATCAATAATGAATGAGTCATAAAGGGGCAGAGGAACCTTTAAATCTAACTTGTAGCCAAAGAAGAAACTTATTTATACATTCAGACATTTAAAGCCTCTGAATTTTTTCCCCACCCAAATGAAATAAAAGGAACCTTTTATTACCTTCTATGGAATTCAGCCTTTTGTTTGAGTTCAGACAGGGAATTTCTGTTGTCTACTTCATATATTTTAGGTCTCATTTTAGAAACTATAGGTAATATAGGGCAACTTCAACTAAGGTACAAGTTTCTGTATCTATTTATATTTTCTTATGTAAAATATTCTCCTGAGATGTTACACAATATTGACATTAAGGAACAGCATGGGAAAGAAAAAATAGTCAACATAAATGACAAAATAAATAGATCAACAACAACAACAAACCCACAAATGGCCTTGCACTTCACTGTATTCTGTCTTCGGTGTGACACACAAAATTCTAATGGAATCTGTCAATCATGTACATTATAATTCCTAATGCATGCTACAGAATGATATTCTCTGGCATTCTTTCATTTTTGTCTTTTAATTAATTGCCACAATTAGCAAATTCTCTTCAAACAAATATAACACTTGCTATAAATGTCAAAATGTATATAAGGACACAAAGGAAGGAAGCTGCATTCAGCATCTTTAAAGAGTTCACAAATCACCTAAGCTTATAATCCTTGTCTTAGTTTTATATACTCAGTTCATCAAAACACTGAACCTTAACTTTTCCCTGAATTATTTTTTGTCATTCATTTTGAGCCTCTTATTCCACCCCAAAATGTCTTTCTTTGTGAAACTAGTAAAACACACACTCCCGAATAACTTCTACTCACCAGGCTGTATGTGTGAAGTTTTGCATTTTACCCCTCAGTCTCTGCTATTTCTAGATATGTCATAGAATTTTATATAATATCTAATAAGTTGATGTAATAGTAGGCATTATATAATATAAAGAGAACTAAACCAGCCCTTCTCAAATATTATATTATACATTTGTATTTATCACCTGAGAAACATATTTAAAGACAGATTTTGATTCCATCTGTCTAAGATCCCAGATTCTGCATCTCCAATGAGGTCCAAGATAATGCTGATTGATGTCGCTGGTCCAAGGAATATACTTTGACAAGGCTGTAGAATTTTCTTGGTTCAGGTTTCTGTACTATACTGTGGAAGTCCCTTAAATTATTGAGAATTACTTTCTTTGACTGTAAATTGGGTACAACAAACCAAACTATTTTTGTTAAGTTCTGAGCATCAAAAAATTATCATTCCTGTATATATTATGTAAACCACATTGTTCTATATAGATTAAAGGGTAGCTTTTTTTTTCATGTATTTTTTAGTAACCTACTTAATTCTATCCCTGATTGATTTACATCCACAAATACCTGAGTAACTATTTTTGGATTTTGGTCAGACTAATTGGTTTATGAGAAGCCATGTGCAGTAGAAAGTACTATCTGACAGTATTATTGAACCATGATATTTTGTTTATCACTGTGTGTACATCTCATAGAACAATTCTGTTCTCAATGCATTTTCTGAATAAAATGAATAATAGTTATCAGTTCACTCATTTATTCATTTAGCAAATATTTGTAGGCCATATACTACATAAAAATAGTAAATATAAAAACAGTTATTTCTTTGGAAAAATGTCTGTTCATGTCTTCTGCCCATTTCTTAACTGGAAATTAACCCATTTTATGAGTGTGGAGTTGATAAGTTCTTTATAGAATTTTTATAGTAACCTTTTATCAGATATGTCATTTGCAAATATCTTTTCCCATTCCACAGGTTGCCTTTTAGTTTTGGTGATTTTTTTTTCCTTTGCCCTGCAGCAGATTTTCATCTTTTGTTTTTATTTTTAAGATTTTATTTATTTATTTGAGAGAGAGTGAGGAAGAGAGAGCACAAATGGGGGGGCAGAGGAAGAGGGAGAGGTAGACTCCCCACTCAGCGGGGAGCCTGACATGTCCCTGGGCTCAGTCCCAGGACCATGGGATCATTACCTGAGCCAAAGGCAGATGCTTAACGCACTGAGTCACCCAGATGCCCCCGGAAGATTGTTATCTTTATGAGGTAGGTCCCAAAATTTCATTTTTACATTTGTTTCCCTTGTCTCTGGAGATGTGCCTAACAATAAGTTGCTATAGCCAATGTCATAGATGTTGCTGCCTGTGTTCTCCTCCAGGATTTTGATGGTTTCCTGTCTCACATTCAGGTCTTTCATCCATTTTGAATTTATTTTTGTGGATGGTGTAAGTAAATGATCCAGTTTCATTCTTTTCCATGTTGTCCAGGTTTCCCAACACCATTTGTTGAAGAGACTGTCTTTTTTCCTTTGGATATTCTTTCTTGTTTTTTCAAAGATTAATTGACCATACAGTTGAGGCTCCATTTCTGGGTTTTCTATTCTGTTCTATTGATCCATATGTGTGTGTGTGTGTGTGTGTGTGTGTGTGTGTGTGTGTGTGTCCACGCACGTGCCTCTACCATACTGTCTTACTGGCTACAATTTTGTACCATATGATTCATTCATACATGGAACTTAAGAAACAAAACAGATGAACATAGGGGAAGGGACAAAAAAGTGAGGGAGGCAAACTATAAGAGACTCAACTATAGGGAACAAACTGAGCATTGGTGGAGGGGAAGGTAGTGGGGGAATGAGCTAAATGAGTGATAGGTATTTAGGAGGGCACTTGTGATGAGCACCATATGTAAGTGATGGATCACTAAATTCTACTCCTGAAACCAAGATTACACCATATGTTAACTAACTAGAATTTAAACAAAAACTTGAAACAAAAATGATAAAATAAAAAAAATAAAAAACAATTATTATTCTTAAGTTCTCCTAATGGAACAGAGAGTCATTCATAGGTGTAATTACAATGCAATGTGGAAAGGCAAAAAACATATTTATACATATGTTGAAGACTGGCTTGCTTTTGTGATTAGATCACTTAGTAAGATCAAGACAGACAACAAAATCGCATGTGAAACTACATGACAAAATTTCCCCAGAGTGGTATTAGATACTCAGTTATGTAATGGATAAACCTAATGTCCTTCAACTTTCCTCCCAATCTTGTAGTTTTATGAATTTTTAAATTATCNCTACATGACAAAATTTCCCCAGAGTGGTATTAGATACTCAGTTATGTAATGGATAAACCTAACGTCCTTCAACTTTCCTCCCAATCTTGTAGTTTTATGAATTTTTAAATTATCTTTCTTTTTTTGTCAAGTTATATAAGAAACCACCAATAACAATTCATGATGTATGAAACTTTTGTATGGACCTAAATAAAGAATTTAATTAATGGAAAAAGAAAAATTAGTTTGTGATGGAGATATACCATAAAGGGTTAAGTAACAAGATTAAACAATAATCTTGGAAAATAAATTAACACTTGAAAGGGGGTTAAGACATTGCCCAAATATGGGTGCCGGTCATGATCTCAGGGCCTTGGGATCCAGCCCCGCAAGTTGGGGGGGGGGTCCCTGCTCAGCAGGGAGCCTGCTTCCCCCTCTCTTTCTGCCTGCTTCTCTGCCTACTTGTGATCTCTCTCTCTGTCAAATAAATAAATAAATAAATAAAATATTAAAGAGAAAAAGACATTGTCCAAATAGACCCATTGAGATTGCATATAAGTTTAACTGCCTTCAAATAAAATAAGTACACATATAAACATAAAAAATGCAACCACTATAAAGCCATCTGATTCACTGGCTTGATTCCAAGGGTTTCTCTCTCTCTCTCTCTCTCTCTCTCTCTCTCTTTTTATCCCCCCAAGGGTTTCATAGAACAGAATAGTATCAAATCCTACATCTTTCAGGGAAGAGTGTAAATACTAACAGACAGTGATTTTTTTGGAGAGCACAGTGGTGTTTTCTCTCAGCTCATCCAAGGGACTATAAAGAAGTAAAGAACAGTTCTTTTATATCACCTGCTGACAATATGTACTGAAAAGGCTAGTTGCTTTGTTTCTTGTTTTCTTTTTAACTCATTGGTTTAGTCACATGAGATCGTTATTTGTATTTTATGCTACTGCATTTGAAATGAAACATATCTCCTTCGTACTTGAACTCTTTTATAAGAAGTCAAATGCCTTTGTCTAGTTGCCATTCCTCCTTTGAATACGAATAATTGAGTTCCCAAAGATAGACTTACAATATGAGAGAATATACCTAATTTCTGTGTAAATTGAAGCTTTTGTTTCCTTTTACCTGCCACTATGTTCTTTTAGCAAGAAAAATAAGTGACTACGTTTTTCTTCCCCCTAAGTTAATGTTGAAGATATATTTTCACATTTAAGTTCTGCAGCTTCTTAAAGGGATCATTTTAATGTTTTAGATCAAAGCATTATAAAAGGGTATGTAACTGATGAACATAATTTTTTCCTCAAGGGAATTAGCTTTTATAGTTGACCTAGCAACAAGACACCAAATTAATTGTTTTTCATAAGGGCTGTTAATCATAATGGTGACAATTCCACACAATGAACCCACTGGTAATTGAATATTGCTGCTCGCTTTAAGTATAATTTAAATCACCCAGCATGTTTAAATGGGGCAGACGGAAGAGGTTCTAAGTGGTTGGAGATGATCCATAAGCTAATTGCTAAGCAGTGGTGGCATTTTCATTTATTATAGACCTCTCAACCATTAATTGTGTATGGTGATACAGTTCACTGGAGTTTCTCATTGAACAAGTTGCAAAGGTTAACTGAAGCCAAGTTGAAAATAAGTCAAAAATAAGGAAGAAGCATGGGTCCTATCTATGACCATACTTATAGACAATGATAGTTTTTAAAACTACAGATGCTAAGCAACATTTTTTTATGCTAAAAGTAAAATCTTTGTTTATTTATATTTTGTGGAGGGATACAACATACCTAAATCCCTTGAAAAAATTTATATTACTGGTTGTTATTTTTTTATATCTTTTTATTTGAGAAAGTTTGAAACACTCTAACAAAATTAACTCTTTAAATAAAAATATATAATTTTATACTCAGGCATTTCAGGAACAAATACATTAAAGAATTAATCATCAGATTAGGAGGAGCTGTATAACATTCTCAAGTATTTTGATATTCTTTCTTGTTATTTTGGTTGTCTTAGGTACAAAATACATCTCCTTTGCTTCAAAGTCTTTACCTGATTTCTTTCATTGTGATTAATTAGATTGACTGGAAAGTAAAAATATCACCACTGTTTCTTAAGATCTCACATGTATAAATCATTAAGAGTTCCCTAGTTATAAGAAGATAACACTTTAGATGAACTGCGCTTAGCCGCATTATTGTTGGAAAAATCTGTCATGATTATTTCTTATTGAAAGAATACACACACAGAGACATACCACAGACAGACTTAAAGAAGAACTTCAAATTACTCCCATTTTTCAAATCTTTTTATTTGCTTGGTTTTACCTGCTTCCTATATTTCCTACTGAGAGTGCTATGCTAAAATTTGGAGTTACATCTGTCTGCTTCTTATGATTGTTCAATTGTTGCTTGATATGTTTAGAAGATATCTTATTTGGTACATTTATTTTCATGCTAATTACACCTTCTTAACTTATTCCTATTGATGGTAAATAGGGTCCCTCTTTGCCCATTTTGAGGGCTTATTTTAGAGTCTGGATTTTTTTTTTTTTTTAGAATTTCACCACAGCATTTTTTGCCATAATATTTACGTGATACATTTTCCATCATTTATGAATCCTTTGTTTTTAAATTAGTCTCTTATAGAAATACTAGATTTTCAAAGATTTCCTAGCTATCCAAAATTTGATACATCCCAATCTTTGAGTCTCTCCTTTTTTAACAATGAGTTTGAAACATTTACATTTATTATATTGAATACTTTAGTCAGAAATTTCATCTGTCTGAAGTCATGTTTTATAATTAATAGTATTGCTATAATTTATTGTTGTGTCTTAGTTTTTCATTTGCTAGTTTCATATCAATATATTTAAATTTTATTCTTGAGATGGTGATTAAGTGGGCATTATATATTTATTTTTATATACATATGAATTTTTAATTTACTTCCTAATTTCTTAAATAGGAATTAAAGTTAATTTGTAATTATTCTGTATTAATTTACATTTCTTCCATAAGCATGTTATGTGATAACATTCTTATCTCCCTATACTAACTCTAACCTTGTTATGAACCAAATGTTTGTATCCCACCCAAAAGTCATATGTTGAAACCCTCATCACCAGTGATGGTATTTGGAGGTGGGTTTCTTGGGAGGGTTTAGATGAGGTTATGAGAATATAGACCTCATGATGAGGTTAGTGTCCTTATAAGAAGAGGGAGAGAGCAGAGCTCCCTCTCTTTCTGTCATAAGAGGAGACAGCAAGAAAATGGATGTCTGCACACCAGGAAGAGGGTTGTCACCAGATACTAAATCTGCCAGCACCTAAGTCTTGGACTTCCCAGCATTCAATTGGGAAAAATAAATTTTACTTAAACCACCAAGACTATGGCATTGGGCTAAGACTAACCCCAAATGCATTATGTTTTCATCACATAAAATCTATATTCAGTATTTTTTATATTTATTATGTTAGTGAATTTTATGCGTCAAGTTGACTGGATCATGGGATGCCCAGAAGTCCGTTTAAATTTATTTGTCAATGTGTATGTGAATGAGAGTATTCCCAGAATAGAATTAACATTGAAATTGTAGACTTCAATGTGGCTGGTCATCATCTAATCCACTGAGGACCTGATAGAACAAAAAGGGACAATTCACTTGCTCTGCCTGGTCACTTGAGCTGAACATCAATTTCCATAATCATGTGAGCCAATACCTTACTTTATATAAGCTATTATACCTATCTATCATTTATCTAATATATATAATATATCTTATTAGATATGTAATACATATCATATTTTATACAACATATATCCTATTTAATATGTAACATATATATATATCCTATTGATTCTGTTTCTCTAAAGAACACTAATACACCTATATTACTTTTTTTTGTGACTGTTTATTCATAAATTACAAACTTGATTAGTTACTTAGTCTCCCTCACTACCTTTATTTTACAATGTCCTTATGCATTTTTCCCCCTTCTGTTAAGATATTTTCTTGAAGTGTATTTTCAAAAAATTTCTTGGTTTGGTTAAATTTCTAGACCCTTAATACTCACCATATTCATCTCTTCCTCATATATAAGTTATAATTTTACTAGATAAAAACGTCTAGGCTTAAGTTATTCTCCTTTGACATTTTGGAAGTATTATTCCATTATCCTTATTTATTCAATGTTTTTGCTGAGAAGTGTCATATAATTCTTATTATTTGTAGTTTTTACGCCTCGCCTTTGATATATATATTTTTTTGATATTTTCTAATTTGGGTTCTATTAATTTTAGTCATGAATTTTTTCTTATCTATACTCATTGCCATGTCTTCAAAGTTTTCAATATGAAGACTTACACCTTTCTCCTTTTCTGGCAACAACGTGTCATTATTTTTTCAAATACATGTTCCTGAATGTATATTTTATTTTTCTTTTGTTCTGAACTTGTTTTACATACCAAATGAATACAACTATTTCTATCCTCCATGTCACCTTACTTTACATTAACATCTTCTCTTCATGGACTCTTAATGCTTTCTGATCGAAATCCTTTGCTTATATTCTAACACACTGATTTACTTTTTCACCTAGTATTTATTTTGCTCTTGAACCCATTCATTGAGTATATTTTGCAAATATTATACCTTTATATAAGTTGTTTTTATTTGTCACTCTCAAAATTGTAGTTAACTGAACAGGTCCATTATTATCCATGTCATTTCAATGAAACCTTGTGTATTGGATGGCCATGAGAGAGAATCAGTGGTGCATACTACCACACAATAAAGAGTGGTTGAATATGATAATTAAGAGAATGGAGTCTTAGATTTAGACTTAGGATCAGATTGCAATTATATTACCTACTCTGTGACCTTGGGAAAATTTCTTGACTTCTCTGTACCTCAGTTTCCTTACATGTAAAATAAGACTGCTAATAGTACGTAGCTTATTGGGTTGTGGCAAATAAAGGAGTTAATGTAATATAACATTTACAATAGTACCTGCCCCAAAGTTCATGTCCCAAAGGTGTTAGCTATATATATTAATATTAGGTCAGAAACAAGAAGTCATTCGTTGAAAATTTAGAAACAATTCCTTGGTGGTATTTGCATTTCTCTAGAGCATAAAATTATTAACCCCATCTTAGTAAAAACATAATTTGTCAACTTTATCAGAAGCAAGTATAAAAGTCAATTTGGGCCCTAAAATTAATTGTGGTGATCTGTTAACAGGCACTATTCGCTGCATTAATAGTTATGAAGAAATAAAAATATTCCTGGATTTCTCAGTGTTTTCTGTAAAAAGCCCAGCCTCCTAAGATTCTTCACAAGCCATGAGAATTCCCTCTGTAGCCATTTGTCTAGTTAATTGCTTTTATCCAAAAGGATAATAAAACTTCTCTTATCTCTAAGAGAGGGACCATGGTTATATCTCAGAGGAGGCACCTAAGTTAAACTCCCAAAGTGCCAGGAAGAGTGAAGCTGCTATCCTTCTGGGTATTCTTATTTCAAGGAGCAATTAAATCAGGGAAGTTGGAGACCTTGCTGGGTGATGAAATCAGAGGAACTAGAAGCTATCTGGTTTCCGGTAATGCTTTATTTTTCTACCAAAGAGCTGGAGTAAGGAGTAGATTCTCAGGAAGGGGGAAGAACAGCCGCTTCTTTTTCCATATAAACAAATAATTTTCCTCATTCCTCCCTTATAAGATGTGCAGTGATTTGTGCAGGACGACAAATCTTGTTCTCATTTAGTGCTTTAAGAGTAAGGACTACAGCTAAGAAGGGCAAGATGGGGAAATGCTTAGTATTAATTGTGATGTTTTTATTAAGTATGACAAAATATCTCTAATACAGAGCACCTCATACACAGTCAAGATAAAATCAATAAACAAAGATTAAAAACTTCCAAATAACATTCTGTACATGAAGCTCATGCAATTGATTTTTACTTCTGTAAAAGTCAAAATACTGTATTTATGCTTCAATAAGAGATGAGCTCAAAATCTCAGTGCCTTCCATTATCCATGCTTATTTTTCTTTCATATAAAGTCTGATGCTGTTCCAAAAGTTCTTGAAAGAGAATGTCTTTCATACCGAGACAAAATGATGTCGTTGACAGAGGTTCCACCTCCTGCAGCTGCACTGTCTGGAACACTTTACTTTCCCTGTTGATGAGGGGGGTAAGAGGGTTGGAGGGTTGTTTGCTTGCAATTCTACACTTTGTCCTACAAGTTACCTGTTACTAAAGCTTGCTCACAGCCCAGCAGCGAAAATCAGTCACATGGTCCTTCTTTTACTTATTCCTTCAATTCTTTTGCCTCCATCACTAGAAACTTCCAAGCAAAACTCTAATATGATCACACCCAACTCTTTTTCTATTCCACTGAGGAGGAAATATTGCAGTCACACTCCTACTCTTACTTTAAAACCATGAAACATAATTTTAAGAACTAATATTAAACTGTATTAAATAGCTTCACTTTAAAACTATAAATCTCAAGGAAGACTTTAGTTTTGCTCAGCAGTTTTCCTATATCTAGCAATTTTTATTTTCCTAATGACTTAAATTAGTATATTACCCCTTTTATTTTCCTCCTCAACCCTTCAGCTCCACCCTAGCAGAGATAAGCTACTTGCTCACAAAAGCCATTTCCCATAGGTCTAGGTTATAGACCTAAACTATATTGCTTGACCTTGTCACAGTCCAGTGGAGGCATTCCAAATGACTCATTCTGGACAATGAAATGTGATTAAGATTATGAATCCCTTGAGGATTAAGGCAGTTAGGAATTTAAATTCCTTCTTCACACTCTCTGTGGACTTTACCTACAATCTAAACGAAGCCACATGCTGAAGTCTATGTAGCTAAATATTGGGCAGCTAGATCAAAGAGCCATTTGGAAGAGACCCACCCAGTAGATTAGTTTAAATAAGACTATCCATGCAACTTGTAAAAAAAAAAAAAAAAAGAAAGAAAAAGCCCTGTGCCTGTGTTAAGCCTCTGAGGTTAGAGTGTGATCATTAAAGTTGCTTGCATTAAATATCTTTATTTTCACAACCTCCTTCCCAATACTCTCAGTTGGTAATCTTACTTTTTTAAAAAATTTTCTGTGAAAAAATAAAAGCTAACAGAAGAGAATTTCTATGTTTGCATTATTAAAACTATTATTTACTGACGTTTTTAGGTCTGTAGCCTTAAACTCAACATTTTCTTCTTTCAAAATCATCAAATATTCTACTTATACTTTGTATAAATAAGATCAAATAAATACCACATTTCTACTCAGGGACCTCTTTCAATTAACAATCCTTTCCTGAATCATCAATATTTCTCTGTATACCTGATATAACACCAGCACTCAGGAGATAGTCTTTTTCTGTCTCTTTGGAGAATTTTCATCTTCGCAGTTTCTAAATGAAGGGTGTTTCCAGTAGCTGTAGTTAGTATGTCTTTCTTCTTCTTTTTTTATAAGATTTTTATCTAAATTCTATTTAGTTAACGTTTGGTGTAATATTGGTTTTAGGAGTTGAATTTAGTGATTCATCACTTATATTAGCATCTAGTGCTTATCACAAAATTTGCTCTTCTTAATAGCATCACCCAGGATTTAGAATTTCAATATCTTCTTTTCTATCTGTACTCACTTCCTTCATGATATCCTCCAAAATTCCAGTGTCACAAATCTAACTATAGGTATTCAACACAGGGACCATAATGGAAAAAAACTAGCAACATTTGAACAGTCTAAAGTTTTTAAATAGTATTGTAATGATCTTAATTTCTTATCTTCAACAATTGTACTATGGCTAATTGAAACATTATGACTGGAGAAAATGGGGGGAAAAGACATAAAGGAAGTTGTGGGGTTTTTTTCTTTGTTTTTTTTTTTTTTACTATTTTTCGACTTTTCTATGTCTAAAATTAGTTTAAATAATAGTTAAAAATTTAAAATAAAATGATAAAAATTGAAGAGATGTAGAACCGCTTCATGAAAGTGATGGTCTTAGAGATGACCTAGAAAAATTGTAGGAACTGTTATGGAAAATACAGGAAGGCCATATCAGTGGCATGAAAAGCTATGCAAAGTACATGCCCACAAAAAGACAAAACTGACTATGCTTGAGAAATGGCTTTTTTTTTTTTTTTGGTAGAGCTCTGAGTACACATATGGGGCATGTTTGTGATGAAAGTGATGTGTTAGGTTGAGCTTGCAATGAATTGAAATGAAGAAGAGCAAAAGCCTTGCTTCTCAAAATATTCCAACTTAGAGAAGACTGAGAACAAGAACTATCCATCATTCTTGCTCTAAACAAGCTTTCCCTGGGTATGAGATGAACTTGATGGCTTTAATGTCTTTTGTGTTTTCAATTTTTATGACTCTATGAACTTGCCTGGTGCTGTGTTTGCTATAAATGCTCATGATATGAACAAAATTAATTTCTGTCACTATCATTTTTGATTTTTACATTCAGTTGTAGTATATACTTCATCACAAAGAAGGAATTTTGCCACTTATTATGTGCTTCTAACTTTAATTGCCAGGTGTGTATGTTTGTGTATGTTTCCCAACCTATGATGCCTTGACCTTTAGCTAATCTTTCATCATTGTTTTGGGTATAATATAAACACTGAATAACAATGGCATTTCAATTATGAATGCTTGACAATAGCACTAATTTCATTTCTGAAATAATACAGAGAAAATACTTAGGTAAAAGAGTGGGAGTGCATTAGAGAAAATCATAATGTTCAAATCCCAGAAAGCATCTTTTTCTAAATAACTTCCCATCTAAGTGAATGTCAGAAATTGTTCTGACATTATTAGAGGGCCAATAAATCCCTGAGCCAGTCAACTTCCTAGAAGTCAAAGGTTTCTAAGAAAATATTACTGGTGATGTACAGTCTTCTATGAATTATGCAAGCTCCTGATGCATTCAGTTAATCCTGATTTTTAAAATATCAAAGACACAAAATTTCCACTTTGTATGTAAATAAAATTTATCACACATTTCAGATACACGTACAGAGTTAGAATCTATGTCAAACACCAAATTAATGGATCAAATATTGACATTTCAAATAAATACTTTAAGATATTTCAAGGAAATATTTTAAGATATAAGATTGAGCACATAAACACACTGGTGTTTTCTCATATAGTCATTCATCCTCCCAGAAGAAGAATAGACATGTTGTCATAGAGGAAAGTTTTCAAATTGCCAACATTGCTACACATTAGTCCACCAAATATAATGTAAAGTACATCTTGAATACTCAGAAATGTTAACAACTGAAATGAAATCATCATTTTTAAAAGTACTGGTTTTTTTTCTGTGAGAAATGGCAAGATTTGTAGTTTTCCACCTAAGCACAAATGACTTGCTCCACAGTGAATGACTTAAGCTGTAAATCAGGTTACATATACCAACAGTTAAGTTTTTCTGACTTTTTTTTAAAGATTTTATTAATTTATTGGACAGAGAGAGCATGAATGGAGAGAGGGATGCCGAGGGACAAGCAGACTCCCAGCTGAGCAGGGAGCCAGATGTGGGACTAGATCTCAGGTCCCTGACATGATGACCTGAGCCAAAGTCAGATGCTTAAGCAAGTGAGTCACCCAGGTGCCCTGAGTTTTTCTTAGTCTTTATCTGCAATAAATTAAAAACTCCCCTCAGAGAATTATAAATATCTAAAAATAGCAGAAGCTAATTGATATAGGAGATTAAATATGAGAAACAATGAGAAATTATAGATTTAGTCCTTCCTAAGGATTAAGATTAAATTGTACACTAGAAGCAGAAACATAACACATTCCAAGGCTGTACATTTACCAATTATTTTCATTAAAGACCTATTACTTTATATTAAGTATTCAAATTTATTTTGAAAAATTTCTCATTCTACATACAAATATGATGTTATGCCTATTAATTAATGGCCACTAAAGATATTGGAAAACATTTCCATTGTGTTCTCCTGATAAAGATTTTATAGTCACAGATGTAGTGTTTTCTGACATTATCAGTTTCATGGAGAAGTATTTTCATATCTTTACTTAAAACAAAGAAAATAATAGCCTTTTGTCTCATTTTTCCTTGAGTACGGTTAAACTTAGAATGGGAATGCCACGTCCTGTAGTTCCTGCCCATTTTTTTGTGTATATGGTTGTTGAAAAATTATACAAAGCATTTAATTCATATTAAAGTTATCAAAATTTACTTCAATACCAAATCAAAATTGAATAGTTATTTTTAATCTCCACAATTCTCTTTGAATGGATTGAAGTTGGACAGGCATGCAGATATTATTGATCTTTTCAAGACATCATCAAAATCACAAAATAATTTTTAGTTTAGCAAATAAAAATCTTTTTTGAGTACATAATACACAGAGGCTAAGTATTGATTTGTTTACTAATTTGTCAATATTTCTACCCTGTTGTAAAAAGAGCATTCATTATCCTGCATAAAGGCCATGGTATTGTTTTTAGATATTAGAAGTCATTGATATATTTTGTTTAATTAGATAAATTTCCTATTGTTGCTCTTGAGTTTTTTTTTTTTTTTAATGTAGTTGACACATAATGTTACCTTCGTTTCAGGTATAAACATAGTGATTCACTAACTCCGTATGTTATGGTATGCTCACCACAAGTGTAACTACCATCTGTCACCATGCAACACTATTGTTTTTTTAAGATTTTGTGTATTTATTTGAGAGAGAGAGAGCATGAGTTGGTGAAGGGACAGAAAGACAGGGAGAGGAAGAAGCAGAGTCCCCTCTGAGGAGGGAGTCCTGATCCCAGGAACAGGAAATCATGATCTGAGCTGAAGATAGACACTTAAGCCTCCGGGCCACCCCAGCACCCTACCATCCAACACTATTAAAATACCATTGACTATATTTCTTATGATGTACCTTTTATTCCTAATGATTTATTCACTCCTTAACTAGAAGCCTGTATCTCCTACTCCCTTTCACCCATTTTGTCCATCTCCCTACCCCTCTTCCCTCTGCCAGCCATCAATTTGTTCTCTGTGTTTATGGCTTCTGCTTTCTTTGTGGGCATATTATTATCAATATTTTAACTGGATTTAAAAGAATCCCAGTAACAAGATAAAACATCCTTGTTTGCCCACACATATTACACCTCTTAATTATGTCTTTGTGGTTTGAGCTCTTTTATCTTTGTGGACAACATTTATAAATTTCAAAGTACTTGTTTCAGAACATCCTTATTGGTTTTTCATAGTGGTTACTGTACTTCTGTTGAACATAATGTGATTCAATCAAAAACCAAATAATACCATTTGGTGACATTGTGTAGTAAAAACCAAACTAAGATTCATTGGGTCACTAGTTTAATTGTTAGATATTCACTATCATATGCCATTTCAGCTGTTTGTGCAAATCATCATACCTGTGGATTGTCTTGTCTTTGTAAATTTAGATTCACACTACAATAAAATCAGGATCCAGTGTTCTAGATACATTTCATATGTGAAGCAACCAATTTAGACTCCCTTCCTCCCAGACATAGGCATTGGAATTTTAATGGAAAAAAAAATCCATAAAAACTTAAGATATGTATACTACATTCAACACACTGAAACAATAATGGATATATCACTTAAAAATATACAGGCCATGATACATTATCCTGCTAACGGGATGTTTAATTAACTTTAACTAATGTAATCCTCGTAGCACAGAACCATAACTTTTTGAAAATTGGCCATAGTCATGACATACAATTAATACATTTCAGATTTAGAAAGTTACTTACAAGAAAAGATTTCATTACTTTTTCCTCTGAAAAAGCCATTCAATATGAAATTTTTGATTTACTTCTATGAATTACAGGAGAGAAAGACTGTATTAGAATATTGAAATAAATTTGGTGGGGCTGAAGTGAAAGCATCACATGGAATTAGACAAGAATGGAGAGTAGAACATAGGTCAGGTTATTTTACAATCAAAACTATACAATCCTTAGACATTTCTTATCCCAAATGCTGATTGCTATCCTGATTTATGTGTAATCACATGATATTAATTTTTCCATGTATCCAATCTTTTATTGCCCACTATTGTGAATTGGGCTATTTTTAACATTTGTTATTTATTCAAACTTACACCTTTCATATATTTCTCTAATGTGAAACTTTCAGCTCTCCTCAACATCTTTTGTTAGAACTTGTTTCAGTCTACATTAGGCCACTACTTTATAGGACTGCATAATTCAAACATATCATCTCTCTGTGAGTACTATTATATACTCATGGAAAAATCACATAACAATAGCATATTTTCTTGTATTCAAACATATTTTGTGTAAGAGTGACTCTGCCAAGTGATTTTTCTCTTTTTTGCTTTTGTTCAAGATCAGACTTTCAAGTATAAAGTCTTTATCAACTATAACTAGCTCTAAATAATTCTATTCATTTTTTTCTACTAAAAAATCCAGGAATATCTAAAAGTATGCTTCTCTTTTCATTTATATCATGTCTGTACATCTGCACAAGAGTTACTTGTTATTTTCTGCAGTGATGTAGAGAGAGTAGCCTTTAAAAACGTCCTTTTCATATTCCTAGGGAGCGAGTAACTTCTAATCTGAGCCATACCTAAGAGAAGAGCACCTACTTTCTCCTACTGTATGGATTTTTAAAAATCACTGACATGTACATTTTAAGTGGACTTTAGCATTTTTAAAATTTCTGAGCTTATTGAAGGTACGCTGGTCTTGAAGAAAGGGGACTTGGGAAGTAACCAGATTTCTCAACTCAAACAACTTGAAAAGAAAGTAAAAAACCTCAATAGAGGTATTATGTTAAACTTTCTTCTTATTGTCATAAGAGATACATAATATAAAACTTAGCATTTCAATAATTTTAATAAGTGTATACTTCAGTGTCATTAGCACATTCATTGTTTCACAGCCGTCACCATTATTTATCCCCAGCACAGCTTCATCATTCACAACTAAAACTCTACACCCATTAGATAAGAACTTCCCATTCTTTTTCCTCTGTCTCATTTCTGCCTCTGATTTGTACTATTCTAGGTACTGAGTATTAAGGGAGTCATACAATATTTGTCCTTTCTGTCTGGCTTATTTCACTCAGCATATGATGGTTTTTTTTTTTTAAAGATTTTATTTATTTACTTGACACAGAGAGAGAGATTACAAGTAGGCAGAGAGGCAGGCAGAGAGACAGGGAGAGGAGGAAGCAGGCTGAGCCCGATGCGGGCCTCGATCCCAGGACCCCAGGACCCCAGGACGCTGAGATCAGGATCTGAGCCGAAAGCAGAGGCTTTAACCCACTGAGCCACCCAGGCGCCCTCAGCATATGTTTTTAAGGTTCATTCATATTGTAGCAGGTATCTGAATTCCAATCCTTCTTAAGGTTGAATAATATTTCATTTTGTATACCATTATCTATCTATTATCTATCATCTATCTATCTTCTATCTATCTATCTATCTATCTATCTATCTATCTATCTATCTATCATCTAACCCATATGCATATATCATGTTTTATTTATCCATTCCACCTTTTGGCAATTGTGAATAATGCTGATATGAACATTGATGTACAAATATCTCTTTAAGTCTCTGTTTCAGTTCTCTTGAGTATATATAATTGATGGGTTAAACAGTAATTCTGTATTTAATTTTTTAAGTAACTGCTCCATTTTGCAGTCCTGTCAGTAATGCATAAGAGTTCAAATTTTTTCACATCCCCATCAAATATTATTTTTTGTTTTCTTTAAAATATATTTATATCCATCTTAATGGGTGTGAAGTGGTATCTCATTGTAATTTTGATTTTAATTTCTCCATTGATGTGGGATGTTGAGAAGCTTCATATATTTACCAGCTATTTGGATATTTTCTTTGAGGAAATGTCTATTCAAGTCCTATTTTTGAAATGTCTTTTTCTTCTTGAGTTGAAGGTATCCATTCTAGTTATTAATCTCATCAATTATATGGTTTACACATATTTTCTCGCACTTAATGAGTTACCTTTTTGCTCTCACTCTCCTTTTAAAAGATTTTATTTATTTATTTGTCAGAGAGAGAGAAAGAGAGCAAGAAGGGGGAGGGGCAGGCAGAGGGAGAAGCAGGATTCCCGCTGAGCAAGGAGCTTGAGGCAGGGCTAGATACCTGACAGGTGACCATGACCTGAGCCTAAGGCATTCACTTAATCAGCTGAGCCACGCAGGCACCCCTAGTCAAATGATTTTTGACAAAAGTACCAAGGCTACTCAATGGGAAAAGGATAGTTTTTCTGGGTATTTAGTAATGAGAAAATAATTAATAATTAAATGGATCCCTAGATGGAAGTATTGAACATCATCACATCACATTGAGTAAAGTATATACAGATTCCTTATTTTTATTTTATTTAGTTGTTATTCACTTTGAAGTCCATCTTCTTGATTAAAACTTCTCTATTACCTTCCAATATTAACCAGTTGGTTTTAGGATTCTTTTATATTATCTTAAAATCCTTTGTATTATTACAAAGGATAATATTATGATAATTAATTAAAATTATCATAAAATCCTTTGTATGATAATTTTAATTAATTATCATAATATTATAATAACAAATACAATACCTAATTCTCCTTCTCACCTGAAATTGTCTTGAAAATAGTAACTTTGATTTCTTTTCATTGAGACCTTTGAATCAGTCACATAATTTTTTTCAATTAATGTCTGTCAATAGATCTCTCTCTCTCTCTCTCTCTCTCTCTCTCTCTCTCACACACACACACGCACACACACACACAAGTTTTCTTGCATTTTAACTACTGATCTTTCTTTTATAAGAACTATGTTTGTTTCCCAGTCCAGTTTCTCCCCCTTCATTTTTCCCTTCTTCTAATGCCCTCCATGCTATTCATTATGTTCCGCAAATAAGTGAAACCATATGATAATTGACTTTCTCTGTTTGACTTATTTCACTTAGCATAATCTCCTCCAGTCCCATCCAAGTTGATGCAAATGTTGGGTATTCATCCTTCCTGATTGCTGAGTGATATACCATTGTGTATATGGACCACATCCGGGCATGTACTGCATGGAGCGCCGGGTTTACACGAAAACAATGAATCATAGAACACTACATTTAATAATATACTGTACGGTGGCTAACATAGCACAATAAAAAAATTAAAAATTAAAAAAAAAAAGAACTATGTTGTTGAGGTCTGAATTCTTGTGGACATTATCAAGAAATCAGGGTTATTTTCTCTAGTCTGTGCTTCTTTCCAAACATCAGCTTTATTCAATGCTGTGGCAGAACAGCTTCCTGCTTCTCTAGTTCTCATGATCAGTGAGTGATTGCACATCTCTATGCCTCAGCTTCAGTTCCATGGAGAAACAATCTCAATTTCATCACCAAAATTCCAGGTTGTCAAGAGAAAATAATTAGTCTTTTAAGACTTGTTCAGATGTTCATCTTCTATTCATGCATTCATTGAGAGGATACTATCATCATACAGTATAAATAAAAATTCTTAGGACCTACTGGCATGGTTATGCAGAAGGTGATTTCCCTAATAAAGGTGTGAACTTCAGGTAGAACAAAAATATGCCTTTTAAAAATTGTTTTAAATATAAATTTAAATTTAAATATAATTAAAGAATTTCTACCATAAGGTATGCAGTTTTGAATTGTGCTTATCTGGTGAAATGTTTGTGAACTTCAGATTCTAATTTAAAATTAGATGGGGTTTTTCTTTAATGTAACTTTTATTTTTAATCAATTCCTGAGAAATAGATAATTTTCATAGGCTGATTTTTATGCTACTGTAATCCGTTAGAAAAAATATGTATGCTAAGAAATAGCCTGGTATCAAGGAATTAAGCAGAAACAGGTCTTAAGATTTTGTTCCTCTAATTATTAAATGAAGGATTGTGGTCAAAACACACTGAATGATTATACTCTAATATGATCTGACTTTGTTTTTATCTAGCTAAAGAAATCCCAGTGAAACAGGGGAACTGAAGAGGCCCCCATAGAAGAAAGCTGTTTTTTTTTTTTTTTTCTTGGCCCCTTTTCCTGCTTGTATTCTTGCTAGGACCTGCATCCCCACCTTATACATGTCTTAATATATGTCCTCTTTCTCAAGGTCAAGGAGTTAACGATTTCTCTGGAGTATTCCAGCACAATATATAACATCTAAGGAGTGACCAAACAAGGTCTTCGCATATGTTTTTCAAGACTACTGACTCCAGACACCTTGATTCCAAGACCCCTGTTTCCAGGGTGTAAGTGACTTATGGAGGACACCTGAACATTCGCCCTTGTTTGATAAGGTCCTGGATGCCCAAGGAGACATTTACACCAGAACACCATCCACAGTAAAAATCCCAGATCCCTAGCAAAGATGAGACTCATTCATCTTTTTCTTTCTGAGTCTCCCAGATGCTCTGTCTGTATTTACACTCTGTATCTTCAATAAACTCTGCTCTCACTTTCTGCTGGCTCATGTTTGATTTCCATCTTGTGCAAAGCCAAGGACTCTCCTGGCTGAAATTAGAGGACCCCTCTGGGTCCTCAAACAGAGCCTGCTTGCATCACCAACATTTTACTCATAAACTAAGTAAAACTTTAAAAGTCTACTTCAATTGGAATATTGTATTTTATAATATATGTGACTGAATTTATGCAGAATGGTTGTTTGGAAATGTGATGGGAGTTAGGTATTGAGATTTATGCAATTGAGAAAGAAGATTATCTTATCTTTTCTTTTCTTTTCTTTCTTTCTTACTTTTTGTTTTTTTTAAAATCTTTTATGCCACCTTGCCAGGAAAAGAAAGTATTGAGAAACCAGTCTTGTGAAAATGATAATTGATGTCATGGAAAATAAATAGGTTGAAAACAGCTTGATAGTTAAATACTTTAAGTGATTCCTCAGTTCAGCCCTCAGTGGGATGCTTTCCTCATTCAATGACTAGATGAACTCATCTGATGTGCACTACTTAATGCAATTTGAATTAGAAAATGTTTTGATTAGACAGGAGGCAGATGTAAAGGATAAGAAGCCATTCTTATTCCTTTCTGCAAAACTTGAACGTATATGAGCATTAAGAGGTAAATTGACTGCTTTTTAGACTTGGTAAAAATTCTTAAAGTGGATAAATTAAAGAGTCTCTGATAAAGTCTATCTCATTAAGGATGACACTTGAGGTCATCCTGTTTTTCTGGAGGCAAACTAACATTTTAGACTCAGACTAGTTTAGTTTATTGATAGATTTCAGTAAACTCTATTGTATTGCTGGTATGAAGGGCTGTCTAACCACACATTTAGTGACGATGAAAGGTGATGTCACGATAACCTGAGATAGATGTTACACTTGGTTATTCTTATGGGAAAATGTAAAGTGAATTCAAATCCCACTTACACTATTCCATGAAAATCTTGAACTATTGAGATACACGAATTAAGCTTATTATAACTTCTTGGTGAATTCATTTGTTTTCTCAAAACTCCCACTAATATTCATTGAGGAGCTATCACTTAGCAAATAGACCTTACTACTTTGAGGTCTTGGTATACTCTGCCTCATTACATGATCTCTCCTGTGATAGAGCACATAAGAAAATAAATTTTGTACCCATCATTGTACCCAAACATTATTGTATTTCCCTCATCATTTGTAATTATGATAGAGATAGAAATAAGTTATTTGATAGCATCTACAGATTTTGTCACCAACTTATTAAATAAGGTATAATTACCAAAAAAGTTAACTCAAGAAGCAAAGACAGAGGCAAGGATACGTGATATGTAAGAGTAGAGAGTGATAATAGATGAGGCACAGAAATGAAGAAAAGCAGAAAATAAAGAAAAATATTTTTATTTCTTCCCTAAAATATATGGAGAATTATGAATAAGAAAGAAAACTACTCAAATTTATTCTGGATTTAAAAAAAAAGCATCTTATGTAATAACATGTTTTCTAACACTGACCTTGAATATAAATTGGCCCAGAATGTTTTTTAGTAGCAGAATAGAGACTTATAATATAAGGGATCGTGGTTCTCAGTTCAGTGTGCCTTTCTCATCTTTATAATTACGATATATTTCAACAACAAGAGAAAAGTATAGGAAATGACATAATTAAAACCTACCCATCACCAGGCTTAGTAACATCTTAATATCTTGTCATAATTCCTTTGAATTATTTTCATAAGAGTAAAATATTACAGATACAATTCAAAATACTTATGTGTCCCTCCCCATCCCAATTTCTTTTTTATTTCACCAGAGATCTATGATATATTTATTACTTTTTCTATGTTTCTGTACTTTTAATTTTTTGCCATTATGACAATGTTGCAATGAATATGACAGACCTAGTCTCCTTGGGCATATGACTTGGGGTGTCCTTCAGGAATTCACCTAGGATTTGAATTGCTAGATAAGAAATATGTAACTTTAGGGCTTTAGGCCCCCTGGGTGGCTCAGTGGGTTAAAGCCTCTGTCTTTGGCTCAGGTCATGATCTCAGGGTCCTGGGATCCAGGCCTGCATCAGGCTCTCTGCTCAGCAAGGAGCCTGCTTCCTCCTCTCTCTCTGCCTGCCTCTCAGCCTGCTTGTGATCTCTCTCTCTCTCTCTCTGTCAAATAAATGAATAAATCTAAAAAAAAAAAATAACTTTAGCTAGATATGTTCAAATTACTGCTGCTTATTTTAGATGATTCAATAAATATTGAGCATTTACTATGTGCTAGGCAGACATATATCATGATTCTAGGCATATAGCTATAAACAAAAAGAGAAATGTATCTGATTTTTGTGAAACTTACAAACCATGGTTGAATCAGTTTACACCCACTAATAGCGTAGAAAAGTTTTCTTTTATCTACATCCTTACTAATATTTGGCATTATCAGGTTTATCTATTATTTATTTATTATTTTTCATTTTTTTAAACTGAGTGTGAATGGTATATCACGATATTAACTGGAATATTCTGAGTCAGAATTTTATAATACTGTAGGCAATATGAGATTCTCTTTTCTTCCTATTTTTCCAATTTTTTTCCTTTTTTCCCTATTTTTTTTCTTTTTTTAAGTAATCGCTACACCCAGTGTGAGGTGAGGCACGAATTCACAACCCTTACATTCAGAGTCGCATGCTCTACCGACTGAACAAGCCAGGCACCCCAACATGAGTTTCTTTTTAATAAATTGTTTGTTAACTGTTAATGGCCTGAAAATGAATTATTTCATAGAGAAGGAGAAATAGATTCAGAGAAAAAAGAGTTTGGAACCGAATCTTGAGATCTTTCATTATTTAAAAATCAAAAGGGATGGTAATAGCAAAGAGATTTAACATGAAACTCCCTATTAAGGAGGAAACAAAGGAGAATAGTATCTTGGAAGTCTGGAATTTTAAGTTTTTAAAAATGGAAGGATTGCTATCTATAATGAACATTGCTGAGATGCTGAGAAAAATAAGGGACTACAATATGTTCAGTGTGGTACACACCTAAGGGATTACTGAATGTTATTGCTCCTACTTTATTAAATATGTTTACTTTTTTTTCTTATCCTTCTTACATGGTTTTTAATAATTTCCTACTGTCACTTCTCTTGCCTGCACTCAATTTTTTCTCAGTATGCAGTTCATAAAATACAAATTCCTTATGTAGTGTATTAGAATCACTGTTTTTTTTTTTAATAAGAATCACTGTTATTTTCAACTTTTTGAGAGCTACCCTATGACCCAGCAATCGCACTACTGGGTATTGACCCTAAAGATACAAAGGTAGTGATCCTCAGGGGCACGTGCACCTGAATGTTTATAGCAGCAATGTCCACTATAGCCAAACTATGGAAAGAACCTAGATGTCCATCAACAGATGAATGGATAAAGAAGATGTGGTATATATATACAATGGAATACTATGCAGCTATCAAAAGAAACGAAATCTTGCCATTTGCAACAACGTGGATGGAACTGGGGGTAATTATGATGAGCGAAATAAGTCAATCAGAGAAAGACAATTATCATATGATTTCTCTGATATGAGGAACTTGAGAGTCTGGGTGGGGGGTCGTGGCGGGTAGGGAGGGAAAAATAATGAAACAAGATGGGATGGGGAAGGAGAAAAACCATAAGAGACTCCTAATCTCACAAAACAAACTGAGGGTTACTGGGGGTGGGAGGGTAGGGATAGGGTGGATGGGTTATGGAGATTGGGGAGGGTTTGTGCTTTGGTGAATGCTGTGAAAGATGTAAGCCTAATGATTCACAGACCTGTACCCCTGGGGCAAAGAATAAAAAAATAAAATAAAATAAAATAAAATAAAATAAAATAAAATAATCACTGTTATTTGTTATCCAATATATCTATCATCTTTTAGATTTCTTAGGCTTGAATTCTACTCCTAGTTCTTGCTTTATATCATGCTTCTGAGAGTATGCATTCTGCCATACATGTGATTTTCTTACTTGGTGGAAATTTGTCAACAAGGTGCTACAGGTTATGAATCCCTCTGAGGAACTTGCAGAAATACCTGAAAATCATTAGCCACTTCTGGCTATGAATTTGAACTTTCCAAGCTTTCTAACAACCATTGCCTCTTTTTAAATGGATATTTACTATGTCCCAGGCTTTCTAGAAAGCATAAATTTATATTATTACTATATCAATCTTACCATCATGAGGGGTGGTGATGAAACAATTCTTAGCAAGATTGAATAACGTGCTCCAGATCACTCTGATAAGAATGTTCGAATTTGAATCCAGACCTCTGTGTCTACAAAACTCATGTCCATTATCACCAGATGTTTAAATGCAAAAATGTGTTATTTACTTGTTCTTTTATAGCTGTCTCCCACAAGGTAGGTGTGATATCAGGCCATTAAAAAATATTAAAATTCATTTTTAACCACTCTCAACCACTGCCTGCTCTTTAGCATCCTTAAAAGAGAAGGATGAGGGCAGAAGGAACTAAGATGGCAGAGTAGTAGGAGGTCCCTAGGCTTGCCTCCTCCCTTCAACACAGCTAGATAAATATCAAATCATTCGGAATACTCAACAAATTGATTTGAGGACTCACAGAACAAACTGCACAACTAGAAGGAGAGACAAGGCCACATCATGGAAGGTAGGAGGTGCAGAGAAGGTAGGAGGTGCTATTTGGGGGAGAGACAGATCATGGGTGCTGCAGAGGGGAGGGAGCCTTGGTCACAGAAAGAGGTGAGAGAGAGAGAGGAGTGCACAAGGGATCACATAAGGAAAACACTTCCCCAAAGCCGCTGATCAGTGGGACTGATTTTATGTTTTTGAAACCAGTGGGGTTTGAAGTCTGGAGCTTTAGAGGTCCGTGGTATGGTTGGTATGGAGTCCTGAGTGATCCTGTAGAGGAGGCAGTCAGGTAACCTGGGGGCACACAGCACAATCTGAGGATAACCTGAGACGCATTGGGAAAGACCATTCCTCCTTCTTGGAGCACATCTGAGAGGGCTGTCCTTGTCTCTCTAGGGACAAAGGAGCTGGGGGGTGCCTTGCCCTTCCCCAGCCCTCAGCATAGATGTAGAGATACCTGCTCAGAGCAGCCCACCTGGACACTGGCTCCTTTGTGTGCTTTGCTCCAAACCCAGAGTTCCTGTGCTCTGGTGCAACTGTCCTTCCGGGTCAAACCTGAGTTAATCCCAGAGCACTGAGACCATCCCCTGGAAGACCAGTGAAGATCCCTAAAGTTTGGAGTTTTAAAGCTCAGTCAGCCTGGCAGGGATAGAGCCCAAAGTACATTGCATTGCTCCAGGCAGGCAAGCAACTTGGACACAGACAGTGTGTAGCAGCTATCTGAAAAATGCCTAGGATGTAGGAGGGGAAATTATTTGTCCTTCTGGGAGGGCTTCCCTGATAGCAGCAAGCATGTCTGAGGGGACAAAGATGATGGCTGCCACCATTTCCTTCTCCCACCCCTCAGGATAAACTAGCTTCAGTAAACAGCACAGTGCCAACCCAAGCAGCCTTACCTGCTTACACCAAGTTCTGCATCCCTGCACTCTGCTGGTACTGGTTTTATCTGGCAAGTGTGCATGAGAAGCAACACAGTGAGCCCCTCCCCCAGAAGACCAACACAAACCCATACCACACCGTATCAACTGACCATTAAGTTTTGTAAAGCTTCAGATCTAGTGGAAATAGCATCAGGTATCTTTTAACAAGCAGACCAGAGCACACACCTACCTAAAACTCGCCACAGCCTGGCCACGATCCAAACACTTCCCCTGCAGGCAAGGAAAAACTCCACAGACGACTGACCTGAGGGATAGAGCAGCCATAACAGAGCAGCAGAGTGCATGCAGCACACACCAAGGACACGTCCTAAAGCATCAGGTCCTGGACACTTTATGATCTCTTCTTCACAAAGCCATTACTCTCAGGAGCAGGAAGCATAACAGGCTTTCCTAACACACAGAAGACAAAATGCCAAGATGAAGGAATTCATCGCAAACAAAAGAAAAAGAAAATATGGCCAGGGATCTAATTAAAACATATAGAAGTAATATGCTTGATCAGAATTTAAAGCAACACTCACAAGGACGCTAGCTGGGGTAGAGAAAAGTATAGAAGATATCAGGGACACCCTTACTGCAGTGATAAAGGAGCTTAAAGCTAATCAGGCCAAAATGAAAAATGCAAAAATTGAATTCAAACCGACTGGATACAGTGACCACAAGGATGGAAGAAGCAGAGAAACAAATGACTGATGTAGAGGATAGAATTATGGAAAGTAATGAAGCTGGTCAAGAGAGGCAAAGAAAATCTTGGATCATGAAAGTAGACTTGGGAACCCAGTGACTCCATGAAATGTAAAAATATCTGTATCATAGAAGTCCCAGGAGAAAAGGAGAGAGTAAAGAGGGAGGAAGGTTGACTTGAAGAAATTATGTCTGGGGCGCCTGGGTGGCTCAGTGGGTTAAAGCCTCTGCTTTCGGCTCAGGTCATGATCTCAGGGTCCTGGGATTGAGGCCCGCATCGGGCTCCCTGCTCAGCGGGGATTCTGCTTCCCCCTCTTTCTCTGCCTGCCTCTCTGCCTCCTTGTTATCTCTCTCCCTCTGTGAAATAAATAAATAAAATCTTTAAAAAAAAAAAAAAAGAAAAGAAAAGAAATTATGTCTGTAAACTTCCCAAATCTGGGGAAAGAAACAAATTTCCAAGTCCAGGAGGCACAGAGAACTCCTATCAAAATCAACACAAACAGGCCAACACCAAGACATATCACAGATAAATTTGCAAAATATAGAGATAAAGAAAAAATCCTAAAAGCAGCAAGACAAAAGAAGTCTCTAATTTATAAGGGAAGACAAGGTTAGCAGCAGATCTCTCCACAGAAACCTGGCAGGCCAGAAAGGAGCATCATGATATATTCACTGTGATGAATGGGAAAAATCTGCAGCCAACAATATTCCATCCAGCAAAGCTGTCATTCAGAATAGAAGAGAGATAAAGAGTCTCCCACACAAGCAAAATGAAAGGAGTTCATGGCCACTGAACCAGGCCTGCAAGAAATAGTAAAGGGGACTCCTTGAGTGAGAAACAAAGACCAAAAGTGACAAAGACTAGAAGGGAACAGAGAAAATCTCCAGAAACAGTAACAAAACAAGTAATAAAATGACACTAAATTCATATCTATTAATAATTACTCTGAATGTAAATGGACTAATCAAAAGATGTAGGTTATCAGAATGGATTTAAAAAAAGACCCATCTATACACTGTCTATAAGAGACTCATTTTTAGACTTAAAGACAGCTACAGATTGAAAGTCAGGGGATGGAGAACACTTTATCATGCAAATGGACACCCCAAAAAACCAAAGTAGTCATACTTATAGCAGACAAACTAGATTTTAAACCAAAGACTGTAAGAGGAGATAGAGAGGGCCACTAAATTATAACAAAGCAGTTTATCCAACAAGAAGATTTAACAATTATAAATATTTATGCCCCCAACTTAGAAGCACCCAAATACAAAAATAATTAATAACAAACATAAAGAAATGCATTGATAATAATACAAAAATAGTGGGACTGACCTTAATATTCCACTTATATCCCTAGACAGATCGCCTAAGCTGAAAATCAAATAAGAAACAATGGCTTTGAATGATACAGTAGACCAGATAGATTTAACAAATATACTCGGAACATTCTCAGAACATCCTAAAGCAGAAGAATACACATTCTTTTTGAATACATATGGAACATTCTCCAGAATAGATCAACCACTGGTTTACAGGTCAGCCCTCAACAAATACAAAAAGACTGAGATCATACCATACATATTTTCAGACCACAAAGTTATGAAACTTGAAGTCAACCACAAGAAAAAATTTGGGAAGACCATAAACACATGAAGGCTAAATAACATCCTACTAAAAAATGAATGGGTCAACCCAGAAATTAACAAAGAAACAAAAAGTATATAGAAAAAAATGGTCCAAAACCTTTGAAACACAGCAACAGCCATTATAAGAGGAAAGTTTATAGCAATATAGGCCTACCTCAAGAAGCAAGAAAAGTCTCAAATATGCAAACTAACATATGAAGGAGCTAGACAGAGAATGACAAATAAAGCTAAAGCCACCAAAAGAAAGGAAATAATATAGATTAGAGCAGAAATAAATGATATGGAAACAACAACAACAAAAAAACAGTAGAACAGATAAATGAAACCTGGAACTGGTTCTTTGAAAGATAAAATAATAAAATTGATAAAACCAAAACCATACTCATCAAAAAGAAAGAAGAACCCAAATAAATAAAATCACAAATGAGAGAAGAAAGTTCACAACCAATACCACAGAAATGCAAACAATTATGAGAGAATATTATGAAAAATTATATGCCAATGAACTGGGCAATCTGAAGGAAATGGATAAATTCCTAGAAACATATAAATTACTGAAAACTGAAACGGGAAGAAATACAAAAATTTTAATAAATCCATAAGCAGCAAAAAAAAAAAGAAAAGAAAGAAAAAAATTGAATTAATAATCAAAACTCTCCCAACCAACCAAAGTCCAGGGCCAGAAGGGTTCCCAGAGGAATTCTAACAAACATTTAAAGAAGAGTTAATGCCTATTTTTCTCAAACTATTTCAAAAAGTAAAAATAGAAGGAAAACTTCCAAACTTGTTCCATTACCTAGGTTTCAAAACCAAAGACCCCCCTAAAAAATAATTACAGGCTAATATCCCTGATGAACATGGATGCAAAAATTCTCAACAAAATACTAGCAAATTGAATCCAATAGCGCATTAAAAGGATCATTCACCATGGTCAAGTGGGATTTATTCCTGGGTTCCAAGCATTGTTCAATATCCACAAATAAATCAACATGATTCATTACCTTAATAAAACAAAGGATAAGAATTATAAGATCCTCTCAATAGATGCAGGAAAAAGCATTTGACAAAATGTAGTATCGATTTTAATAAAAACCCTTAACTAAGCAGAGATAGAGGGAACAAATGTCAACATCATACAGGCCATATACAAAAGACCCACACATAATATCATGCTCAATGGGGAAAAATGAAGAGCTTTCCCTCTAAGGTCAGGAACAAGACAGGGGTGTCCACTCCCATCACTGTTGTTCAGCATAGTACTGTAAGTCCTAGCCTCAACAATCAGACAACAAAAGGAGATAAAAGACATCCAAATTGTTAAGGAAGAAGTCAAACTTTCACTATATGCAGATGCAGAAAACCCAAAAAATTCCATAAAAAAATT
Source organism: Ailurus styani (assembly GCA_002007465.1). Classification (NCBI taxonomy): domain Eukaryota; kingdom Metazoa; phylum Chordata; class Mammalia; order Carnivora; family Ailuridae; genus Ailurus; species Ailurus styani. Next base: position 4,563,484 of record LNAC01000092.1, on the reverse strand, counting down.
GCTAGAACTGATACATGAGTTTAGTAAAGTCACAGGTTACAAAACCAATGTACAAAAGTCTGTTGCATTTCTATACTCCAATAATGAAGTAGGAGAGAGAGAAATCAAGGAATTGATCCCATTTACAATTGCACTAAAACCCATAAAATACCTAGGAATAAACTTAACACAAGATGTAAAAGATCTGTGCTCTGAAAACTATAGAACACTTTTGAAATAAACTGAAGAAGACACAAAGAATGGAAAAACTTTCCATCCTCATGGATTGGAAGAACACATATTGTTAAAATGTCTATAGTATCCAAGGCAATCCACACATGTAACGCAATCCCTTTCAAAATACCACCAGCATTTTTCACAGAACTAGAACAAACAATCCTAAAATTTGTATGGAACCACAAAAGACACCAAATTGCCAAAGCAACATCTGAAAAGAAAAGCAAAGCTGGAGGCATCACAATTCCAGAGTTCAAGTTACATTACAAACATGTAGTGATCAAGACAGTATGGTATTGTCACAAATACAGACACATAGATCAATGGAACAGAAGAAAAAAACAGAAATGGACCCTCAACTCTAAGGTCAACTAATCCTCAACAAAGCAGGAAAGAATATCCAATGGGGAAAACACAAACAAAAACAAAAACACAACAGCAACAACTAAAAAGCCAGTCTCTTCAATAAATGGTGTTGGAAAACTGGATAGGAACATGCAAAAGAATGAAACTGGACTACTTTCTTATTCCATACACAAACTGAATTCTAAATGGATGAAAGACCTAAATGTGAGACAGGAAACCATCAAAATCCTAGAGAACACACAGGTAGTGGCCTCTTTGATGTTGGCCATAGCAGCTTCTTACTAGATAGGTCCCCCGAGGCAAGGGGAACAAAAGCAAAAATGAACTACTGGGTCTTCAGCAAGGTAAAATCTTATGCACAGTGAAGGAAACAATCAACATGGGAAAAGATACTTACAAATGGCATATCTGTTAATGGGTTAGTGTCTAATATATATATATATTTATATACATTTTTATTTTATTTATATATAAAATATATATTATATAACATATAATATATATTTTAGTAGTTATAAGTATATGCTATTTATATATTATAGTATATATTATAATTTATATTATTTTAAATATGTCATATATAATCAATATATTTTATTATATACAAATTTTTATAGATACAAAATATTTTATATAATATAAATATAAAAAAGAGTTTTATAAGCTTTTTATATTATTATATTATATATAAATATATTATATAGATATAAATATATTTATTTTATAAATATGTAAATATATATTTATAAATATATTTAATATAATTGTTATATATTATAAACATATTTTGTATTTATATATAAACATAATATATATGTTTAATAAATATAGATATATTTTATATCCATATAAATATATTTTTATACCTTTAAAAATATATTTATATCTAATATGACATTTAAAGAGCTTATAAAACTCAACATACAGAAACCAAATAGTCCAGTTAAAAAATGTGCAGAAGACATGAATGATCTTTTTCCAAAGAAAACATCCAGATGGGAAATATGTCATCACCATCAGGGAAATACAAATTAAAACCATGATGAGATATCCCCTCATGCCAGTTAGAATGCCTATAATGAACAACACAAGGAGCAAGGGATGTTGGAGAGAAGGTGGAGAAAGTAGGACCCTCTTACACTGTTGGTGGAATGCAAACTAGAGCAACCACTCTGGAGAACAGTTTGGAGGTTCTTCCAAAAGTTAAAAATTGAAATACCTTACAGCCCAGTAATCTCCCTATGAGGTATTTATGGAAAGGATATAAAAATACTGATTCGAAGGGACATATGCACCAGAATGCTTATAGCAGCATAATCAATGATAGACAAGTTATGGAAAGAGACCAAATACCCATCGACTGATGAATGGATAAAGAAGTGGTACATATGGTCAGTAGAATATTAATCATAAAAATGAGTGAATTCTTGCCATTTGCAATCACGTGGCTGGAGCTAGAGTGTATTATGCTAAGTCAGTCAGAGAAAGACAAATACCATATGATTTCACTCATATGTGGAACTTAAGACACAAAACAGATGAACATAAGGGACAAAAAGAGAGAGAGAGAGAAGCAAACCATAAAAGAGACTTAACTATAGAGAGCAAACTGAGTGTTCCCAGAGAAGTTGTGTGGGGGGTGGGCTAAATGGATGATGGGCATTACTAAGGGCACTTGTGATGAGAACTGGGTGTTGTATGGAAGTGATGAATCACTGAATTCTTCTTCTTTTTTTTAATATTTTTTATTTATTTGAGAGAGAGAGAACAAGAGAGAGAGGAAGAGAGAGAGAGAGAGAGAGAGGAGAGAGAGAGAGAATGAGCAGGGGAGGGTCAGAGGGAGAAGCAGACTCCCTGCTGATGAGGGAGTCTAATGTGAGCCTGGATCCTGGGACTCCAGTATCATGACCTGAACTGAAGGCAGTTGCTTGGCCAACTGAGCCACCCAGGAGTCCCTGAATTTTACTTCTGAAACTAATATTACACTGTGTGTTAACTAATTGGAATTTAAATAAAAACTTGAAACTAAAAAAAAAAAAAAGAAAAAAAAAGAAATTAAAATTAAATCACTGAAACTAAGGGAAAAATGGTGCCCTTGTGCTTAAGTGACTCCATGTTGCTAAGTTGTTTTTATAGATCATCTATGTCCATAATGTATATGGGGCTTGACTCCTTTCTTCTGTACAGTCCACAAACTCATGAAATTGGTGCCTGAGGGGAAGAATGAAGAGAAAAAGAAAAAGTAACAGCAAAAATAAACAAACAAACAAACAAAAAAGGTACCCATCTTGACAGACTGGTGACTGTTTGGCTTCATTCTAGGAAATACTGTGATTTTGGAAAATTACTAGATCATTAACGAACACACACGCACACACAGAAAAATATACGCAAAAATACTTCTAAGTTCCCCATGCAGGCGTTTGTGTTTCACCAATACATCTATAATAGCTAGCTTACTAGAGTTGCAACTGGGAGTTTCCACACTGTAACATTCCTTTCACAGGGCAGCCAGTTTAAAAAGAGCTTTGGAGTGACCCTTTCCTTCCCCGTAATGATTCTTCATTGTGGTGAAATAAACTCTTTAACTTGGATTAATGACCTTTCAAAACTATGCTTGAGCTTTGTCTTACATCTCTCAGTGCTTCCATGCTGAAAAAACAATGACTTGTTAACTTTCTTTAGAAAAATCCTTGAACTTTTCCACCTATTTGGCTCCATTCAATTGTCACCCCTTAAAAATAATGTTTATTTTCTTTCAAATTCTGCCTTCACGTAAGTCCAAACCTGCTGCATCTCTAAAACTTTTCTTTTTTAACCCCGACCACAGTGATGCCTCCCTAACATAAACTTGTATATGTACTCGTGTTAAAGCAAAATATCAAGTAAATTAACATAGAAGAAGTCTATTATCATAACTGGTATGGACGTATAGTTATTCTTTTAAATCATGTATTTATTTGTGTAGAAATGCAGATATCTGTTTATTAAGAACTTAGTCTGTGAGATATTAACTTCTAAGAGAAAAAATCTTGTTCAGTATGTGAATTTTAATAATTGTACTCTGCCTCATCTCTAATTTTCTATCTGTGTCTGTCTCTCTCTTTAGCTGGGTGATACATACAGATAGTACACACACACAAGTGTATATGTAAGTACATAATATATAGTTGTATGTATTATAAATATTTATTTATATATATACACATACTTCTATATTCTACAAAAATAAATATAGCTAAAATTTTGTCCAATAAAAATAGTAACAGACTGGGAGGAAGAAGGAAGCAGAATTAAATATATGTACAATAATTAACCAACTGCTTTTTGAGCTTTAGTCTACCTCTCTTGTAAAATGGAATGAGTATTCTATGTGTGCACTTGTTCTGACAAATATATGATATATGTATATTTGCTTTGAAAACCTTAGAACATAGTGCCAGAAACTAACAAAAATTGTATCACTAAACACACACACACGTGCAAAGATACTAAGCCAATATTATTACAATGAAAAATCTCTCCATTTTCAACCTTTTGGTGTTACTGTCAAAAACATTCATTTTACCGTCTCTTATCATTTCTCTCAATGTTGTGTTGACAGGAGTGCCTTTACCTTGGTATTTTTCCCCATACAGTTCACTAACCTTCCTATTACACTACCTAAGTGCTGTGCTATATTACTTTAGTACTAACCATTTCAGCATAGAAAAGTCAAATTTATTTTAATGCCCCAAGCCGATAATATTCTTTCATGGATGCAATTAGAATAAACACAGGAAGAACACTAGCTCTAAATGGATTTAAATGTCAATCTATTTCAGTTTAGCATTACTGTTATTCAAACTGAAATATTTTCTAATGAGGAAAGATGTTTCAGTATGATTTTTCTATAAGATATACTTTTTATATGATATACTACATTCTGGACTAGACTAAATTTATGTTCTAATGCAAAATCTGCTTTAAAAATATTCAGGCACAGAAAAAAAAATAAAGAATATTCAGGTACAGAAACATTGCTGATATGAAAAAATAATATTTATTTAGTTGAGGGAAAGTAATAAACATTATATAAATTGCTAATTTTAGACAATGGAAAATATTTATTAAGCCATATTTGGTGTCTTACAGAATGATTGGGTGAATTAGGGTCACTGGATCTAGGCTAAACTTGTAAGAAAATGCCACTGAATTGTCAAAATTGAGAGCAGTACTCAAATGACCTAGGGCCGCTATCACTGACAGATATACACACATACCCTGTCTGTTTCCTATTCTCAATCCACCGTTCAGAACTGGACAGAGGTATTTGAATAAATATGTAGGTCATTTGAAGAAAGTCAGCGTGTGATTTTGTTATTCTTTCCAAGGAGGTGGGATTCTTTTCACTGGGTTTCCAAAGCAACCTGGTTCCGTTCCACAATGATATATTGATAAGTGCATTTTTGTTTTCATTGCAGCTGAACACCGTATGAAGACAGAGTGTTTGAACCGAAAGGTCATTACAGTTACCTAATGAGCAGGTCACTAACTGTTGGAGAACTGGTCATAACAAACATATTTTTTTTCACATTTACTGTTCATGATCAATATTAAAAATGAGGACATTTTATATCAAAACTGTTATGCTAATAAATTGTCCTGGATAATATGAAACTATGGCCATGTGGGATCCATGTCCCTTCTTCCCCTTCCTCATCATAACTATGACTTACAGGGGCGCCTGGGTGGCTCAGTGGGTTAAAGCCTCTGCCTTAGGCTCAGGTCATGATCTCAGGGTCCTGGGATCAAGCCCCTCATAGGGCTTCCTGCTCAGCAGGGATCCTGCTTCCTCCTCTCTCACTGCCTGCCTCTCTGCCTACTTGTGATCTTTCTCTGTGTGTCAAATAAATAAATAAAATCTTAAAAAAAAGAATATCTATCACTTATAGAGTACTTCTATTTTTCACAGCCTGATGCCAAAACCATTATATTGTTTCTTTTCATCTTTACAGCAATTACATCAGGTTCAAATAATCTTTATCATCTGAAGATCAAAGAGAACTAACTGCCCCGAGAATATACAAGTAGCAGATAGAGCCTGGCGTCTGATACGATTATCATCCATCAGCCTTTCCCTTCCACCCTTCATCAGTCAGCTTCATCCACCCTGTTTGGAATGGCCTGTGCCCAGCTTTGTCCCCGTTTTCCTAAGTCTGCACATGCGCAGCTTTACTCATTATTGTTACTGGTTGGAAACCTGAACCTCTGAACTAATGAACCCTTCCTTAGGCTTATGAAACTGCTTGTTTCACATGAAAAACTGCCGTCATGAGGCATTAACTAGTCAGGCTATAGGTGTACCAAGGATGCGTACGTCTTTCTGTTCTAATATTTCAACTGACCCAGAGTTTATCACCGAGATGCTTCCTCGATAATCAATGCTGACTGATTAAATGAAGAGATAACTGGGGCACCCAGGTGGCTCAGCTGGTTAAACGTCTGCTTTCTGCCCAGGTGGTTAACCCAGGGTCCTGGGACTGAGGCCTCATCAGGCTCCCTGCTCGGCCAGGAAGCCTGCTTCTCCCTCTCCCTCTGCCTGCTGCTCCCCCTGCTTGTGCTTTCACCCTCTCTCTCTCTCTCTCTCTCTCTCTCTCTCTGTCAAATAAATAAAAATATTTTTAAAAAAAGGAAAAGAAAGAATAACTGATGGCTATAGGGATAATTGATGCTGGATTTGAGTTTCGGTTCTCTGTACTTTTGGACTCCATATTAGTCATATAATATTAACTGTAGTAAATTGTTAAGAAATAGTATTTTTTCATCAATACAAAGGTTTAGTCATTTCTCTAAGTGCTTTATTTTATGATCTTATACTTTAATACTACAACCACTCTCTGAGCTAAATATTATTAACCCTTCTGACAGCTAAATAAACTAGTGTGCTGATAGAGTAAGAAACTTGTTTAAGGCCACATATCTGGTAAGTGGCTTGTCCAGAACTGAGTTTAAACCTCCTTCCTATGACTCCCAATTCAAAAAACATTTATTTTATTTCCCATTATTAGGTCTTATTAAGATTTTAGCTTTGATCATGTCATTATAATAGCAGACTATATGCTTAATTCTTGAATTAGAGTTCATAAATGTTTTTGTGTGAAAATGTATTTAATTTATGAAAAAGATATATATGTGTGTATATATATGTGGAGTTTTAAAATGTGGTAGAGAAAAGTCACAATTACTTGAACAAAACAATATGCTCTTTAATAAAGAACATTTGGAAATTCAGCAGTTTTTAAAATACTTGAAATTATACTTTCTATACACTTCTTTTTTGTATATGAAACATTGTAAATCTCTCTACATTATTTTTAATATTAATTGTATATTGGTTCTACTTATGTTCATAAATCAAAAATAAGTACATATCAATTTTTAAATTATCTTTTAAAATTACCCCTGTGCTTCCTTTGTTGAGAGAAAAATATATGCTTAGCACCCAAATAATGTTCACACTACTTAAATATCTTAAAGATAGATTTATTACAGAGTGAATAACATGGTTTATCCAGTTATAGAAAAAATAGCCAATAATAGAAAAAAGACAAAATTAAGGTTCTTGGAAATATAATAAAAGGTCAATTCAATTTAGGACAAGAGAAACAAAGTAAATGGAATTTAAATGTATATAAACCATTTATAATAACATCATTAATTTCTGCACATTGGATGAAAAATATAATTTAACATCAAGGAAAATCACTTTTTGTACCAAAAAACAGTGCAAAATGCTGTAAATAATATTCATATTTTAAGATTGTTGATGACATTCTTTACACTGAAATTTTAATGAAATGTTTGAAATAAATTTTTGGCATCTTACTTAAATAACTCTCAAGACTACATCCTAGGTGGGCAAATGTAAAAATGCTCTCTTACTTGGAAATATCTTTAGATACAAAATATAAAATTATGAAAAGCTCAAGATTTAAGGGCAAGTTAAGTATATTCCTTTCTTTTAATAAACACAGTAAAATGATTCAACATGTTATATCTTGAGGATATATGAAACTAATTTTCTTTAAGCTTCACTAGCATGTAGGTAAAAATGAAAAAACTTTATATTTTATACCCAACTTTCGTTGACTCTGATGCCAGCTACATTATTTCAGTGAACCAGTATTCCCATAGATGACCTTCATGGAACTGGTGATAAATGCTATATGCCTTCCTTCCCGCTGTCCTTTACATACATCTCTTTGCTCACTGAAATCAAGTCAGGTATATAGAAATGGATAAATGTATATATACAGATATACACATCTGGGTTTGGTGGTTCTAAGAACCTAAGTATGCCTAAGTGCCAGCTGAGAGCCAGAAGCCTTATACAAAAACAATTCTGCGATATTAACACTGTGAATACTTCATCACTCTCTTCGACATTTTCTCCTCCTTTCTTCTTCTCTTTTCAACGTTTTTATCCACCCCCGCCTTGTCTTATTTCTCGTCCTACTCCTCATTCTTCTTTTTTAAAGTAAATAATTTCCTCATTTAAACATTATGTCATGGTATCAGGTTTTATCCTGCATTTTTAGCTCGCTCCGAAGTGGCAGTGATTGAGTTATGATTATGGACCATTTCTTAAGTAACAAAGGTCAGGAGTGAGTTTGGTTCATGGCTGAAAATAATGGACTAAGTAAGAAATAATTAAACCTAGCAAACTGTTCAGGATCTATCATTTCCAAATTGCAAATAATGATAGAAATGGCCATATGAGTATTAACATGTTAATTAATATATTAATAGTGCTTAGCAATAAAAAATATTTAAAAAGTAGATTCTGAACAGTCTGAAGAGTTTACAGACAGCCTATGTAAGTTTTTCGAGTACATTTCTATATTTCAAGGCATTCAACACTCTTTATACCAAATACTTAAGAGAAAGAAATAAACAAATTCATTTTGATGTTTTGAACAAAGAAGAAAATGGCAGTATGAAATTACTTTTTCCTGGTCTCAAAGTATAAGATGCTTTTATTGTCTGGGCATTTGTTGATCCCATGAGTACACAAAATAAACATTACAAATACTAATCTCCATCTAAGAGACTAGCTCTTGGGAATATAAATTTCGGCAAATTCCTTTTTACTTGTTTTTTTCCCTTTTTTCCTTTTTTGTTCCATGATTTTTTTTTTTAAGTCCAAGGTATTATACCATCTCACACACTCATCTCTGCAGGCATTTCTAACATACAAGGCTCCCTCTTTGTTATTTGTTTACATTACCACGATGACATTATCATTGATAACACAATTGACTATAATTCTTTGGTAGAACTTAACTGTATACTCAAACATGTTTTTAACCTTAATTTGTAATTTTGATATTCAGTTGATGTAGAGGTTTGTTTAGAAAAGATTTATAATTTGAGCTGATTTTACATGGTGTAAGAAAATTATTTTGCATTTTAGGAACCCAAAGATATGCCCATAGTTCTTACTCTTATGTTCTGCTGCAAAGTGTCCCTCAAAATCTAATGCTACTTAGCCTTCTAAATATAAGTGATATTATCTGCTCTCTTTGTATTTCTCTTTCCAATTGTTTTCTTATGAAAAATATTATTTTTAATTGCCCTAGTATGACTACAATGCTGATTTCTGGAATTCTATCAGAACATTTATAGATAATATTGGAGAAGATCTACATCTAAATAGATATATAAGAAGTTTAAGAGTGCCACTGCTAATTTTTATTTCAATAAACTCATTATTCAGTAACTTCTTGGAGATATATTAGATTTTTCTAAATTATTTACTACATCTTTTTTTATGCAGTTCCCTAGACTGATAACAATGAGACAAAAGGATATTAATCTCAAATATTTGAACTTAAATTTCAGTATATCTAAAAGCTTACTAAATACAGTGGAAGTTATATTAAATAGTAAAATATATAAAATAAACACATTCACATGGCGAATGTATATGTATTCACACAGTGAGTAGTAAAGTATATAAAATAAACACATTCATATAGGTAAGTAGTGCTGTTCTTATACAAGTTAAGGCACTTAAAATTTTTGATATATTTTAAATAATCATAAAAAGACATACATAATTTTAATATTAACTTTGTTTTAATTGCTTCTTTCTGTGAAAGCACTTTTGGGAAGAAATTTATTTGACATTTAAAGCTAAACAAATATATATTAAGAAAAGATACTAAAATATTAATCAAAATACTAATACAAAAATTAGATTTGACACTGCTAGGACATTTCATTAACAAATGAATCTTTCAATTATGCTTATTATTCAATAGCCTTAAATTGGAAGAGATAATCTCAGATTAGGGAATTAAACAAAGACTGTAACATTCAAAAGGTCTTTACATAAATCCAAATATGCCTCACAAAATTATGTCAAAATACTTGGAATTGTGATGGTGTCACAAAAAAAGCAATAATATGGCCTATAATATATAATTAAATTCAGAATATATTTTTCAAATTGAAAAATTGAAAAAAAGTAAGTAATGTATAAGTGCATTCTGATTATAATAAAATATAAAGCATTGTGAGATAAAGTTGATAATATGGATTCTCAACATATCTTTTAATGATATGCAAATATATTGTGCTTAAAAAATTTATAATACAATTTATGATCCCATTAATAAATCAACATGGAAAGCAAGATGATATAAGGAAATGGCCTGTCATTATTAGGGTGATTTTATTTTTTAAACCAAAATTCTAGATTTGGAACCAAAAATAAATATGTAACCAAACTGGCACCAAAAAATAAATATGTAAATTTAAAAACCACCATTAGGGGTTATATGTGGATTTAATAATAGTAGCAATTAATTTTTATTTGAGAGAAATAAAAATACCATAATATTTACAGACCATTAATTATATTACAATGGTTTTATTTTTTAAGAAGGATGTAAACAAGTTAATACATATATTCTAAAAAATAAAATAAAGCATTTGAATATATTAATGATTGATAATTCTCTTTAGCTAGAACCTGTTTTAGTTCCTACTTGAGAAAAACAAGAAAGAATGGAACAAGGTCACTATTTGCAGTCTGTACTAAGTATTAGGGAGTTAAACTCTCTCTGCTCTATCTTCAACTTTTCCCTAGTTGTTTTTTTGAAGGTGTTATATATTAGATTATATTTCTAACATTTATAAATAATGAAAAAGACTTGTTATAATATCCATATGGTTTTCTTTTTACGAGGTTCAGAACATGTTTAAAGCATAATTCGGCATGTGAAGGGAAAATGCCTAAGAATATTATATAATTATTTTTGACTGTATACTGGTATCCTAACAGTTAATTGATATGATATTTGAAAAAAATAGACTTAAGAAAAAACTGTTAGTAAAATGATCAGATTGATTGTTTTGTCTCAAATAACTTATTAAATAGGTATTAAAAAGGCATACTTCAATATCTATGTTTGTAAGAATAATGCAAATAAAGAAACCATTATTTTAGTACTTAAAACAAAATAAAAAACTGGTCGGTTGTATTTTCAGTAGGCACATGCTTACTGTTTGGCCGTGCAACTAATGCAATAAATATTATAGACAAAATGTCAACCCCTTGGAGGATTACATTATAAGGGAGAAACATATAATGGAAAAATTAAAAACAAAACATTTTATATAGTCTAGTGGTGATAAGTGGTATAATAAAACTTAAGGCAAGATAAAATAAAACCCACTGTGGTAATGGTGTACTTTTCTGAAGGGAAGCATTTGAGCAGACATTATGATGGGACGGAGGGTAATGGATGCTGCAATATGTCTCCCAGATTGCTCTTTGGCACTGATGGACTTATTTTCTAGATCCTCGGAGGGCTGGCACATGTGTCTCTTTGGATGTAACTCAACTGAAATGAGTGGGCTCACCCAAGTTCACATATCCTTGAAAGGGGTCTTGCATCCAAAGACTGGTCAAAATGGGGGGATTGTTCAATGACCTTTCCTGTTTCTGAACTCTCCATGAATTAGACGAGGCATTTGTGGAAACTATGATAATCTCAACCTCTCTCTCTGCCCGATTTTGTGTCTTCCTTTCTGTTCCACAAGTGGTAACCCAGCATATTATTTATTCTGTCTCAAAACCTTCTTCCCAGAGAATATAAACTTCTATGTAAAGTAAACTATATAAAGTTTTTAGAAGAATAACTTTCTAGTTAGCATAAATAGCACTTTCAAAGGTTTTGAGAAGAGAAAGAATAATGTACATTAGAAAGAAGAGCAATAATTTCAGTAGACTGGAGGGTAGAGGTAGAGAGGGGAGAATAAAATACCTTCAGACAGGAAAGCAGTGATCAGATCTGAAATAACCTATATACACTCGTGAAGGCATTTCTTCATAAAGGTATAGAAGGCCTTTTAAGAGTTTCAAGTATAGGAGGAATTTACATGATCTGCCTTTTCCAAAGATCACCTAACATAAGGGTGTTGGTTTTGCAGAACGAATGAGTACCTTGACTACTGATCAGAAGTCATTCCACTTTTTCCCAAGTATCAGCCATATTTCTCTAAGAAACATTAATTTGAATTTAATTGAATACAAGAAGATTTATTAGCCTACTCTTCATTCATCCATCCACTCATTCTTTCAAGTCCTAATTACTTAGGGTATACTCTGACAGGGCAATGTGTAAGGTGTAGTAAACATACCAAAGTTATTTTATTTCATAATGTAAGTTAATTCTAGAACAAAGTGAAGATAACAAAAACAAATTACATAATTAGTTATTTAGTTGTAATTGTGTTAATTGTCAAGAATAAGGAGCATAAGGTATTCAAAGTTTGCTTAATAAGGATCATGATCTCACCACACAAGGATCAGGAAAGACATTTTAACATTTTTAAGAGTTTAAAACTACTACTAAGAGGCATTAACAAGTAAACAACGAGAAGAACTGGCAGATGCAAGAGCATGGAATAAAGATATTAAATCAGCCAGGATCCCAGGAAGAAATAATGACACTCAAATTATCGTAATTTGAAGAAAGGTTTAATGTAGGTCCTATTTCTGAAGTGTTGTCAGGGTTAAGGAAATCACTAGTATATTGGATCTGTTAGTACCCTTAGTCCCTTCCATGAACGATGAAGTATAGAGAGACATTACGGAAAAAATTCAGAGAAATTTTAGTAGGACTGACTTGAAAAGAATTCTGACCTTAGGGCAGTAACTCAACCAAAAGTAATTCTATAGGAGGGCAGAAGAATCAAATGCCTTGACTTTACCCTCCTCCCTCATTCTGCTTTCCTGGAGAAGACCCCATTGGCCAAATCCAGCTATAATCCAGATGGCCAGGGTGTCTATTGAGAGTAGCCCAAACATACCCTCTTGGGGCAGAGAGTTTAGGTAGAAGGGTTTATGCACTTAAAGCTATTTGGCATAGTCCACAGATTTGATTCATTAGCAGCCATCCCTTCTATCTGGATGAAAACTTTTCTCTAGCACTAAGCATGCATAACATTTGGTTTAAATTAGATAGATTTAAATAGAAATACGTTTTAGATGCATGGCTTAATATATTGTCATTCTAGAATATAGTCTTTCTTTGAATTTTTTTCAATTTATTTGCAATTTATTACGACTTGAGTACAGCAGATGTTATGGTTACAATCTGCTTAAATTGAAATTGCTTAAAAATATTCCTACAGTTTTTCACACATTAGTTTTAGGGAATCTAGCCTTAAATTGGGGGAAATTTAGGCTTAACCCAATCTAATAATTTTTTCTTTCCTTTCAGAAATTTTGTGTTCCACATTATGTTTTACTTTTCTTATTCACCTGATTAATACTTTGCATTACTTAGAAGAAAAATATTTTTTAAGTATTAATTTTACAACTGTATGAGGCAAGTACTATTAACAGCTTCATTCTATAGGTAAGAAAATGAATCAAGAGTATAGCTACTTTTTTAAAAGGGCTAAGATTTTAAATGAAAAATTTGTGCTTATAACTATTTAACTATGCTGCTGATCTAGACAATCCTACTCTGAAGGATTTCCATCTCTTGGATAGAGTAACAGGTGTTCATGACCTTTTGCTTTCTGTTTCTTTCTTTTTTGTTTTTTCCCTGTAATGACTGAGTGTTGTTTTTGGAATGCCTATAAACAAAGCAACAGATAATCTTAGAAAATAACTCATACTCTTTGAATTGGGATGACTTTTAACGTTTCCAATTAGTGTTCAACCAAATTTCCCTGCTCTACATTTTTGACAACTTTTAAACAAATTGCAGATTTTCCAGGTTTGTCAAAAATGAGCTGCTGATCTCAAATTCATACCTCGATCACCTTTATGGACATAAAATATATGGTTTTAAAATCTGCCTTAATATCTGTTTGCTTGAATTTTTTAAAAGATTTTATTTATTTATTTTTGAGAGAGAGAGAGAGAGAGGGAAAAGAGAGTACACAGGCATGGGGAGGGGGTCGGGACAGAGGAAGAGGAAGAAGCAGACCTCCTACTGAGCAGAGAGACCTGTGTAGCTCTATCCCGTGACCCCAGGATCATGACCTGAACCAAAGACAGAACCTAACTTACTGAGCCACCCAGGAACCCTGCCTTAATATTTAAACTAAGATAAAATTCTAAGAAAATAATAATGTAATGTAGCCATCTTGTACCCTCTCCAAACTTTTTTGGGGGAATGTGCTGCATTGATGCATTAGCACAGTATTTTTATTATTTTATTTGTGCTACACGAAAACAAATTTAAAATACTCTGTAAACTTTTTGTAAACCTTTAAATTTTTGAAAGTTGACAACCAAAATTTTTCAGTAGTTTAAAGATTTGCAGAAGTAGTCATTTCTGTGCATTATATTTCCATTCCACTTTCCCCATAAGTTTTCAACATAATATAATATTCCACGCATGAAAGTATTTGTGAATTCCATGATACTCTCCATACAAAGATAAGATAATATAAACATATTAAAAATATTCTTGTAACCATAAGGCTATAATGGTTAAAAATATATTCTCAGTTTTAATCAGTGAAAGTACCAGTGCATGCTTGCTTTAAAAACAATAAAAAGTTACACATTTTGATGATCAATTTTGGAATTGAGTGTTAAACTGGATAATGTTTTGTATCTACTATGTAGATAGATAGAAAAGGCACAGAGCTTTACCAACAGTTGTTGCCCAGATGGGATTAAATGCCAAATCCATTAATTTTCACCATTTTTTTCATTTAAATTTCAGCAGATTCTCAATTAAAAGCAATGAACTTTTTACAATTGTTGTGAGATGAGAAAGTGAGGTCATTATACAAGATGTTTTATCACGGGGTGCCTGGGTGGCTCAGTTGGTTAAGGGTCTGACTTCAGCTCAGGTCATGATTTCAGGGTCCTGAGATCAAGCCCCTTGACTGGCTCCACACTCAGTGGGGGGTCTGCTTGTCCCTCTGCCCCTCTTTCTGTTCTTCCTTGAAGTGCCTGCACTCCTTCTCTCAAATAAATAGCTTTCTTTTTTTTTTTTTAAAGGATGTTGTATCACTCCTCCCTCACTCTAGAACTTACAAAAATTCAGAAAGCATCTTCAAAGGGTCAACACCAGTTTCTAATGCCAAGTACAGCCTTCAACAGTGTCAGGCATGAGAGTGGGAAAAACAACCTGCTGCATGAATGGAATTAAGATGATTGCTTATATCGAGAATCTGAATTATCCAAAAGAATATTCTAGGGATATATTGGCCTCCATAAGGTTTGGAATGCATGAGAGTCCCATATTATTTATCATTTCCTCCTCCCCCTCCTTTTCTCTTTTCTTTCATTAATTTCCATGAAGCTGAAAAAAAAAATAGAACCTGAGAACCAGAATGACTCCTGGGTATCATGTGCATTTGCAGAGAGTGCATATTTTAGCAAAGACTACAGGAGGAAAGTGAGGATTTTGATTCCTTAAACCTATCCATTTCCATGTAGCCTTTGTAAAGTTTTCATCTTCCTCCAGACATATTGTTTACTGCTTGAGGATAACTGTTCTAACAACCCTGAATTATCTTAGGATTTCTCTCAAATTCAACAAAATACCATTAATTCAATAAGTAATCCCAAGAATGGCCTAGTTTTGAGCAAAATAATGTTTATTATTAGAACATGTTATTTTATTTTGTAAACTTGTTAGTTTATTTTGTGGGTTTTAAAAGACTCAGCCTGACAAAGAAAATTTTAAAAGGTGAGGTTTAATTGAAAACTTACTGCAACACCCATTACTTAAATATACCTGCCTAATATTTCACAATTAGTGACACCAATTACACAGCTACAAAGCAAAATATTTTAAATAAGGAAAACAGAAAAACAAAAGGTAATAATGTTCAGTAATCAAACTCAAAATCATTTCACCACAAAGTAAAAAAAGTATAAATATTTATTATACCAAATTAGTAATGTAATTATTGAAGCTATGTTTTTAATATTTCCTTTTATCCAAAAGTGATTGATTAACCAGGTTCAAGGGTATATTTATATAACATCCACGTTTTGGTAGTCAAATAGGAGTTATTTGATGGGAAGATGATTATATTTTCTTTTAGTTTCATGTAGCTTCAGAAAAAAAATTAAATATTTTACTTATTTATTTGAAAAAGAGTGAGAAAGTGCAAGTAGGGGAAGGGGTAGAGGGACAGGGAGCGAGAAGCTAAAGCAGACTCCAACCCTGAGATTATGACCTGAGCTGAAATCAAGATTCAGATACTTAACTGACTGAGCCACCTAGGTGCCCCACTTCAGAAAAAAAATTTTAATGCTAATTTAGTCTATTTAATATTATCCTGCTGACATGTCTGGAGTTATCTATACCTAAATCTAATTTATTTCATGGACATAATTAAATGAATATAACATTATACTTCACATTTCTGTGAAGTTTAAAGGATTAAAACGTATATACATATTTTAAAAATTAAGGACAAACATTTAAGACATTTCATTACGGTAAAAACACACGACCATATTTTCACACTCCATATTATAAAAAAAGTGTTAAATTATCCAAGTATACTGAAATCTCTCTCTACCTTTTTACTCCAATACTGTGAACTATAAAAAGAAAGATTTTCATTTAAGCAGGATCCTTCACTTGAAAAATAACTACACATGATGGTCATGTGTAGACAGTTAAATAAAGGTATAAACATATATTTCAATATAACACTGACTTATACAACTCAGTACCTTTTAATTTATGGAAAACAGACTTGTATCAACTTTCTATATTAGTTAGTAAATGACACTATTAACAAGGTAATCTTAGACTTATTTAAAGAGACAACACAGGGCGCCTGGGTGGCTCAGTGGGTTAATGCCTCTGCTTTCGGCTCAGGTCATGATCTCAGGGTCCTGGGATCGAAGCCCGCATCGGGCTCCCTGCTCAGCGGGGAGCCTGCTTCCCCCCTCTCTCTCTGCCTGCCTCTCTGCCTCCTTGTGATCTCTCTCCCTCTGTGAAATAAATAAATAAATAAATCTTTAAAAAAAAAAAAAGAGACAACACAAATGACAGTGACAAAAAAGATAGAAATTCATTTTTCCACATAAGTGTGGAAAGGAAGGCAGTCATCTAGGGATGCAATTCCCTTCCATCAATTGTCATACTATCCACACCTGGCAGCATTCTCATGGTCTAGGGTGGCTTCTTTAGCCCGGTCATAATCTCATCATTCCTTCTGGTGAATGAAAGAAAAGTCCAGAACATGCAGTCTTGTCTATTTCCTTAAAAGTAATGAAATAGACATTGTCTGTACCTTGACCATGCCTACCTGAACCAGAAGTTGGCAAATGCATACTTTAGTTGAATAGCCTTGTCCCCAGTTAAAACTATGGAAGGAAAAATTCATATGATTATGGAAGGAAATTTCTCTTCTTATGAAAACTGTTTTAAATTGAAAGTTATCAAAATTTCAAAATTCTTATTTTCTACAAATATGCCCAATTATTACCATATATACAATTTTTAGATGTGACAGAAACACCATAGATCTCAAGGTAAATGTGTGTGTTTATGTCAGAGAGAGAGTGAGAAAAAGAGAGAGAGGTTTAGAGATAGAGAAAATGGGGGAGGGGCACATTTCACTTATTTAAGTCCTAAAAGGATAGAATAGTCCCAAGGTACAAGAACTAAGGGTATTTTTCATTATAGGCCACATCTTTGAATTTGAGTATTCTATTAACTTTAAAAACAAGTTGTAAAATGTATTGGAAACATATTGTAAAATGTGTATGTTTTTATACTCTTATTTTGAAATGATTTTAGATTTATAGAAGTGCAACAAAATGAGTACAGAAAATTTCTGGATGACCTTTACCCCACCCCAACCCAGAAAATCATAATAAGTATCTAACATGGTACGGTTGGTTTGTAAATGGGCCCCTAAATACAGAGGTCGAGGAGAGACCACAGAAAGAAGCAGGCCACTCCCAGTTGGCAGGCGGCTGGTTTAATAAACAAAGAAACATACATATGAAGCTAATCTGAGCCTACAGTAAGGAGTAGACCTCCCCACAGCCCACCAGAATCTTTAAAGTTTATATAGATGTCTTCCCTGGGTTCAGTCAGGTATATCATCCAGAGGGGCTCAACTTTGCTCTCCCACGGCTGTGTACTTAAAAATGGTTTCCACTGTGGAAAAGGCTGGTAGAGTTCTTACATTCCAAACACTGGGGAAGGGATGAGGAGGCTCTGACTGCCTGGGGCCAGCTCAAGGGTTAACTAGTGGTAATAATCTATCTATGACTTCCTCCAACAGGTATGTTTATCCAAACTTAGACAAAATAAACTTTATACTACTAAGTTTGGATTCTAGTCATATTTCATTACTTTTGCCCCAATATTTTTTATTCTGTTCTAGTATCCTGTGTCCAATCCAGGTACCATATTGCATTTATTTGTCATGTCCTTTTAGTCTTCTCCGATCTGCAATTGTTTCTCTGCCTTGTCTTGTCTTTCATGACCTTAACAGGTTTGAAGAATGGGGGTCAAATATTCTACAGAATGTCACTCAGTTTACGTTTGTCTGATATTTTTCCACGATTATATTGAGGTCAGGTACTTGGGGGAAAGAATACCACAAAAGTAATGTATCTATTTCATCACATCGTGACAGAGGTACAAGGCACTTACATGAAATTACTGACGATGTTAACTTTTATTCCTATAAGGTGGTGGTGTCTAGGTTTATCAAATGTAAAGAATCATTGTTTTCATATCCTATGTACAAACTCACCATCTTGAGCTCACATTATAGGTAGAGGGAATGAATTTCCATCCCTTAAAATGTAGTGAAATGAGAACTAAATATATTGAAAATGTATTTGTAAGTATTTTCAGTAAACATTTTTCAACCAATAGAATAGTATGGATAAATCGAAAATAAAAACTCAAATAAATAAAATAAGTAAAAAAATGCAATTTTACATCATTGAAACAGATTTTATTTATTAATAATCTTTCTTAAACTTTAATATTAAACATACAAAAATAAGTAACCATACTTCTCACTTCTGTAGTTAAATTTGTCTTCCTCTTGCAATGTGTTCTAGAAATGATTGTTTCTAAAGCTATAACTGGTAATTGAGCTTGTTTTTGTGGGGAGTTAAGTTTCTAAAATATCTTTTTCCTTTTTTTTTAAAGATTTTATTTATTTATTTGACACAGAGAGAGAGAGATTACAAGTAGGCAGAGAGGCAGGCAGAGAGACAGGGAAAGGAGGAAGCAGGCTCCCTGCTGAGCAGAGAGCCCTATGTGGGCCTCAATCCCAGGACGCTGAGATCATGACCTAAGCCAAAACAGAGGCTTTAAGCCACTGAGCCACCCAGGCATCCTCTTTTTCCTTCTTATAATTGTCAATTCTGTTGCTATTTGTTCTAAATTTCAGAATTTTTCTCACATTTATAAAACTATATAACTTGATTATTGAGTGTCAAAACTTAATTTAAAATCCTTAATTAAAAACTCAAAAGTTTTTAATTAATTTAAATAGATGTTGCACCTATTATGGACATGTATTCCATAGCATAGGGAACAAGAGTTTAGTATACTGTTTAAGAAAATATTCAGATGAACTCTGAAGATGTACCAGACTGCAGTGCATATGAATTTACTTTGATAGTTATGTACTATTCTTTTTATTCAAGATATGCAAACATATGTATATGCATCTTATGCTAACTTTATATGTGTTGATAGCTTCAGATTGAATTGTGCAACAACTTTGTCTCGGTAAAATGTTTTCGTTTGTATTACACATCAAAATACTGAAGTACCCTCGATTTTGCCATTTAAATTTTTCCATATTATAAGATGAGAGATGGGGCAAAGTAATTAATATGAAGCATATTTAAAATGAGTCTACTAAGAAGTTTAAACAATAAATAAGTATGAGGAAAAGTATATTTTGGTGTTTAATCTCACTGATTATAAATTAAACAATACTTGATTTGCCATTTGTTATTTATGAAATTTGTGAGACTCAAATGACATTGTTCTCTAGCATTTAGGGGAATTCTCACCTTTTTTTTCTTACAGTACATATATTGGTAGAATTTGGCATATAGTTTATGGAAAGCAATGTGGCAAATCTTTTGAAGAGTGTTTACGTAGTCATACATTTCATGCAAGCATTCCCATGAATGTGGACAGAAATTCAGATCATCGTTTCAGACTAACAAGTTTATTCTAAGCACTACCTATATCGAATATTTTGTAACAAGTAAAACTAAGTTTAGGAAGAATTTAAATTAAAGAGAAATTTACTATTGTAATGAGTATTATGAGATCAGTTTTAAAATTTGGTATTCTATATGAAGTTAACAGAGAGTTAAGTGTTGTTTGTTTCTGAGGTTTTGAGTTTGTGGGCAGTATTTTTATCCTTCTGTGTATTTCTGTTTTCTAGTTTCCAAATAGATTTTAATAGTTAAAAGTAAACACACAAAGCAACTTAATATGAATACCATAACTTTATAAAAATAAAAATAACTGTTACAGTTGTTGCATTAATAATTTCCTAGTAAGTAAAGGCTGTTATAATTAAAATGTAGAAGATGAATTTGCTATGAAACCACTTTCATGGAACACCCAAAGGAACACACTCTTTTGGAGGATACTTAAATACGGTTATGTTTTTTTATCTACTAAATAGCTGAAACAAATTAATTCACTAAACACTACTGACTGCCTTTTATGTTTAAGGCAATTTGCTTCAGTCATCTACATCTTAGTTCTAGTAACTACAAAGCACATAGGAATGAAAGCAGCAGAGAATGTAAGCAATTAGGAAAATATTATATTGGATGTTAGGAGACATTTATTCTAGTACAAGCTGTGCCTCTAGTTAGCATTTAACCCTTCAGAAAAGCCACTCACCTGCTCTTGGCCATTTTTTCTCATCTGTGTAATGATGAGGTTTGGGTGGAAAATCTCTAAAATCTTCAGTTATAACAGCACGTGGTTCTAAAAGGGCATTTGGAAGGGAAGGGTAAGGTTGCATATTCCTAACTTGCAGAATATATATACAAGTTTCTTAGCAGCTATACTTACAGCACTCCATCATCTTTTTGTTGTTGTTGTTGTTAGTGACTGGAAGCTCAGGTTAAGTTTAAGTCGTCAAACGTAGAGCAAAGGCGGGGGTGGGGGTGGGGGGGGGGAGGAAAAAGCTCCAATTGTATGGATTACAGGTAAGTGTTTTGTTCTGTTTCTGTTTCGTTGTGAGGATGTTAATAGTAGAAATAGAATATCTTGATTACCTGAGACATTTATTTTTGTAAAATACTGCAATTTCTAAGAATTTGAGGAAGCTTACAAAGAAAAATGACTTGAGAAGTTATTTTGTTGTCTATATTAAGAGGTTTTTTCCAGGGCTCAAGATGTAAAATTATTTCTGTCATAAATAAGTATGTAATAAGATCTCTTTCCCCCCAAATAGGTAGTTTGGTTTAAGGAAGTCATTTGAACATCAAAAAATCATTTTTTACTTGGAAATATATTTTGAAAATTTAGCCAGCGGGTTAAAGGTAGAAATAGTTAAGTCCTCTGGATAGAAATCAACCTCATTTCTCAAGGGAAAATGGTGTTGAATAATATGTGTGTACAACCTACTGCTCCTATTATGCAAATAATACAAAAAAAAACCAGAAAAAAAAAAACCAAAAACAAAGAAAAAAACCTTTATCAGGCTGAACAACCTAAGAAGTTATTTGAAAAAAAGCTACATTTTTCCAATTTAAAAAATAAATTTCTGAAAGAAAAATTTTGTTCATATTGTGCGGGCCCATAGAACTCTGCCATTTTAGGTATAGCCCTAGAAAATTTCTAAGATGTGTTCATAGCAGAGATAACCCATTTTCAGACAAAAATGAGATGACTAGAGATATGTGCCTTATGCTTTAAAGTAATGTGGAATCCATGGCCTACCTGTGGCATATTTTTGTTCTCTAAATTGAATCTAAATCAAAACAGGCCATTATAGTTCCAGTTTAAAAAAAAAAATTACCGGGAATGTAGGAACAAGAAATTCCCTACCTTCAGGAAGTAATCTGTCAAATCCAGAATACCAGATATTATAGGAAAACTGGCATCATTTCTTCAAAGGCCTCCAGTGTGAAAAAAGGAGAATGGGGGACAGGAATAATTTAGATTAAAAGAGATATAAGAGAAATAAAACCAAATAAAAATTGTGTGCTTTGCTCAGATTCTGATTTGAATAACTGTTTCTGTTTTTAACCAATTTGAAAATACAATTAGGGAAATTTGTGTTAAATGATATTCAAGTATTTTTGTTAATTGTGTTAAATATGATAATGCATTGTGGTTATGAAAAATTATCTATTATTAGATACACATTAGAGTATTTGATAATGAGAAGGTATGATGTCCTGAAATTGCTTTAAAATACTGAACCAAAAAGTGGAATGAAAAAAATGGATGAAACAATGTAATAGAATGTGCATCATTATTGATGGTGGGTGATGGAACATGGGGGTGTGAATGATTTCATCATTCAGATGCTTTTTCTCTAAAGCTCAAAATGAGAGCAGACACAAATACTCATCTTCTAATTATAAAATCCCCAAATAATTATACTAAAGGAATAAATAAATAAACTACAACTGGAACCAATGGTCCTGAAAGTATATAGGTGTTAACATAAATAGATGGATGATATATTTTTTTTTTCCCTTCATGGTATTCAGCCTTCCTGTAGCTGTGAGGTTTCCTGTTTGACTTGATTGAGACTGGGTTTTAGCCAAAGGGGCATATTGGAAATTCAAAAGGGCAAGGATAGTTAGTATACTGGCAGGAAACTGACAGAAATGATGGACCATGGGACCTAAACTCTGTAGAGAATAAGATGAAGATATAAAGTGACTGGTGAATAGAAAGAAACTTCAAGGGTCATGGAACTGGATGCACTTACGAGGTCAAGATTTGCTGTGTTTGGAGTCACAAAATAAATTGTGTGGATGTGGCTCAAGGCTGTGTGGGGTCTGATTCCTTGTTCTGAAAGTATTGTTCTAAGTAATGACAGATGATTAAAATGTCATGTTAAGAAAAGTATCTCTAGTTATTTCTGGATTAGGTGTTGTTAATTATCCATGGGGGTATGTCAGTCATTTAACTTCCTATCAATTTCTTTATTATACATTTCTCCAATGCTCTTATTTTAAAAAGTTACTTTTTATAGATGTATTAATTATGATCTCATTGAAGAAAATGGGAAAATACAGAGAAATTTAAAGAACAAAATGTACACGAATCTCCTATAATCTGGCAGAGAGAAAATTGTGTTTTTTAATTAGTTGTGTTTAATTTGAGCTTTTTATGCTGTTTTGCAAGCATTTTTAAACAAACTAAAAAGAATTAAAATATTAAGAAAAAGATTAATATATTTAATTTTCAGGAAAACTTAGACTATGAGATACCTACCATTCACTGAATAGTCCTCAAAAACCCGATTGCTAAGAGCTGCATAATTTTCTCTGATGAACATTTTAACCAACATTTCCAGTCATTTCCTCAGGTTTAAAACATAGGTTATTAGAATAAAGAAGATTCTGATTTCTTTCCCAAAGACTTTCTGCTTTTCTATCTCATCCACAAGTAAAGTCCTTAAAAGAAACTGTGTGTCTTCCTCATCACTGCATTTAATTGTTTGAGAGGTAGGATATTGGCAAGGGTAAATTTTTCAAATATAAAATTGGATGTGGGCACCTGGGTGGCTCAGTGGGTTAAAGCCTCTGCCTTCGGCTCAGGTCATGATCTCAGGGTCCTGGGATCAAGGCCCACATCGGGCTCTCTGCTCAGCAGGGAGCCTGCTTCCTCCTCTCTCCTCTCTCTCTGCCTTCCTCTCTGCCTAATTGTAATCTCTCTCTGTGTCAAGTAAATAAATAAAATCTTTAAAAAAAAACAAATATAAAAATAAAATAAACTATTAAAATTGGATGTAATGCTTAAATTAATAGCTTTAAAAAGACGCAGTCACTAAACCCAAATCAAGAAATGAAGGCAGAATTCATCAAACATTCACTTGCTTCATAAGAAAAAGTAAATTAGAAAAGTTAAATCATTTGTATTTGGTCACTGTACTAGTCAGTTAATGTAAGAAACCGCTAAACTGATGATGATGAATGGTGGCGAGCGCTGTGGTGAGCAGAATAAAAGCCCCTCCAATAGCATCCACATGTAAATCTCTGGTGGCTGTGGTGAATATATTATGTTACATGTCCAGCTAGAGTGGGATGGGGAATTAAATTTGCAGATGGAATTAAGGTTGCTAATCAGTTGATCTTAAAATAGAAGATTATCCTGGATTATATTGGTGAGTTCCACATAATCAAAACAATCCTTAAATATGGAAGAAGGAGATAGAAGAGAATCACAGAAATGCTATTATGAGGATTGTTGGCTTTGAAGATGGAGGAAGGAACCATAAGTCAAAGAAAGAGGGAGACCACAAGAATTTATAAAAGTCGAGGAAACATATTCTCTCCTAGAGCCTCAGAAAAGAAAAGACCCTACAGATATCTTGATTTTAGCCTTGTGGGATCCATATCACACTTCTCATCTAATAATAAATTTGTGTTATGTTAAACCCCTATATAGCAGTAATTTGTCACGATAGAAATCAAACATAGTATCTTTCAATTATTATGTTAACCATTGTACAATTAGATATTTTTCAAGCAATAATTACATTTTAAAATAAATCTGATTAAAGTTACATGTGATTTTCTATCAATTCTTCAAAAACTTAGACAGATGGAAAGTAACCGTAATATAAAATTATTTTGTTTTATCATTAACAAAATTGGTTCCCTTGTCAGCAGTGTAATAAAAACAAATTGTTGATTATAGATTTTTTTGCTTTGCCTTCTTTCTCTTCCAATAAATTACCATACCACACAGTAAAAAAAAAAAAAGTTTTGAATAAAATACAAAAAAGAGAATCGTTAGTAACATTTAGGATTAGATCTCATGCAAAAACAAAAGTTTGTTTAGAATGAAAATGTTATATTAACTTTTACAATGGAAATGGGAAGAGAAAATTGGAGGTGGAATAAAATATCTCATCTGAAGGATATTATCACTGATTAAGAAAATAAATAATCTAAAATATTATTTTTAAAAAATATAAACACTAAGGATAATGATATAATTGACAATAATTAGTGAAGAAAATTGAAAGATATGAAGGAAGAAGAAACATAAACATTTATATTAAGAAGTAAACTTTTTAACAAGTAGACTTGGGGTATCAAATATAACATTACATAGTTAATTATTAGAGCAAATAATTACTAACATAAACATACCACATTCAAAGCAAAAATAAAAATAAAAGCTACTTAAAATATGTACATAGAAAGCAAAAAAATATGGTATGAGAGAATTAATATTGATCTAATGCATCAGTGAATGCATTTGACTAAAAAAGGATTTGCTATCATAATTCAATTGAATTAAAAGTAAGATATGTAACTATAATTTGTATAGGAGACACAGGTAAACAAAGTGAATATTACTGTTTGAATGTAAAATTAATAATAAAATTATACCTGAAGATATAAATTTTTAAAAAGTAACGCTGGTAATTAAAATAATAAAAGAGTTGAAAAAGTGAACCCAAATTATCAAGTGATGCAGAAGACCACTTAAAAATGATTATTGGTGGGGGTGGGGGGTGAGAGGGGCCTGGGTGGCTCAGTTGGTTAACTGGCTGCCTTTGGCTCAGGTCATGACCCCAGGGTCCTGGGATCAAACCCCGCATCAGGCTCCCTGCTCAACAGAGAGCCTGCTTCTCTCTCTCCCTCTACCTGCCACTCTGCTTACTTGTGCTCCCTGTTTTTCTGTCAAATAAATAAATAAAACCTTTAAAAATAAAAATGATTATTGGGATACCTGGGTAGCTCAGTCATTAAGTGACTGCTTTCAGCTCAGGGCATAATCCCAGGGACTGGGATCAAGCCCTGCATTGGGCTCTGTGCTCAGTGGGAAGCCTGTTTCTCCCTCTCCCACTCCCCCTGTTTGTGCTCCCCCTCTCTCTCTGTCCCTCTCTGTCAAATAAATATACAAAATCTTAAAAAATGATTATTTATAATAAAATTAAGATGTTAGGGTGCCTGGGTGGCTCAGTGGGTTAAAGCCTCTGCTTTCGACTCAGGCCATGATCTCAGAGCCCTGGGATCGAGGCCCGCATCGGGCTCCCTGCTCAGCGAGGAGCCTGCTTCCCCCCTCTCTCTTTGCCTGCCTCTCTGCCTCCTTGTGATCTCTCTCCCTCTGTGAAATAAATAAATAAAATCTTTTAAAAAAATAAAAAATTAAGATGTTATTTACACCTATGCACTATATAATTTAGCACCAATATTTGTAAGTCCAAAACTATGCAAAATATAGTTTAATGAAATAGATTGCACAGAAGATAAAAGTTCAGATAATCTCATTATTCTAGAAAAAATGTTTTATTTTTGATCTTTTTTTATTCACTTTATTCACTTTTTTTGGAAGAGTGAATTCTTTAATTCAAGAATGTAAGGATAGTACAATATTAGGAAATCTATTAAGATAATTCATCAAATTAATTTAAGAAGAAAATAATATTTACATTTTCAGAAAAGCTAAATGTGTACTTATACAACCATCATTTTTTTTTCAGTGATCCAAGATTCATTGTTTATTCACCACACCCAGTGCTCCATGCAATATGTGCCCTCCTTAATACCCACCACCAGGCTCATCCATACCCCCCCTCCCTTCAGTCCTTCAGCTTATTCTTCTCAGAGTCCACAGTCTCTCATGGTTTGTCTCCCCTTCTGATTTACCCCAATTCACTTTTCCTTCCCTTCCCCTAGAGTCCTTCAGCTTATTCCTTATGTTCCACAAGTAAGTGAAACCATATGATAATTGACTTATTTCACTCAGCATAACCTCCTCCAGACCTGTCCTTGTTGATACAAAAGTTAGGTATTTATCCTTTCTGATAACTGAGTAATATTCCATTATATATATGGACCACATCTTATTTATCCATTCATCTATTAAAGGGAATCTTGGGTCTTTCCACAGTTGGCGATTGTGGACATTGCTACTATGAACATTGGGGTACATATGGCTCTTCTTTTCACTACATCTGTATCTTTGGGGTAAATACCCAGTAGTACAATTGCAGGATCATAGGGTAGCTCTATTTTTAATTTTTGAAGGAATCTCCACACTGTTTTCCAAAGTGGCTGCACCAACTTGCATTCCCACCAACAGTGAAAGAGTGTTCCCCTTTCTCCACATCCTTTCCAACACTTTACAACCATCATTTTTAAGAACTACCAAAAAAAAAAAAAATCCACCTCAGGAAATAGAGGTATTCTCATTAAATCAGCAAAGTGAAAAGCATATTTACTATTCACTGTCATTTAACTTTGTTTCAGAGATTCTATCCAATTATTACTAGAAGTGAGAAATAAATTATAACTATAAAAATTTTAATCTAAAAACAAAATACAGCTTTTTGCAGGTGTGGTTTGGTAAAACTTCATGAAAACCATTTTTATAATCTCCACCAAAATTAGAATTACATATAATTTGACCTTTGATTCAGAAATTTCACTTCTGGAAATTTAGTTGCTAGAAATACCTGATTAGGTTCACTTATGCCAGGTTACATATTGCAAAATGGCTTTTACTAGTAAAAGACTGGGGATAAAACGACCCTAAATAGTCATTGATGATAGTGGATACATGTAATAAAATGGGATGTAATGCAATGGAACAAAACTTATCCATCAAAAGACAGTAAAATACTCTAATATTTTTCAATGAAAAATTTTATTTTTTTTATTTTTTTTATTTTTTAAGATTTTATTTATTTATTTCACAGCGGGAGAGAGATCACAAGGAGGCAGAGAGGCAGGCAGACAGAGAGAGGGGGAAGCAGGCTCCCCGCCAAGCAGAGAGCCCGATGCGGGCCTCGATCCCAGGACCCTGAGATCATGACCTGGGCCGAAAGCAGAGGCTTTAACCCACTGAGCCACCCAGGCGCCCTCAATGAAAAATTTTAATATGAGGAACAATGTATACAGCATTGCAACATATTGTTAAAAGGGTAAAAGAATGTGTGCTGGGGTAGGGAGTTTTGGATGTATGTGTGTATCTCGAGAGATTACACAAAAATGTTACACATTTATTTACCATGGGGTGAGCTTAATGGAAGCTTAGCATTTAAAATAAATTTTAAACCGGAAGTTTAGTGTTTAAAATAAATTTTGCCTTAAAATCTATTTTAATTTTCATCTTTAAATTGTTTGAACACTATTGTAGTTCAAATATTAATTGGGACAATTCTATCATACAAACCTCCATGAATTTTAAAACAAAATATAAAATGTAGACAGTATCTTTAAAAGACTCTTGCGTGTCTAATGTGACTATGTTCTTCCAGCGTGAGTAAAGTGTGATTTGGCACACTGTGGGTAAGACAACCACTCTCTCTGCCTTCCCTGCTCCACTCACAGGGCTCAGGGATTTTCTGCCCCGCTAGTTTTCCAGATTTCCTAACACCCTTCCTTTGCCCTCTAAATAATCACCCAGAGACAAAAACATACTTTCAATGTTAAAAAAAAAAAAAAAGTCATTTACTTTCTTCGTTCCTGAAATCTGACTCTCCCCTAGGTTTCTCTCATGCTGGCATGTTTCCCCTACAACTTTTGTACCACTAGAAAGAAAGAGGTGACCTTTTGTCTCTTCAGTGCCACTTCTAGACCATTCTCCCTCCTGTAAAAAGCCTCCACTTTGGCTCTCACGCCATCAAGTTATCCCATCCCTTCCACATGGTGTCACAGTTATACTCTGGAAGAGTCTAGCTCCTAACTCACTTTCCCTCTAACTCTACTTCTAACTTAATACTTGGACTATTTCAGTATCTACAAATAGGATCCAATTCTCTCATCTCTAAATATATCAAATGCCTCTGGTTCAGTGATCTCACTGTCCATCCCCCTTCTTAGTTCTTCACTCCCCATGTTTGTGCTCTGGATTTTGCATGTACATTCACTGCAAAACTCTGGTTTTTTTTCCAGTTTCCAGAATTACATCTCTGGCCCCTCAGTCCTTTTAAATTTTGAACTCAACAATTCTTTAATTCTAGTTGAGTCTAAAAACATGTTTTTTCTTTGTGAGAGAAGGGCTTTTTCTTCTCCCTCAAATTGGAAAAATGGCCAGTAGCAAACCCTGACCTAAACCGTATAGACAATAATTTCATTTGATGAGCAAACTCATTTCCTCAATACCTACCTAACAATCAAATAAAAGGAATTTGAGTAAGTGTGTTTGTGTTATCTTCCAACATTTCAATCAATTACAGTATGTGCAGATTTCTATTTATTGATGCCAGAATCACTTTCTCATACCTGCATCTATGGGAATGCTAGGGTAGGCATTTTACCTGACAGACCCACTACAAACATATGGAGTAGGGTAAAGTTAAGGCAGATGGAGTACTCTTGAAAAGAGAGGAAAGGAATTCTGGAAATGTAATTAAACGCATTTTCATATAATAATCTGTATAAAATAGTAACAATCCTTACCAAGTATCGAGGTGCTCAATGAGTACAGGGATTATGTAAATGATTTTACGTGCAACATCTTAATCTATAACTTTGAGAGTTAACCTTCACTCTAACAACCTTGTGAGGTAAGATTTATACACCCATTAAATCAGCAAGGAGGGAAAAATATTTGTTGTTGCCATTATCATGTAACATTGTACCAGAGGTACTAATAAATTACTATTACAGGACAGAAGATATATAATTAACTCTAAAATAAGTGCATGGAAACACTTTATTTAAAAGCTTAGCATTGATTCAGCTAAAGCGTATACTTTCAAATATCCTTAGATTTCCCCAGAACTCTTGCAAATTTACATTTGTATTAATGTGGAGGAGCTGACACCGACAACAAATGCAGTGTTTTATTCAGCATTATAATTTATTTTTATCCTTGCTTTTTATAACTAGGTTATACACAGGACAGTTCTAGGAATATTACTTTTTTGCTCATCCTAATTGACCTAGTATTTAAACTCACTTAAAAATGCCAGATAAAACTTGGTCACTTAATGTGAAATGTTGGAAATAGTTACGTTCCTATCCTAGATGAAGTGAATAATTGTTTTATATGAAAGGTTCATAGACACTTGGAATAGTGTGAAAGTATTACTGCAATTGGCCATGGAAAATATGCTCTTTAAATCATAACCACAAGCTATTACCACATAGTACATCTACAAAGAAAATTATACATATTTTGGTTTAGCACCTTGTAGTTACTGAAGGGAGATATTTCAAATTATTCTATTTGGAGATTAAGATATTTATAAGGATATTTCAAACTCTATAAATATTTTAATATATTTCTGGTATAACCATATTTAAATTTGATTTCATGGCTCTTGGATTTCATTAAGATCACTGAATATTTTATAACCATGCTTTCCAAAGATAGGTATTCTTGTTTAGTTTTTCTAAGAAAAATCCTGGAGTGAATGGAGAGGGTAGTAAAATTAGTTTCATTGACAAAGGAAGTCAGTGTGGTAGTTGTAGGAGATTACCAATCTGTTTCTTGGTTACATAGTTATTTTATTACACCTCCATTTCATTTCTTCTTTCTCTTATGCTGCTATCACCTTCCATTTACTTAATCTCCTTCATCTTCATCACATTTTAATAAAACACGAGGTGGGATGGGTTATATATATAAATGTTAGGACTTTTGTGTCCTTCATATTGGGGTCTATTATTAATATCTGAGATAAAATATAATGAAGGTCATTCAGATGGTTGACAAAAAACCCATGTTCTTAAGCCATGAAATGGTTTGGGAGTAGGTTTTAACCTGAAGTCTTGCTTATGACAAAAAAAAATTGCTTTATTTGGATTGTGCAGACAGTTCATGCATCCTCACCAAAACATCTGGCTTTGTTTTGATTCCTATAAAATCTTTACATATGCACAACACAGAAAGATCTGCTCCTATGTTGATCTTTGAGGCCATGCTCACTCATCGATGTAAAACTTGTCAATGGTAGCATCCTTAAGAGAATATGTATTTTGGGGAAAAAAGATAAAATAGTATGTTTTATATCAAAAGTATTTCAGCAAATTAAAGCTTTCAAAATAGGTTTGTATTTCATCCCAGCTGTCACATTTATAATCAAAATATTGGAATTAAGAGATTTTTAGAGGACACCAAATTACCCATCCAAAACAATTCAACCTTTGCTGTAATAGCATTAATTAAAGGTATTAACCTGGAGATTATCATGCCTACAGTTTCTCTTACATTGCCTCTTCCCGAGAAACATAGTTAAAATTATTTTTCCCTTATGATAAATGTTTTGGCCCATTTCTGTTATGTTGAACAAGTCAACCTTTCCTACCTAGACAGATTTCCTAAGAATTTTATGCTAAAGCCAGAGACTATTATATTCAGGGTGAGCCCAAACACTGCAATTGTATCTCAGGTGGTTTGGCACAGGGCACCGCCCAGCAGAGGAGAACCAATTATGTTTGAGAAGGGCAGTGGCAACATCTGGGCTGATTAAGAACTTCAGTAATTTTATGCCCTGGAAAAAAATTATAAATATCCTACAGGTAATTTAAAGTGAAGATAACACTATATCATAAAATAAAATTTGAAGTGGGTCCAAAACATACACGGACACACACATTAATATTTAGCTTGCTTATTTCTAAGTTTTACATTTCCCTTTTTATTTTTCTGAGGTATTTTGATACTTGCACAAGTGTATCCTGCCTATTGGGTAATTCAGTTTTTGCACATCACTCGTTCCTTCTCTTTATCTTTACCTTTGGACAAAATGAGAGCCCGGTGAACAGAAAACTAATAACTTACATATCATGTAGATAGACAGATAGACAAGCAGACAGATAGAATCCTAAATCTATGTAATATATATCCTAAATCCTAGATTTCAGTTGTTTGGGACATAATTAAGGTACCATTTAAGAAATATGTTACAGATGGAGAGGTTTTAGGATGGGAGATTTCCAAAATCTTTGTTGCTGGCACAGGACTACTTAGTTCCAGTCTTGCCCACAGCTGTCTAGTACTTGCCCAGGAAGCAGGTGCTTTTTTTAGGCTGTGTAACTGACATCCATAATCAGGTTTGCTGATTGGTGGTGATTCATTATAATTTCTCATTTTGAAAGGAAATCAGCTGAAATCAACGAAGCAATGGCTGGCAATTCTCCTCAGAAACATTTCTTCTCAGAAACATTTGTGATTATTTCCTCACTTTCTAAAACAGTGTAAGCTCTGTAATATTGCTAAGACCATTTAGAATGAACTCTAAAATATTTTATGGTTAGAAGTTTCTTTCTTATAGGTAACATTTTTACTTTATGGCCAGAAGCAAGCACTTATTTCCCACTATCTACAGATTCCTACTGATTAAAAACACATTTGTGGTATATAAATACGATTATATGTACAAAGAATGGAAAACTGAAAATGTGAAAATACAAAAATTGACATTAGAACACAGAAGCCAAACATGTAGGGCTGTTTATATTTCTGGACATGAGAAGTACTGATATGGCTGCACTTCCATCTCTAAAATGCCCTACTCCTTAGCCTGCTCAGTTGAGATAAACACCGTTAGATTAATCCTTTCACATTTTTAAGCCACATTTGCCTGTTTACATTGATTCCTCCATGATGAAATTTTGAAGGATAGAGATTATCTTGCTCACATTCTTGTCTGTAGCATTTAACTCCATTTCTGACTGATAGTTTCAATAAATACTTGTTGAATGTTAAATAAACTGTAATTTTCTAAAGACCTCTTAAACAGCTTCAAGGTTCTTTGCATTGTCCTTTGCAATCACTAATTTATTTTTAAGTACAAGTTTATTTTATTGTTTATTTCCTGAGAAATCCTACCTACATCAGGAAGCTAGTTTTCCATTAACTTAATTTGTTTTTATTCTAGTATAGTTAACACACAGTGTTTTATTAGTTCCATGTGTACAGTATAGTGGTTCAACAATGGTGTACATTAATCAATGCTCATCATGTTGAGTGTTCTCTTCTTAATCCCCTTCACTTGTTTCATCCATCCCCCTACCACCTCCCCTCTGGTAATTATCAGTTTGTTATCTATAGCAAAGAGTCTGTTTCTTGGTTTACATCTAATTTTTTTTATTTGTTTGTTTCGTTTCTTGAATTCCACATTTGAGGGAGATTATATGGTATTTTTCTTGCTCTGACTGGCTTATTTCACTTAGCACTCTAGCTCTCTAGCACAGGTTTGTTTGCTTTCATTTCAAGATTGCTTTGGCTATTTGGGGTCTTTTGTGGTTCCATACAAATTTTAACATGGTTTGTTCTAGTTCTATGAAAAATGCTGATAGTATTTTGATAGGGAATTCCATCAAATCATAGATTTGTTTGAATAGTATAGACATTTTAAGAATATTTGTTTTTCTAATTGATGAGCATAGAATATCTTTCCATTTGTGTTGTCTTCGATATCTTTTTTTTATTATTTTTTTATTTTTAAAGATTTATCTATTTGACACAGAGAGAGAGAGATTACAAGTAGGCAGAGAGGCAGGCAGAGAGAGAGGGAGAGGAGGAAGCAGGCTCCTTGCTGAGCAGAGAGCCCAATGAGGGCCTCGATCCCAGGACGCTGAGATCATGACCTGAGCCAAAAGCAGAGGCTTTAACCCACCGAGCCACCCAGGCGCCCAGTCTTCGATATCTTTCATCAGTGTTTTATACTTCTCAGAGTACAGGCTTTTCACCTCCTTGGTTAAGTTTATTCCTAGGTATTTTGTTATATTTGGTGCAATTGTAAATGGGATTGCTTTCTTAATTTTTCTTTCTACTGCTTCATTATTAGTGTCTAAAAATGCAATGAATATTGATTTTGTATCCTGCAAATTTACTGAATTCACTTATCAGTTCTATTAGTTTTTTGGAGGAATCCTTAGGGTGTTCTATGTATAGTGCCGTGTCTACTGCCAATAGTAGTAGTTTTCCTTCTTCCTTACCCATTTGGATGCAATTTTATTTATTTTTGTTGTCTGATTGCTATGGCTAGGGCTTCTAGAACTATTTTGAATAAAAGTGGTGAGAGTGGACATACTTGTCTTGACCTTAGGGGAAAAGCTCTCAGGATGTTGTATTCATCAAATACTTCTTCTACATCTTTCAAAATGATCATATGTTTCTTTTATCTTCTCTCATATTGATGTGATACATCATGTTGATAAATTTGTGAATATTGAAGCACCTTTACATCCCAGGAATAAATCCCAATTGATTGTAATGAATGATGTTTTTAATGTTTTAATGTTGGATTTCGTTTGCTAGTATTTTGTTGAGGACTTTTGCATCTATGTTAATCAGGGATATTGGCCTGTAGTTCTCTTTATTTTGTAATGTTTTTAATCTGATTTCAACATCAGGGTAATGCTGGCCTCATAAAGTGAATTTGGAAGTTTCTTTCCTCTCCTAATTTTTGGAAAGGTTTGAGAAAAGTAGGTGTCAACTCGACTTTAAATATTTGGTGTCAGGTGTGTCTCCTATGTGTGTTGCATGCATTGTACTCTTGTAGCTGAGGGGCTTTTGCCTTCACCGCAGTCATCTGCAATGGCTCATTTTGCCTGTTGTAGGCAGGGTTTGATCCCTATGTTGCTAGTGGTCCAGTCAGGGGTTGTCTTGGGTTTGAACTGAGTCAGAACTGGCACTTGCCAGAGACCCATTAGCACCGATCTGCAGGGCATTTTCCCTGGTGTTATCCCCTGAAAGGTTTTTGTTGGTGTGTTTGCAGTGGGGCTGGCCCCTGTCAGAGCTGCCTCTACACAGCCAGACTGGCAGCACCACGTTTGATGGGCTCAGTCCACATGTGTATTGGAGGGGGCAGGTCCACAGGAGAATGAGTGGGAGAGGTGAGGCACATGGTACCTGTAAGGTCCATACCGGTCTGCTAAGGGAAGGGACCTACAGCCACCAGGGCCCAATGCAGGCCAGGATGGAGGTTTGCAGATTCACAGAAGCACGTGTTGGTGGTGCACTTAGTGTTAGCAACTTAGATGGGGAGTATTTATTGCTGTGCTGGTTCCCACAGGAGTCTCTGTGTCCAGGCTGGGGGACAGGGAGAGAAAGGGTGCTTGCCAGCTCCCTCTATCTTGAAGAGGTCTCTCAGTGATCTCAGCTCCTCCAGCATGTGCTCTGAGATTAGTAAATAAATCTCCCTCCACTACACCCGACACATTACCCCACAGCTGTTTCTGCACTGCATCTCTGGGAAGCTGTTTCTTGTGCTGTGTCTTTAGGGAGAGGGACTCCTTCCTCTTGGCTCCCCCAGAGCCAAACCTAATGATTTTTAAAGTTCCAAATGTTAAGCCCCGCTGATTATGAGAAGTCATGAAATCCCCCCTCTGACTGCCAAAGCCAGATGTTATGGGGGTTTGTCTTCCCCATGCAGGTCCCTCATGCCTGGGCTGTCTCAGGTGTCTGCTTCTTTCTCCTCGCCATGCCTGTGGTGTCCTTCCTTCTCATGGACACTTACTTCTGTGGATCCATCTGGCTCTCCACCATGTTTCTGCCCTTCCTAGCCTCTTCCATATGGACTCTTCTCTACATTTACCTCTGGAGAATGTCTGCAAATGTGAGTCTTCAGGTCATTTTCTGGGTTATTTACACTGATGTGGGTGTTATTTAGCTGTATCTGTGGGAGGTTGTGAACTCGGGATCCGCCTATTCCTTTATTTCCCCCAGATGTTCTCTGCAATCTGTGATTTTATATTAGATTGACATGCTTTATGGGGAGACGTAAACCTCTGATGAGAAGGCTTTCAAAGGGTGACCTAGAAACTATTTAAGAAAGTTCAGGGATGCCTGGGTGGCTCAGGCGGTTAAGCATCTGCCTTCAGCTCAGGTCGTGATCCTAGGGTGTGGGATCCAACCCCAGGTCGGGCTCCCTGCTCAGAGGGAGCCTGCTTCTCTTCCTCCCTGCTTATGCTCTATCTCACTTTCTCTGTCACTATCTGTCTCTCTCTCTCTCTGAAATAAATAAATAAAATCTTAAAAAAAAAGAAAGTTCAAACTATGTGAGGTGCAAAAAAAATTAATTATGAGGTGCTTGGGGAACCTCATAAAGTTGTAACCACCACACAAAAAGTGACAGGTGGGGAGCAAGGTCAATGAGTGTTCAATGACATCCATATCCTGAAAATGCCTGATAGTAGTTAGATGTGTCTTATGGTCTCTAGAATAGTAAGTACTAACAACGTTTTAGGAAACCATATCCTTTCAATTAAAGAGTGATTGCTGAGGAAGCTTTTATTAATGATGAAACACTTGTAGGCCTACTGCTGCCAGTTTTCTTTTTTAAACCTATCAGTAGTCCTACTGCTAATTTATATTATTAGTTCAGCATGGTTATTGGTGCGATTTCAGTCCTTAGACTATCAGTTGGTGCTACATCACTGATGTCAGTTCTCTTGGCATTTGAACTGGTTTCTTGACCACTTCCTTAGGCCCAGTTCCTTCTACGTGGAAAGGTTTCTAGATCAATACATATTTGTCTGTACGTTTACCAATCCATCTACCTCTCCAGCTTATTCCTGCCCTCCAAGTTGGCTATAAGTCAGCCCCTAGTCTGAGCTTAAAATACAGAGAGCAGAAATACATGCGCAGACCATTTACTGAGTCTACTGTGATACTGCCAATTTACCTGTCTTCAACTTGACCTCTGGTTCACAGTCATGTTTTTCAGAAGTAGAAGTTTAACCCTAGTAATTCAGTGTTCTAATGATAAAGTAATGGAGATTTAGATTTAAAAATTTCCTGTCTGGAAGGAAAATCTTTCCTAAGTTACTTTTCTCTCTCTAATGATTTTGTTCTTGGACAGACTTTTCACTGTTTTTGTGCCTGAACTTCTTTTCTGATATCTTCTTCCTCATTAAGTGACCTGGTAATTTCCTGCTTCTATGCTACCAGTCTCCTGAGGGAAGTTCATTTTCAATTCTTAAACTGGTAATTCCAACCAGGGGCACTTTGGGCAAGGTTTAGTTTAGTTTGCTCTATTTAACTAGACCACAATTCTAATATCTTTAATTGTGTTGATATATTTAGTCCAGTATAACTACTTGCAACGAATGATTTGCAAAGGTATAAATAGCCAAGGTATGAGGCATTACAACACAAGATAGAATTGTCATTTAGAGCCTATTCTATGAACATAAGTTCCAAAAATGAATGTTATTTTAAAATATCAAAAATATTGTGTGCAATTTTTAAACAAAATATCTTCCAGAATTTTCTTTAATAGGGTTTTTTAAATATAAAAATAATCTACCCAGTGTGAGGTAAGCATTTTCTTTCCATCAAAGCTCAACAAAAAAGTCTAAAAGTGTGGCATTTCAATTTCTTGTTCAGGGAGAAAGTCTAAAACAATATAATAAAATTCTTGCAAATTATTCTTATCAAATTTCCCTCAAAATAATGCTTCCTGGGAATTCAGAAATTGTCTAAACTTTACTATTAGCACTCTTTGAGACTGCCTTTATCTTCCTTTAATCTCTTTCATTTTAAGATGTTATTCCTCCTGTGTGATTTTACCTTCTTGTTTTATCTTGAATTGCTATGTAGTTCGCAATTTTTATATGTAAGGGTAGTAAGAGGGAAGTTAAAAATTCAAAGAACTAAGAAAAGTTAGTGTAAGAAAATTTGGATATGTCTTATTGGCTTGAAACTTTTTAAAAAAAGATTTTGCTTACTTATTTGAGACGTAGAGATCAAGTGAGAGAGAAAGCATAAGCCTGGGGGGAAAGACAGAGGGAGAGGGAGAAGCAGACTCTCTTCTGAGCAGGGAGCCTGACATGGGGCTTGCTTGATCCGAGATGATGACCTGAGCCAAAGGCAGGTGCTTAACCAACTCTGCCACCAGGTGCCCTGTGCCCCTGGCTTGAAACTTAAGACCAGAGAATCAAATGTATTAGAGACCTCTAGAGTAATTTTATAACTGTATTTTTATTTCCATGGTTAAATGGTTGCCCAATTTGCATAGTATCCTCTTTCTTCCTAAATTTATTAAGATATAATTGACATGTAATATTGTGTATGTTTAAGTTGTACAGTGTGATGATTTGATAAATTTATTTATTGTAAAATGATTACTATAAGGTTAGTTTACACATCCATCACTTCCCATAGTTACAATTTGTGTGTGTGTGTGTGTGTGTGTGGTGAGTATATTAAAGATGTATTCCTTTAGCAACTTAGAGGCATATTATACAGTATAGTTTGCTGTAATTATCACACTGAGTATTAGATCCCCAGAACTTACTCACCTTATAACTAGAAGTTTGCACCATTTGACCAACATCTATTTCCTTCAACCACCAAAATGGAAACCACCAGTCTATTCTGTTTTTATATGTTTGGCTTTTTACCTCCCTACGTCCCACCTAAAAATGAAACCATACAGTATTTTCCTTTTCCTATCTGACTTATTTCACTTAGCATAATGCCCCCATGGTGTATCCATGTTGTTTCAAATGTTAGGATTTCCTCATTTTTAAGACTGAATGATATTCCAGTGTGTATATATACCATATTTTCTTTATCCATTCATCTACTAAATAAGATGGTTTTCATACTGTTTATTGTGACTAATGCTGCAACAGACATGGTGGTACAGATATACCTTTGAGATAGTGATTTCCCTTTTGTCAGATTCGTTTATATGGCAGCTCTAATTTTAATTTTTTTTTAGAAAACTTAATTCTGTTTTTGTTTGTTTGTTTGGTTGTTTCTACTAGTTGTGACAGTTTACATCTCCAACAACAGTGCACTAGGGTTCTATTTTCTCCACATTCTCACCACTCATCTCTTATCTTTTGTATCTTTTAGATAATAGCCATCCTAACAAGTGTGAGGGGATATATCAATGTGGATCTGATTTGCATTTCCCTGGTGATTAATGATGAGCATTTTTTCATGTACCTGTTGGGCATTTGTATATGTTCTTAGGAAAAATGTTGATTAGTTTCTCTGCCCATTTTTAATTGGAATTTTATTGTTGTTATTTACTTGCATGAGCTTCTTATATATTTTGGATATTAGCCCTCTATCAGATATATGGTTTGCTTTAATAATTTCTTCCATTCTGTAGGTTACTTGTTCATTCTGTTGATTGATTCTCTTGCTGTGGGTCAGCCTTTTAGTTTGACATAGTCCAACTTGTTTATTTTTACTTTTGTACTTTTGTTATTTTTGCTTTTAGAGTCCTATCCAAAAAATTGTTAAGACCAATGTCAAAGAGTCTTTTCCCTATGTTTTCTCCTAAGGGTTTTATGATTTCAGGTCTTAAATTTAATTGTATGAAACTCATTTGATAATTGGAAAAGTGAAATGTAATAAACAGTAGAGTCTCTTCATAGGTGAAATGATATATCTGGCTAAAATTTTGCTTCAACTTTAGGTGGACACTATTATTTATTTCATGTGTACCAGTAATCAATTACCATAACAGTCCTGCTTAACCAACCACAAAATCTAATGAATTTAAATTTGACTAATTGGTTTTGGATTTGGCAAATTTAAGTAGACTTGGCTGGGTGCGCTCTGTGGTCTTAAGTATGTTTATTTGGTAGGTGTCTTGCTCTCAGTTTGACTGAAAGAAGGATATGATGGGCCACGTGTTTCCCATCATGAAGTAGGTTAGGCTGGACATGTTCTCATGGTAAAGACAGAGAAGCAAGCAAGAGAGTATGTGAAACCTAAGTCCTCTTGTGGCATAAGTTCAGGTACTGACACTATCACATTTGCTGCATGCTGTTATCAAAACAGCTCACTAGTCCTATCAGGATTCATAGGATGGAGAGATGGATTCTACCTTTTGATAGCTGGAACTATAAAAATGCAGTACAACAGGAGTAGATTCAGAGAAGAAAGAACTGGGCTTTTTTTTCTTTTCTTTCTTTCTTTTTTTTTTTTTGCAATTAAATTAACAGTGGGAAGAATGGTTATCCACCACTGTCAAGCTTTCTGTATGGAGATGTTGTCTGGAATGACTCCTTTAGGTTTCTGCTAACCCCTCACTTAGGTGGAAGGTATGAAGATCAGGTTTGACTATAGTAGGTATAGAATAATGATAGCCCAAATACAACCACATTTTGATCCCTGGAATCTGTGAGTAGGTTACCTTACATAGCAAGAATTAAGGCAGCAAGTGAAAGTACATTTGCTAATAAGCTAACCTTAAGATAGGGAGATTATCCTGGGTGGGCAAAATGAATCCTGGTTAAATGAAAGAGGAAGACTGAGAGAAGAGGTCAGAGATAATTTAACCTGAGAAAGACTCAACAACCTGGCTTTGGAGAGAGGGAAGAGGGCCAAGACCAGTGAATGGAAGCAGCTGCTAGAAGATGGAAAAGGCAAAGGTGTCGATTTTCCCTAGAGCCTTCAGAAGGGAATGCAGTGCTGCCAATAGCTTGATTTTTTTAGCTCAGTGAGAGCTGCATGAGATGCCCGAAATACTAACTGATAAGATGATAAACTTGTGTTCCTTTATGCCACTAAGTTTGTGGTAATATTTTCTAGTGGTGATAGGAAACTAATACAGTGAGTTAGAGGGAAGAGATTAAGTTCAGCCTTTCCCCTCCCTCTTCCTGCCTGCAGAAAGGGTTCTTCATGATCTGCTCATTTTTGTTTCCTTTTTAGGAAAGCAGGATTGGCCCCACAGAGCAGAGACCTCTTTGCTTAAGATTGGGTAAGCCTCTTTAACTCAATGTCAGAAAGTTAGGCGTTTTTTTTTGACCAAATTGTCAAAGCTATCTTCACTAAACAGTGTGTCAACAGTAAAGCTAATACATTGTTTGCAAAATACTAATTTGTTTATTGTTTTTCCTGACTCGAGATAATAAGAAGTAAGAGATGACATTCACTGGGGAACCTGGGAGGCTCAGTCATTTGAGTGTCTGACTCTTGATTTCAACTTAGGTCATGATCTCAGGGTTGTGAGATTGAGCCCCAAGTCAAGCTCTGCTTGAGATTCCCTCTCTCTGTCCTTCCCCACTGCTCTCTCTCTCTCTCTCTCTCAAATGAATAAATAAATAAAATCTTTTAAAAAGAGAGAGAAAGAGATGGCAATTGTTAATCCTCTAAATAAGAAAATGTCTTTTTTTGGGCACCTGGGTGGCTCAGTGGGTTAAAGCCTCTGCCTTCGGCTCAGGTCATGATCTCAGGGTCCTGGGATCGAGGCCCATATCGGGCTCCCTGCTCGGCAAGGAGCCTGCTTCCCCCTCTCTCTCTGCCTGCCTCTGCCTACTTGTGATCTCTCTCTCTCTCTGTCAAATAAATAAATAAAATCTTTAAAAAAAAAAAAGAAAATGTCTTTTTTTGTAATACTTCATACAAGTGGGATTTTAACCTGAAAGTCAATCTGCTACGAGGTATTTGAACCACTCATTTTAGAGATGAGGCCAGTGATACTAAGAGATTCAGTTCCACAGTGAGGACTGAATAAAAGTAAAAGAGGTAAAGGTAGTAAGTTTAGATCATTTTTTTCACAAGGTTTGATTATGCAAAGAACCAGAGTTTTCTTTGAAGATCAGAAATGTGTACATGAATGAATCAGTCTAAGTAAAAGTATAAAATAAAATTTATTATGAAGTACATAAATGAACCACTCAAAAAAAATTTTCACAAGCAGTAAGAAGTTTAAAAATGTTAATGTTGGAAATGAACTGTCCTCTAATTTTAAATGTTTTATTATATGAAGTAGTTGTTGTTTTGTACTCTGGAGTCAAATAGTTCCATGTACTTAATGCTGTTTTTGGGTTGACCTGAACTAGAAGCTTACAATCTGACTTATTTTCTTACCAGATGTTTCTTTATGACAATTCTTATATTTAAGTCTATAGTCTATATTCTCCAATAATAAATTAAATTAGTACTTCTTTTATCATAATAACCTATCAGTGTGACATGCAATAGTGCAGGTCCTTGAACAATACTCTGGAGGAGAAGTAATTAACTGGTGAAATGTCTGTGTGTGTAGAATCTAGGCAAGGGCAGACTAGTCTGACCTAGAAACAGCAGGATGGGAATTAGCCCACTACAATCACAGCAAGCAGGAGTGAATCTAGCAGTGTAAGAGAACCAGGTGAGAAAGGACACCGCTTTTCTTTTCGGATGTGATATTGTGCATTCCCTATAGTGTCTTGCTTGTGGTATCCTGGGCTAAAGAATGCTCTTTTCTGATTCTGGAAATATTCGTCCACTTCAGTGACATTTTTAAGAAGTCTAGCCAACTGAGAAAACTGTTAATTTCACTCATTAAGTGACATATTATTGTTGTTATTATTATTATTGCTATTCTCTTTGAGCATGGAAAGGCATGGTTAAAGTTTTTTGTTTGTTTGCTTTGTCTGTTTTTTTAGTGAGAATGTGATGGAGAAATGAGGACAAATACCTTTTATTGTAATGTTTCTATAATGAGTGGCTCATTTAAATAATTTTTAAATGAATCAGATTATTTTATTCAGTCAGAAAGCAAGGCTAATTTTCTGTAATTGTTCAAATAATCACTAGCCTCTATTGAATAATGCTTTAAGCCAAGTAGTAAAGAATGTCTGATTTAATGTATTTGACTACCTCTGTACTTCTTGTTGGGAGAATGGGCGATAAAACATTTTTATCATATAGTAAATTTGGGGGTATTTTATTTACAAGGTTGTTTTCAATCATGTGGATAGTATCACAGGATAAAATAATCCAAAGTGGGAAATAAGATCTTTTTCTCAGCATACAAAAGGGAAATGGCATGGGGTTCTAATAGTTTCCCAAGTGCATTAGAATTCAGCATTTCATTTATTTTTGAACTAAGAGGCTGAGGAAGACATTCTAGAAAGCAAGGCCAAACGCAAATGACTGTGGCATGTCCAGCTCCATTATAACATGAGTGCATTATGAAGGAAGAAATGCACTTGGCAAAGAAGCAGCAGCCCTTTTCTTTGGTCTTTTCTATATTTCAATGTAAATGAGATATCTCATTGACTCCTGACTTGACAAGCTTTTCTCTTCCTCTCTGGTAAAGTCATGTGAGGCATGGTCTAAAGAGGACATCAGTATGACTTTACAGCTGTGTGAGCTCAGAGCATTAATCAATCCAGAGGCACAGAGAAAAGAACATGTGTTTAATAGCTTGAATTTCTTCTTTTCCTTTTCGGGGGCATTATGTTTCTTACGTATGAAAGGAAAGGCACTGAAATATACAATTGTGATATCCAGATGTGAAAGCTTTCATTCTGGTTCTTTAAAATACACACCACTCTTCTTTCTTCTCCTTATTTGCTTATGTGGCTGGATGGAAATATACTA
Source organism: Ailurus styani (assembly GCA_002007465.1). NCBI lineage: Eukaryota > Metazoa > Chordata > Mammalia > Carnivora > Ailuridae > Ailurus > Ailurus styani. The sequence goes on along the minus strand of LNAC01000092.1, from coordinate 4,519,961 downwards.
TAAAAAAATTTCCTATGATTGAATATTTGACCTTTAGGAATAGGTGGAAAATATAATTTATGCCTGATACAGACTTAGAAATAAAGTAATTCGTAGTATTCAGAGTCAAGCCTTTCCATTTCTTTATTGTTTTAAAAGATCAGCTACATAGGTGACCATGAAGTGATCTCCTAAATATTGCATGTTCATCTATCAGCCATTCAAACAGAAAGATAACAAAGTTTTCAGTGTAATAAGTGTTTCTTTTCCTGGTCCCTCCCCATTTTCCACCTGCATAAGATATGACACAATAATGATGAAGTATGGATCAACGCAAATTCCTTAGCTATTTATGTGTGATTGATGTTGTCAACTTTTAACAACAAGAAACAGGGTGTAGGCTTCAATAAAACAATTCACAGCATCTACAACTGTTGGTGACCATTGTGTAAACCTCTTTGCAAAAGAACATAACTGCCAGAGTCAGCTAACTATCTACCAATAACTATTACTAAGAAGGATTCTCATTGTGCTCAAAGTTAGAAATCCTGGCTTTCTCAGTCTTCTTTCAAGTGGGAATGGCCATGTCATTGAGTTTTACTCAATAATATTTATTTATTTACTTACTTACTTACTTACTTATTTTACAGCTCAATTTTTATTTATTTATTTATTTTGATTATGTTATGTTAGTCACCATACAGTACATCATTAGTTTTTGATATAGTTGCACTACTGGGCATTTACCCCAAGGATACAGATGTAGTGAAAAGAAGGGTGATATGCACCCCAGTGTTCATAGCAGCAATGTCCACAATCACCAAATTGTGGAAAGAGCTGCAATCCCCTTCAACAGATGAGTAGATAAAGAAGATGTGGTCCATATACACAATGGAATATTACTCAGCCATCAGAAAGGATGAATACCCGATTTTGTATCAACATGGAGATTATGCTAAGTGAAATAAGTCAAGCTGAGAAAGTCAATTATTCAATGATATTTAAGGGGAAAGCTGTAATAAGAGTTCTGGGGAAAGTTTTTTCTTACTTCATAAAAGAGGTAGATGCAATCTGTGCCAACTTAGATCCTTCCCCTTCTTCCTGCTAGGAATGTTTGTGTGATGACCACAATAGCCACCTTGTAGTTATGGAGTCACAAATATAACAAGGAATATAATACTCAGAAGTTGATAAAGACACTTAACATTGGTTGAAAAAATAATACATCTGTATAATAAAGAGTTTGACTCTGATTTTAATATTGCACCACTGATAGCTTTATCTTTATTCTCTCTTCTTCTTCAACCTGCATGTGATAAAGTTGTTAAGAAATCCCAAGGACTATGCATTTTGGCAGAGGTATTTCAAACCACATGAGCCATACAGCCCACTCATGCTCAGAAAATTTCTCCCAGCCCCTTGTTCCATCCACAAGAAAAGCCTATTTAGTCTTACCCCATTCACTCAAGTCATTTTTCCAACCTTCTTCAGAGTCTGCCTTGATATCCCCAGAAATCTTCATAAAGCTTTTTTATACCCTCCTGGAATGTGTGCGGTGTCATATGTTCCAATGCCCAATCCTCTGTTTCAATGAGATGTCCATTTCATTTCAACCATTAGTGCTGTAAACAAGGTATCTAGGTGATGATCACAACCACCAGGGGTCTTTCTTCTTTGGATTTAGTGCCTTAATTTGCTTTGCTGCCTGCTTGCTAGCATGCTCTTTGATCTGTGTTGCTACCTGCTGCCAAACTTGAGCTTTGAGTTGCTGCCTGTTAGAAATCTTGCTCTGTTGTTTTGTGCTGTATTTGTTGAATTCTACTGAACTCTGTTATAGATTTAACTAAACTAAGTCTCAAGTTCCAATAACTGATGTTTAGGGATGAGGTGTCAGTTTGTAACCTCTTCAAAGTGGCTTTGGGTAATGTGTTTCTGCCAGAATTATCTGTATATCTCAGAATGAATGACTTGATTCCAACAAAAGCCATGATTGATGCTAGTCTCAAGGGAACAACTCTCACCCTGTGACCTTGAATGGGTTCTGTGTCTCAACCAGGTGTTAGCCCTAATCTATAGTGTTCTCCAGAGAAAGCCTAATGCCCTGTATGATATAAGGACCCATCGAATGGTCAGTAAAAACAGGTTACTCACTAGGATCATACAAAATGCTTTTGCTGTTGCTGCCTATACCTTTATCATGAAAGAGATCTTGATCATTAAAGTTTTAGGGAAAAATACCAATGCATTCCCAGGGCATATGGTTCATTCAAACCCAACTTAAGCCTGAGGTACTTAAAGCCTATAAATCAACCATTTTCATGGAGGAGGCCTCAGGTCCTAATGATACTGACTTGAGACTCTCTAAAGGAAAAAAAATTATAAATATGAGTGAGGTAGAAAGAGACCCTTTAGGTATATCCAAAAATCATCAACACAGACAAAAACACCTATATACGAGGAAGGAAATAAAACCTGAAACAGAGATCCACAATTTGGACCAATTGGGGAACCCCAAATTCCACAATTTGATAATCCAAATATTTGCAAAAAGGGGATTATTGGCTTTTGTGATTCTAGGCCATAGGTTCTAAATTAATAAACATCTGCTGAAAAACACCAATTAGAAAACCTTCATGGACTTAGTTCATACAAGGTCTCAAATTAGAGTTAAACTTGGGAATTCCATTTAAATGAGGTATCTCTGTACTTTTCAGAGGGTTAACAAGCATAAAATATAAGACAAAATTAGGTATTCTTTACCTTAACTATGAGAACTATCACCCTGCCTTAAATTCTCCATAGCCATAACAGCTATTGCGCTAAAATAACCAACAGTAGGCATCGATGGTTTTGACTAACCATTTGATTGTGCTTTGGGAATGAATTGGGTATTTTTCTCGAAAACTCTAAGGATCAGGACCTTTGTTTGTGACAGAGGTATAGGCAGCATCAGCATGGGTATTTTGTCGCATTCCAGTAACCCAATGAATAATAAATTAAAATTGTGTCTCTGGCTCTTAAAACTAGTGTGACAACAAAGGACCTCAGTGAATCTCTATCCTTGATTAAGATAGTTAATATAGCTCAATATAACATTAAAAAGTATCCTCGAGATTTGAAGTCCATTATACGAGACCTATATAAAGAAGAGGTAATTATGTACATTGCTTCTCCATTTAACAATCAAATTCAGCTTGTTCTTAAATTTAAAAGGAAGAATGGCACCTCATGGTAGATTACCACAACCTCAATGCTGTGACCTTAACCATTAAGGCCCCATACCGAATATTATTGAAATTACTGATTTTCATCCAGTAAACCGATGATAAATACTCTACAGTCATAGATTTGACTAATATGTTCTGTTCAGTGCCTCTTTCAATGGCCTCTCAGCTGCAGTTTGTCTTTACTTTCTGAAAGGCACAACACGCCATTACCCTGCTGAGTTTCCTCAACAGCCCGGCCATCACTTGCATGTAATCTTAATTACATTTAATTTTCCCTTGCAACAAAGGTATTATATTACATTGATGACCCTTCCTCCAAGGAGATTCATTTGACACACTCATTAAGAACATACAGATAATCACAAAGGAGTTCATATAAAGGAGTAGACCATTGTCCCACACATAGTACACATAGGAAAAGACCACATAACCTCAGTTAAATTCTTGAAAATTATTTATTCAACCAAGGGACACTGTGTCCTCTACACCATAAAGACATAGCTATTGACCTTCTCAGTACCCATTAAACGTTAAAGCAGCATTACTCACATTAAAGCAAGACCAATTGTAGGACTTCCTGGGTTCTGAAGACAACATATTTTTGTTTGCAAATTTTACTTAAGCCTGTTTTTTTTTTTTTTTTTTAAGATTTTATTTATTTATTTGACACAGAGAGAGAAATTACAAGTAGGCAGAGAGGCAGGCAGAGAGACAGGGAGAGGAGGAAGCAGGCTCCCTGCTGAGCAGAGAGCCCGATGCGGGCCTCGATCCCAGGACGCTGAGATCATGATCTGAGCCGAAAGCAGAGGCTTTAACCCACTGAGCCACCCAGGCGCCCCATACTTAAGCCTGTTTTTGTGTTACCTGCAAATTAGCCTTCATTGACTGGGACTCCCAATGACAAAAGTCTCTAGAAGCTGCCCAAACTGCAATACAAAAGCACTGCCATTAATGCCCTGAGGGACTCCTTCACAATAGAGACTTTAGCAAACTTCGGTCATTCCTTCTGGAGTCTCTCAATGACCCATAATGGTGACAAATGCCCTGTTCTTCTGGTAGAAGAAACTGTCTTTCTCAACACCACCCTATATGTCCTTGTACTGACTGCTTACTACACACGGGACCCAGGACCCTTGGTACAGTTTCTCATTATGCCCTGGTTATAGAACCACCATCCTCAAGCTTGTCACACAAACTAAGCCCTCCTTCCTAAAATGGAAATTATACCTTTGAAATAGAACCAAACCCAGACCCTTTGTTAAATCTCACCCACAGGAGCGATTGACCTCCTCTGTCCTCAGTCTCTTGCCAGATGCCATAGCGCTGGAGGAGATCATCGCTTTCCTGAAACCCTTGACTACGTGAGAAGCTTCCTGGGTTCCACTGAATAGGCAGCAAAAGAGTTACTATGTTTTACAGGCAGTAGTTAAAACATTGCTTGTGATGGAGCTTGCTGGAGAGCTACTGCTTCTCAACCTTTACCTAGGATGTCTCTGATTAGTGACAGGACTGAAGAGTAAACAAAATTGACCCAACTTAGATAGTCATTTTAACAGTGGATACCCTGGCCAACAAGCCCCATCAGCACATTTTTTAGATTCTTGGGATATTGCCAATGGCCTATCTGATCTGGCCAATAGTGGCGAGAATTATTTATCCAAGTTTGTCCCTTTGGGATAAAGAACTTTTGGAAATTTCTTACCTCATAATTACCTGCAGTATAAATTAAGGTTATGTATGCCTCCACACATACTAAAGAGACAACACCAAATCTCACCAAGATATTCCTGATCAACAATGCAGTTCTTTTAGATAGGACATTCAAGAGAATTTTCACCTATCTTAGTAGATTCAAGCTACTTACCTCAAAGATTGGCATAATGGCTTACTTAAATGAATTTAAATCCAATCAAATTAAATTGGCACATTTCAGTCTTCAAGCTTGAGGAATATATTGCGATAAAGAACCTGACTTCATTTGTGACATTTGGTGACATCATGTGAGCTCTACCACCCGCCTCTACTCCTTCTGCCTCAAAATCTTAGGAAAGTTGGTAAAAAAAAAGTTAGGCTCTCCCTCCTTTGGGGCTAACAGGAAATTCAAACCATGCAAGCCACTGCCTGTTTGTGCATAGGAACTCTTTCCCTAGTTCCACCCCATAATTACAATGAAATCCAAGCCATCTCTTTTTCTTGTTCTCTCAAACCCTTTTGGGGTCAGTTTCAGAGACTTCCCTGCTCTCCTGGAAAGCATCATTATATGAAGGTAACCGTATATATACTCTCCTGTGTGTGTGGTAACATCAGTCTCAATATCACAAACAAATTTTGGGGGAGGGGGTCCATCTTATTCTTGTGGAGTGTCCACAACAGTTCCATTGTATTCTAGTTTTTCACAAAAAATCCTGTAATTTAGGTAGTTATTGTATCTATCACTGAAAGGAGGAAAATAAACCAACAACAACAAAATTAAGTTTAGGCCCAAGGTCCTATAGTTATTTTGTGATGGAGATGGGAAATGAACCCAAGAAGTCTGACCCTAGAGCTGTGTTCTCATGTGCTAAACCATTAAATTAAAAGTTATGGAATTATTAAGGGGTAAATGACAACAAGAACTAATTATTTTCCAGATTTCCCTATAGTAAGGCTTCAGATATAATAAACATCTGTGGAGTTTTTACATATTAAATTTAATTTGATTAATTAAGTTGGTATTATCCAATTAACAGATAAAGAAATTAAAACCCTTAACAGGTAAATAATTTATCTTGATTTTGTACATATGCTTTTTTCCATCCAATTGCTTCATAATTTCACCCTTTGTATTTAGAATTTCAAAAATAACTTACATTAAACTGACAGTATGTTTATTGGTTCTTTCTATAGATTAAATTTGCAAATCAACATTTGTTTCTGAAAATGAGAAACTCTTTACAATTTTCAGTAGGAAAAAAACTAAAAAAGCTATGCATTAAAAATATTCTGTGATATATGACTAGTGCCCTCTACTTTACTTTACCTTTTAAAATTTAAGCTTTATAATACAGAATCCATATAACCTTAAGGCTAATAATGGTAACAGTAACACTGTTCAAATAAAAATATTTTATTAAAACTATTTGGTTATCATTTATCAAAAACCAGAAAGTACTTAAGATTTTTTCTTAATTATTGCAATTTAATCTTAAAAATAACTTGATGAAGTAAGCTTTACCCCATTTTATGCATGAAGAGATCCACACCCTAAAAGTAACTATTCCACATCATAGTATAATGAGTGAGATTCAAATTAATATTTGTTTCACTTCAAACCTTGGTTTTTCTTTCACCTTTTATTGAAAACATAGACACTTTTACCATGCTATTCTTAAGCCCCAAGACCTCTCAGAATTTTGCAGGAGTACTGACTTAGCATGAATGTTTTCTTAAATTTTGTCTGAGCATTAAATTAACCCTATGCATTAGAAAATGTCATTAAGAAAGTACAGATGCGATATTTTTATTAAAGCACAATGAGTGAGGTTGAAAGCAAAAATTATCAGAACACATTTTTATCTATCCCAAAGCTTACCAAATTATGTAATATATTGTAAAATTTAATGTGTAGTTATGATAAATACTCACTGAAAAACTAAATTCATCAAAAGCATTAAGTAAAGGTAAAAATCACCAAACATCATCACTGACTTAAACAATAAAAATGTAAAGGGCACAAATCAACCAACTCCTTTTTTCTTGCTTAATTTGAGCCATCAGTGAGGTGTAGTTAACAAAGGTAATACAATCTTAAGATGCATAATAGAAGTTAATTGCCTAGATAATGGGAAATAATATCCTCATTGGACTGTGTTGGTCAGGACATATATGGAATAATGGAATCAATTTTGTGTTCTCTTGGACTTTACTTCCACCTATATTATGGCAATTAACAACTCAGCTTATGGGTAGTTTTTTATGTATATTTCTCTTATCATAGACTGAATTGAATGCATGCAGGGACCATGACTTATCTAATTTTATGTCATTGACATCTAGCCGAAAATGTGGCTATTAGTATTTGCTTAATAAAGCATTACATTCATTAAGGCACCCATCTTATCTCCTTGGACACTTGCCATAATATTATAACTGATTTCTTTGCCTCTCTCTCATCTTTCTCAATTCCATTCTCCAAATAATTGTTCAAGCAGTAAAGTAATCTCTCCAAGGTCACAGAACTACTAAATGATAGACATTGAACCTAGGTAGACTGACTTCAAAGTCTCATGTTCAAAATTTGATTCTCTAATAAAATCTTTTCCCCTCAAACAAGGAAAACAAAACAAAACAAAACAAAAATAGTGTTTTGAAAAGGAATTAATTTTCCTGACTTAGTGGAAGTCTATACAAATTAACACATGATGGGTACATTTTAAGAGAGTTTAATAAACAAGAATAAAGAAACAGGTAAGTACGATCATGAGCTAATTGAAGAGAGTCTTATGTAAGGAAAAGCTCAAAGAATGAGAAGTTGTTTTTTTTTTTTTGCTTTAAAAAGAAATTTTTTGAGAATGTATGTGTTTGCCATCTTTAAAATATTAAGTCTTGTCATGAGGTAGAAAGTATTCTGTATTTTCCCAGAATTTCTTTGAAATAAAAGATACTTAATAGCTGTCCATTTACTTAACTAACAATAAGTAGGTACAAGTAACATGGGAAACAAGTGAAAGATAATAAAACAAATCTTTTAAAATAGCTGGGATTTCCAACTAAAACTATATAGAGAATCACAGGGAAATTAATAGAGGTATTGACAAAATACCAGTAGAGAAAGTTGGGCTATTTACTTATCTGTCATCTATTTATATTTCTATCAAAATTCACTACTGTTTAGTAAAAACTATATAAATATACATAGAGATTGTAACAATTAAACATTTTTGTTAAAAGCAAATTCAACGCTATTCTGAAAAGTGTCTATTAAACAATATAGTTATTATCCACAGTTGTAGGGATTACACACTGTGCAATGTATAATACTCCAAATTAAGCTGTCACCCTCTTGTCACTAGCGAACATTTTATAAGATTACAGCATCTTAACTTTATAGTTAGCAAGTGATATCAGATATTTATAAATTTAATATAAAGAATGAATTATGCAGAATTCTCCTTATGCTTTACTGATATGTGATGATCATTGTTTTCACATAATTTTCATAGTAGAAATAAAGGATAACAAATCATCATCATCATCTTTTTCTTCCTCTTCGGTTTTTCTTAGCGTTGTGTTTTATAGAGCAACTTGTCTTGGAAAGAAGGTAACTAACTACCCATCAGTTTGTGTTACTGCTTTACCTCTTGCTAGATGTATGCCTTCAAACAAAAAACTCATATCACTTTGAGTCTAATTTCTCTCATCTCTAAAATGGAGGGCAAAAGCTATCTTGCATATTTGAGTCTAATAATATTAAATATGAAGCACTCAGCATAATGTCTAGCACATGGCACATAAGATAGTAATTGTTTTTGTTTTATTATGACATAGAACAATCCAAGTATTTGTTTTGTCCTCATGGCCCTGTGGGGAGAAAAATATAAGACGCTTTACAATTCTAATTTTATATAAATTGAATTTCAGAATTCTATGCGAAAACTGTAAGGTCATGTAAATTATAAGTGGCAGAGGGGAAAAGAACCTCTGAAATGTCAGAATAAATTTGAAAATCTGTTCATCCATAAAAGCAATGACAAAGGCAAAAATTTTCCAAGCAAACATTTTCAGAATTTTGGAAATTAACTCCAGGCTTACAGTAGTCCTTTGAGCATTTATAAGGAAATATGGGGAAATTTTAGAAAAAAGAATGACTGATGGTGTTTTATGGTGTTTATTTGCTCCTATTCCTTTATCTTCATTTGGTGATAGGCATGAAAATCAGCAGTTCTGGACCCACAATAGCTGAGAAAAACAGCAGCTTAGCACTAAAGGGTCGAACAGTTCGAGAGCTTCCCAAAAGCCCTATTCTCAGGAAACTGTCCCTAATTTAACTGTCCCAGAAAATTGTCCTTAATTTAACTTGAAACCCTCCCTCATAACATACAAATAATTAACTGAAAATTGTTCATTGATCCAAATTTAAATCTTAAAATTATAGTTTTTTGGAAAGAAAACATAAGTAGATCATTGGGACCTTGAATTAAGCAATGACTTCAGAGATACTACACAAAAATGACAAGAGGCAAGAAAAAAACAAAAGATAAATTGGACTTCTTCAAAATTAAACATTTTTAAAAGATTTATTTATTTATTTGAGAGGAAGAGAGAGCAAGAAAGAGAGAGAACATGGGTGTGTGCACTGGAGCGTGCACTGGAGCATGAGCAAGCACGTGATGGGGGGAGGGCCAAAGCAAGAGGGAGGGAGAGAATCTTTAGCAGACTCCCTGCTGAACATGGAGCCTGAAGTGGGACACCATCCCATGACCCTGAGGTCATAACCTGAGCTGCAATCAAGAGTCAAATGCTTAACCAACTCACCCACGCAGGAACCCCCAAATTAAACATTTTGTGCTAAAATAATGAAGTAAAAAGACGACATGTGCAACAGGAGAAGTTATTTATTTAATTGTTTTATTTATTTTCTTATTTATTTATTTACTTATTTATTTTTAAGATGGCTCCATGCCCAGTGTCGTGCTCGAACTCAGGACCCTGAGATCAAGGGTCACATTCTCCACCAACTAAACCAGCCGGACTGGGGAGAAAATATTTTTAAGTCATATATCTGATAAAGGACTTCTACGTACACTATATTAAAAAAAAGCTCACAATGCTGTAACAAAAGAAAACCCATTTAAAAAATTAATAGACATTTCTACAAAGGTCATATACAAATAAACAATAAGCACATTAAAAGATACTTAACATTAGTAGCTCTTAGAGAAATGCAAATCAATCTTACAAGGAGATCTCACTTTACCCCTACCATGATGACTCTACTTATAAAAAATGAACAATAAGAACTATTTGCAAGTATTTAAAGAGAATCCTCATTCATTGCATGTGAGTTGTAAAATGACGCGGCTTTCCTGATAAACTCTGGTCATTCCTCAAAATGTTAAACATATTGTTACTTGTGATATAGTGATTTCAATTCCAAATATTTAACCAAGAAAAATTAAAACATATGTCTATCCCAAAACTTGTACACAAATGTTCACAGCCACATTATTCATAATAGCCAAAAAGTAGAAACAGAGCAAATATACATTTGTATCTAATAAAAAATGGTTATATCCTATGAAATGGATGAGTGAAAAAGCAGAACTTTGGTATATACATAACACAGAATGTCATTTGGCAAATTATTTGTAATTCTGAAACATTCTACAACATGGATAAACCTTGAAAACATTATGCTAAGTGAAAAAGTTAGTAAAAAATGATTACATATTATATGATCCCACTTATATGAAATATCCTAAATTGACAAATCTATGTAGACAGTAGTGATTGCCAGGAGATGGGGGAGGAGATGGAGACTGATTCTTAATGGATATGTGGTTTCTTTTTCGGATAAAGAACATATTCTAAAATTAGTAATAATTATTGTACTACTCTGAATATAATGAAAACCAATGAATTTACATTTTAAAAGGGCAAATTTTAGGGCATGTACATTATATCTCAATAAAGCTGCCATAAAAATAATAGCAGGTGTCAGAAACAAAATTTGAATGCTGACTTCACTACTGTTTCAGTTTGCATTTCAATGTGCATATAATAACTTTATGGATTCTACCAGTTTCAGATTTATACTAAGAAAATCACTGCAATGAACTGAATGTTTGTCACCCCAAAAATTCATACGTTGGAATCTAATGTCCAATGTGATAATATTTGGAGATGAACCTTTAGGAAGTGATTACATCATGAACGGGGAGCCTTCATGAATGGGAACAAGTGTCCTTATAAAAGAGGCCTTTTGCCCTTACCACATTTTGAGGATGGTACCACCTACAAACTAGGTGTGGGCACTCACCAGATAACAAACCTACCAGTGGCTCGAGCTTGTACTTTTCAGTGTCCAGAATTAAGAGCAATTTCTGTTGTTTATGGGCCACTCGGTTTATGGTCTTTTGTTCTAGAAGCCCTAAGGGACTAAGACAATCACAACACACTTCTTTACAGATGGTGATTCCATTCAAAGCTTTTCAGACTCTAGAGATGTTCACACACGCATCATCTCATTTTTATACTTGCCAAAGCCTCATGAAATTAAGTCACATGATCTCTATTACTGTCTCTGCATAGTTGATGAGCAATCATGGGGTCAGAGACCACAGTCTAGATGACCAAATTCACAAATTTTAAAAACTGTTACATTTTCACAAAATTTTAGCTTCTCTGTGCCACGTTCACTTGACTTACCTGTACTTGTGCGACTGTAGTTCATAGAACACATGTAGAGAAATAATATCCCTTCTCAAACACCCTTTATGCTTCATCTTTCAGCTTTTGTACCCAGGGATTTCGTCAGAGCTTTTCAGTGTCTGCAAGGAAGTACTTGGTATTTATACCTTGGGCAAACCTCATCTGAGAAACATGAAATCATTTCCCCATGAAATCACGGGGAAATGCCGTAATCGTTCATTCTTCTGGACATAAGATTACATGGCTCATCAGAGTATGCTGGAAAAGTCCCAGTTGTCCCCAATCAGTTTAATAATTATATTATACTTTATGTTCCATTTTACCCTTACTTTCGGGAATTCAACATAATGATCGTATATTAGTATGTGTTGCAAAATTGTTACCATGGAAGTCCAGTTAACATCTGTAACCACACAGTTACACTTTTTTTCCTTGTAATAAGAACCCTTAAATTTTACTATTTGAACACCTTTCAGATATACAACATTATCAAGTATCATCACCATGCTATATGTTACATCCCCATGACTCACTTATTTTATAATTGGAAGTTTGTATGTTTTGATCACCCTCACCCATTTCTCCCATCCTCTACATGCCTCAGACAACCACAAATCTGTTTTCTATATTTGTGAGTTCATTTTTTTCAAGATTCCCCAATCAGTGAGACCATACAGTATTTATCTTTCTCTGTTTGACTTGATTTTAGATAATGCCCTCAATGTCCATCTGTGTTGTTGCAAATGGCAAGATTTGCTTCTCCCATTCCATCTGCCCCTCCCCACAGCTCATGCTCTCTCTCTCCCAAATAAATAAATAAAATCTTTCTCTTTTTTTTATTGTGTTATGTTAGTCACCAAAAACACATCATTAACTTCTGATGCAGTGTTCCAAGATTCGTTGTTTATGTACAACACCCAGTGCTCCATGCAATACGTGCCCTTCTTAATACCCACCACCAGGATCACCCATCACCCCACCCCTCTCCCCTCTAAAACCCTCGGTTTGTTTCTCAGAGTCCACAGTTTCTCATGGTTCATCTCCCCCTCTGATTTCCCCCATTCATTATTCCTTTCCTTCTCCTAATGTCCTCCATGCTATTCCTTATGTTCCACAAGTAAGTGAAACCATATAATAATTGACTTTCTCTGCTTGACTTATTTCACTCAGCATAATCTCCTCCAGACTCATCCATGTTGTTGCAAATTTGGGTATTCTGATTGATAATTATTAGTGGATGGACACACTTCTGTATGTTGATTTTTTTTATCCTGACCCTTTACTGAATTTGTTTCAGAGAGAGGAGGAAACAGGCTTCTTGATGAGCAGAGAGCCCGATGCAGGGCTCTATCCCAGGACCCTGAGATCATGACCTGAGCCGAAGACAGAGGCTTAACCCACTGAGCCACCCAGGTGCCCCTGCTGGAGTCTTTAAAATATATTTATATCCTAATCATATATATCCTAATATGATTTATATCCTAATCATATATATATATATATTTATATATATTTATATATATATATATAAAGAGAGAGAGAATCATGCCACTTCCAAAGAGTGACAGTTTTACTTCTTTTTAATTTGTATGACTCTTATTGTGTTTTCTTGCCTAATTCCTCTGGCGAGTACCTCTAGTACTATGTTGAATAAAAGTGGTGAGAGTGGGCATCCTTGTGTTGTTTCTGATCTTAGAGGAAAAGCTTTCAGTTGTTCATCTTTGAGTATGATGTTAGCCTTGGGTGTGTCATATATGACCTTTGTTAGGTTGAGTATGATCCCTCTATACCGATTTGTTGAGGTTTGTTTTTTGTTTTTTTAACCTAAGTGGATATTGAATTTTATCAAATGCTTTTTCTGCATCTACTGAAATGATCATATGATATTTGTCCTTTATTTTTTAAATGTCATCTACTATATTGATTGATTTGTGGATATTGAATATACTGTTTCTGTTTCATTCCATGTTTTATTCTTTCCATTCCTTCATCTCTACCCTAGTTTTCTAGAACAAACAGAAATTGGCCTTATGTATTCAAGTCACTTTCTCAGGTTCTGCTTTCTTCTGTGAAACACAAACCCAGGTAGACACAAATATGGGTAATTTGGTAATTTGGTCCAATCAAGCTGTATTCTTGAAATACTTCTTGGTAACATTATAAAAAAACAAACCCTTGCCTTTTTTTTAAAGCTCTATCTTCTTTTCCATGCCTGTCTTTTTAGTTTCTGTGTGGCCTGAATTATTGTCTCACATATCTTCATACATACATTACTTTGGTAGCAGCTAAAAATGGATTTCTGATATTTTCCTCAAAACCTCTATTAGGAAATAGTCTGTGCATCAGGTAAAATAATTTCTGTTGCCTTTTAAATTAATCATATACACATTCATGTTTCTTTTCTATCCCTACATGTTGAATAGGGCATCTCCCAATTATGAAGCCCATCTGGCTACTTATCCATGTATTTAAGATTGTGTCTGGATTGACCACAAATAGAAAAATAGAAGAGAAGTATATTTTTGTTTTAGAAAACTGTTTTTGTTTTGAGAACTCATAAATTTTTAAGTGATGCATTTATATTCAAGATAAATCAAGCTAACTGTATAATAATTATCTGTTTTGACTTCAGAAATTGACTGCATTATGAACACTTTCATTGAAAGGTGAATACAAGAGTACCCAGAGGCCTTTTCAATGGAGCTACAATTAGATGAAACTATATTATTCTTTAGCATGCTGTGTTTCCCATTAGTTGGTGATCAAAAGAAAAACTCCAAAGAAGATCAGTAGGATGCAAGATTGATTACAGACTGATTCAGCAGTGTAATCACTAGCTAGTGCAATCTCAGCATGAATGGAGTCCCCAGAGAGCTAGTTGCTATCTGATAGCTCCACAGAGAGGAGAAATCAAATGACTTCTAGAATGTAGATTGGTTTGGATTGCATTAAACAGGAAAGGATTATATCTCACACTGTCATCCATCGTGGCATCCAAGAACAGTGCATCTGAAACATCTCATTTCCATGGAAGGTATACATCAACTTTGCTGCATAGCCTGATTCAGCAACTCCTGGGAAGAAAAGGAAATGGCACAATTGCTGTGTGAAAACAGCTGCAATTAATTATGGTGTGCTTTTGGTGTTTCTTGCCAAGGACATAAGACTAATTTTTCATTATTATTCAATTTACTTCCCTTATGTTGATAATTCTCCCTTAACATTATAAATCTAAAACATAGCATTTCCAGTCTATAGTAATTATTGCAATCACTATTGAAAGCACTGGGAACAAAGGAAGAAATAATAAAAGGGAGACTAAATTATTGGGATTTAGTTCTAGTTTTGCTAAAAAAAAATCTGTTTAACCATAAATTATTTAACTCACCTACGTTTCAGTAGACTCATCAAAAAATGGGATAATCACATTTGGAATTCCTGAAAACATGAGGTCTGAATTTTACAATTTTTACTTTAAGATTTTAGCTATGATTCTATGAATAACTATACACAAATTTCAATAGAATGTAGGCACTTTTAAAACACTGCTGAGCCAAAATAAGTGTAACGAATAATTTACATTTGTATTCTAAATCCTTCTTGTTCATTGATTAAATAATTTAAACAGTTTAGTATAAAGGATAGATTAACAAAACACTTCTGGAAAATAATCACATAGAAATCATACCACTGAAACATCATGTCTGTATTGGTTTCTCTTAGGGACGAAGGAGGTAGAATACATCCAGTCCTTTCTTAGGAAAAGACCCAGAGTAAAATAGAGTTCATAGAAAAATCCTAGAATTTCTTGATTCTCCTGGGCATCATCCCAGATTGAAAAGAGAACCAGAAGGGGGCTTGTAAGAGCATATTGACAATGTATCAGAAGATCTTTCTTGGATACAATGGCAACAAATTGAACCTGGCAAATTGTCTAGCAGGGGAGACGGTTTCAGTCTCACTAAGAAAGACCCTTTATAACAACTAACAAGTGGCAATCAGTGTTATTCTAGAAAATCTTCCATTGAACTCCTGTATCTAAAGAGAAATTTAGAATTGTTTACATGGTTTTTATATCTGGGCTCCACACTCATTCTAGTTCTACTATACATCTTCAGTGGCTCATATTTTAAATTCATATATTTTTTAATTTTTCCTTTGTCCCTCTTTTTCTTTAACATTCATCAACATTCTTTGGACTACTTGGAATTAGGACTTCAGAGTAATTTTTGATGCTTTTGTCCTTTCTGAGCTCATACTGAGATCTAATATATTTCTTCAGTTGTATGTTTCTATTGCTCTTCCTCTAACTCTTCATCACCATGTTTGACTTGAACCACAGTAGTAGCTTTCTAACTGGTGTTTTGTTTTAAACTGCAATTCCTGCCAATCCATCTACTATAGCAGTGCCAAATTAATTGTGCTAAAATGTAGATTTCATCTGTCATTTCGTACTTCACAAATTTTCAAAAAATCTCCATAGAGTACAGGCTAAAACACACTCTCAAGATTGGTATTAGAATAAATTTAAAATCTAGTCTTTTTTTTTCTTTAAAGATTTTATTTATTTATTTGACACAGAGAGAGCTCACAAGTAGGCAGAGAGGCAGGCAGAGAGAGAGGAGGAAGCGGGCTCCCTGCTGAACAGGGAGCCCAATGCAGGGCTTGATCCCAGGACCCTGAGCTCATGACCTGAGCCAAAGGCAGAGGCTTTAACCCACTGAGCCACCCAGGGGCCCCTAAAATCTAGTCTTGATGACCTTTGCTAACTGATTTCCTATTTGTAATAAATGGTCACTTGAGCTTGTCTTGCCTTTGCTGCTCCCCAGAGAGAGAGACTAGGATTTCACTAGGCATACCAATGTCAAACTAGACTGATATAAATGAGGACTCAACATATCATAGACATTTCCCTATGCATACTTGGTCTTTGTATGTAAACTTGTTTTGGTTTAATGATATGTGTAATACCTGAACTACATAAACAACATAAACTCTTAAGTATAAATCTGAATACATTTCCCACTATTTGTTCAAGGGATAATCTAAGGTGTTAGAAATTTTGCTTGCAGAATTTATCTGTTTACTTAGCTTAAGTGAAAGATATTTTGTACTGTAAATTATATAACGTTTAAAACAGTAACACACAAGTACTTGCCTTTAACCAGACTTATGTTGATATGTACAGTGGATTTCATATATACTCATAGACATCAAAAGGTAGAGCCCCATTAAAATATACACAAGCACAAATATACAGACTTGTCCTCTAGCAGAAACAAATAATTAAAAAGTCATAGATGTTGAAATAATTATTTTAGCAATACAGATGAAGAGAAGAAAAGAATTATCTATTCAATGAATTAGTATGCTTAGGAAAAATTTGAAAATTAAACCAAATTTTAATTATGTTTACAGAAATATAAAAATGTCTGCAATTAGCAACTCTGAGTTCTGTATTTTTCATGGGTTTCAATTTGGAAAAGTATAATTTTTCCCTAGTTAATGTTTGATTAGGGAGTGTCTAACCCCTAGGGCCAGTGTCTCTCAAAATGAATCATATTTGTTGCCCAGGCTAAATCTCTAGAGATTCTGATAATCAGCAACCAATATTTTTTTTTTTAAGATTTCAGATGATTTAAAGGAGGAATCAGTGTTGAGAGTCCTTTTCTGTCCATAGTGAATTCTCTCTCTCTCTCTCTCTCTCTCTTTTTCCCTATCTTGAATCCTTTGCTTATTTTACCTGGCACTTATTTTTTTTTCCAGCTTTGTTGATATAATGTTGACGTACGGCACTATGTAAGTTTTAGATGTACTGCATGCTCGTATGATACACTTATATATGGCTAACTAATCACCACCTCAATATTAGCTAACATCTTTATTGTATCACCTAAAGTTTCTTTTTTATTGTACGAACATTTAAGATCTACTTTCTTAACAACTTTCAAGTATATAATACCTACTGCTAAATATAATCACAATATTCTGCCTTAAATCCTTAGGCTTATTCATCTTCCAACTGGAAATTTGTACCCTTTGATCAACAATTTCTCTGCATTTACCCTACCCCTTAGCCCCCACATACCCATATTTTTTTTCTGTTTCTATGAGTTTGGTTTTTTTAGATTCTACTTATAAATAATACCATACAGTATATATCATGTTTTGACTTATTTCATTTAGCACAGTGCCCTCAGTCTCCACCCATGTTGTCACAAATGGCAGGATTTCCTTCTTTACCATGGCTAACATTCCTTGTGTGTGTGTGTGTGTGTGTGTGTGTGTGCGCGCGCGCGCACGCGTGTGTACGCGTATCTACATCTTCTTTATTCATTCATTAGATGAAAGACTCTTAGGTAGCTTCCATAGTTAGACTATCATGAAATGTTGAAAAAAAAAGAGAGATGAATATGCAGTCAACCCTTGAACAATGTGAAGGTTGGAGCACCAACCAACCCACACACAGTCCAAAACCTGTAAACAACATGATTCCCAAAAAACTTAACTATGGATAGCCTACTGTTTACCCAAAGCCTTACCAGTTACAAAAACAGTTGGTTAACACACATTCTCTGTGTTATATGTACTATGTACGGTATTATTACAACAAAGTAAACTAGAGAAAAGAAAATGTTAAGAAAATCATATGGAAGACAAAATTCAGGGAGCCTGGGTGGCTCAGTTGTTAACCATCTGCCTTCGTCTCAGGTCATGATCCCAGGGCCCAAGGGACTGAGCCCTGCATCGGGCTCCCTGATTGCAGGGAAGCCTGCTTCTCCCTCTCCCACATCCCCTGTTTGTGTTCCTGCTCTAGCTGTCTCTCTCTGTGTCAAATAAATACATAAAATCTTAAAAAAAAAAAAAGAAGACAAAATACATTATGGTCCTGTACTGTGTTTATATATAAAGAAAATCTGTGTGTAACTGGACCTGCACAGTTCAGACTTGTGTTGTTCAAGGGTCAACTGTATTTCTTCAATATATTGTTTTTATTTCCTTTGGGTATATGACTAGAAGTGAGACTGATGGATTATTTAGTAGTTCTGTTTTTAATTTTTTGGCAAACCTCCTTACAGTCTTCCATTGTGGTTGTATCGATTTACACTCCCACCAAGGATGCAACAATTGTGGGCATGTTCTTCACATCTTTGACAACTTGTTTTTCGTCTTTTTGGCAATAGCCTTTCTAATAGATAAGAGATGATACCTCATTATGGTTTTAATTTGGATTTCCTTGAGAATTAGTGATGTTGAACATCTTTATGTACCTGTTGGCCATTTACAGATCTTTTTTAGAAAATGTCTATTCAGTTCCTTTACCCATTTTTTAGATTACTTGGTTTTATTATTGTTGAGTTTTATTAGTTCTTTATATATTTTGTTTACTAATTTCTTAGAAGATACATGGTTTGAAAATATTTTCTCCCAGCCTGTAGGCTGCATTTTCATTTTGTTGATTGTTTCTTTTGCTGTGCAGAAACTTTTTAGTTTGATGTAGTTTCACTTACTGTTTTTTGCTTTTATTGCTTATGCTTTTGGTGTCATATCCAAAAAATTGTTGCCAAGACATATTTAGTTGACTGTATATATGAAGGTCTATTTCTGGGCTCTCTATTCTGTTGCATTGATTTATGTGTCTGTTTTTATGCCAGTATCATACTGTTTTGATTACTATAACTTTTTAGTACAGCTTGAAATCAGGAAGTGTGATACCTCAGGTTTTTTTTTTTTTTAAGATTTTATTTATTTATTTCACAGAGGGAGAGAGATCACAAGGAGGCAGAGAGGCAGGCAGACAGAGAGAGGGGGAAGCAGGCTCCCCGGTGAACAGGGAGCCCGATGCGGGCCTCGATCCCAGGACCCTGAGATCATGACCTGAGCCGAAAGCAGAGGCTTTAACCCACTGAGCCACCCAGGCGCCCTTTTTTTTTTTTTTTAATTCTCAGGTTCACTTTGACTATTCTGGGTCTTTTGTGGTTTATACAAAATTTTAGAATTTTTTTTTTTGCTTTTTCTGTGAAAAATGCCATCAGAAATTTGATAGGGATGCATTGAATCTATAGGTGGCTTTGGATAATATGGAGATTTTATTAAGAGTAATTCTTCTAATCCATGAACACAGGATATCTTTCCATTTGTATTATCTATAATTTGTTTTATCAAAATCTTGTAGATATGTGTGTACAGATCTTTCACCTCCTTGGTTAAATTTATTAAGTATTTTATTGTTTTTGTTGCTATTGTACATGGCATTTTTTTAAATTTCTCATTCTGATACTTTGTCATTAATATATTGAAATGCAACTGATTTCTCTGTTGATTGTGGATCCTGCAACTTTATTAAGTTCATTAATTAGTTCTAGCTAATTTGTTCTAGTTCTAATTAGTATTAACTAACTAAAATCTAGTTTTTGGGTGGAGTGGTTAGGATTTTCTACATATAGTATTATATGATCTGCAAACAGACAATTTTTCTTTGTCCTTTCCTATTTGAATGCTTTTTAATTCTTGCCTGTTTGCTCTGGCTAGGACTTCTAGTACTATGTTGATTTAGAATGGTGAGATTGAGAACTCTTATCTTGTTTCTAATCTTAAAGGAAAATATATTAACTTCACTGTTGAGTTTGATATCTGTGCAGTTTTATATGTGGCCTTTACTGTGCTGAGGTACACTCTTTTTTATTTAAGATTTTATTTATTTATTTGACAGGGAGATAGAGAGCATGAGCGGTGGTAGAGGCAGAGGAGAGGAGAGGGACAAGCAGCCTCCCTGCTGAACTGGAACCCAATGCAGGGCTACATCCCAGGATGCCAAGATCATGGCCAGAGCCAAAGTCAGACACTTGACCGACTGAGTCACTGAGGCACCCCTTGATGTCTTTTCTTTTTATACTCAATTTATTGACAGTTTTTATCATGAAAATATGTTTCATTTGCCAAATGCTTATTCTACATCTTTTGAGATAATCATATGAATTTTATTCTTCATTTCATTAGTGTGGTATATAACACTTACTGCTTTGCATATGTTAAACTATCTTTAAATTTTGGGACTAAATCTCACTTGATCATAGTATATGTCCCTTAATACTGTTCAGTTCTGTTTGCTAATATTCTATTGGGATTTTTTTGCATTTATATTTATCAGGGATATTGTATTATAATTTTCCTTTCTTGTAGTGTCCTTATCTGAATTTGGTATCATGGTAATATGGGCCTCATAAACTTAATTTGGGAGTGCTCCTTCATCTTGAATTTATGAAAGAGTTTGTGAATGATTGGAATTAATCTTTTTTAAGTGTTTGAAAGAATTCACCAGTGTAACCATCTTGTGTTGGGCTTATGGGCTTCTCGTTGTTGAGAGGTCCTTGGTTATTAATCAAATCTCCTTATTTATTATTGTTCTGTTTTAGTTTTTTGTTTATTGTTCAGTCTTGATATAGTGAACGTTTGTAAGAATTTATCTGTTTTCTCTAGGTATTCCAATTCATTAGCATGTAATTGTTCATAGTAGTCTCTTATAATCTTATGCATTTCTGTGGTATCAGTTACAATATTTCCTTTTTATTTTATTTTATTTTATTTATTTGAGTTATCTCTTTTTTTTTCACCTAGTTAAAGGTTTATCAATTTTGTTTGTCTTTTCAGAATGTCAACTCAGTTTTGTGGATATTTTCTAGTGTTTTTATGTTCCTGATTTCATTTATTTCTGTTCTGATCTTTGTTATTTCCTTTCTTCTATTATCTTTTAGGCTTAATTTGTTTCTCTTTTTCTGGTTAGGTTGCTTGCTTGAGGTTTTCCATTTTTCTCAATATAGTTATCTATCGCTATAAACTTTCTTCTTAGATCTGCTTTTGCAGCTTCTCATAGATTTGGTATATTGTGTTTCCATTTTCATTTGTTTCAACGTATTTTTTTAAATTTCCCTTTTAGATTTCTTCTTTGACCCATTTGATTCAAGGATATGTTGTTTAATTTGTACATATTTGTAAATTTTCTAGCTTTCTTCCTGCTAGTGATTTCTAGTTTCATACCGTTGTGATCAGAAACAAGTACTTAGTATGATTTCAATTTTCTCATATTTGTCAAGACTTTATCATGGCCTATCATGTAATTTGTCCTGAAGAATATTCTGTGTGCCCTTGAGGAGAAGGTATATATTGCTGCTATTGGATTGAATGTTCTGTATATATCTGTTATGTCCATTTAGTCTAAAGTATGGTTCAAATCCCACATTTCCTTGTTCATCTTCTATGTGGATCATCTCTTCATTGCTGAAAATAGGGTACTAAAATACCCTATTATCGTATTATTTATTTCTCTCTTAAGGTCTGTTGGTGATTGCTTAATATATTTAGTTTCTCCAATGTTGACTGTGTATATTTATGATTATTATATCTTCTTGATGACTTGACCATTTTATCACTAAATAATGACCTCATTATCTCTTGTTAGTGGGTTTTGGCTTAACGTCTATTTTGTGTGATGTAAGTGTAGCTACTCCTACACTCTTGGTTGTGCTTGCATGGAGTACTTTTTCCACCCCTACACTTTGAACTTAGGTCTGTCTTCAAAGCTGAAGTGAGTCTCTGGTATAGTTAGGTCTTTTTTTTTTTTTTCTCTCCTTCTTTTATCTTTTTAGCCACTATGCTCTGTGTGTGTGTGTGTGTGTGTGTGTATGTGTGTGTGTGTGTGTGTGTGTGTGATCTGTTTATTTATTTGAGAGAGAGAGAGATTGGGAGCAGGCAGAGGGGCAGAGGGAGAGGGAGAGAATCTTAAGCAGACTCCCTGCTGAGCTTGGAGCCCAAAATGGAGCTCTATCCCAAGACCCTGACTTCATGACCTAAGCCAAAATCAAGAATTAGATACTTAGCCCACTGAGCCACTCAGACATCCCAAGCTGTTATGCCTTTTAATTGAAGAACTCAATCATTTTATTTAGAGTAGTTATTGGTAGGTAAGGATTTACTAACACTATTTTGTAATTGTTTTCTGGCTATTTTGTAATTCCCTTCTTTCATTTTGACCCCCCTAATGCCTTCCTTTGTGAGCTGATGACTTTCTTAGTGTTAGTGGTACGCTCTATTTCTCTCTTCTTTATCTTTTGTGAATCTACTATAAGCTTTTGTTTTGTGGTTACCATGAGGTTTACATAAAACTGTGTTGGCACCCATTTAAAAGTACAGTGAGCCTTGGACATAGTGGGTATTCAATATAGTTTCTATTTTATTTACCAATTAGCCTTTTTTTCTTAGTAAGTTGATAGATAAATCATTGAGAATAATTTTTAAGTGAATACTGCTTATCCAATTACAATATGATAGTCTTTATATAAGGTAAGATCTTACATAGGAGAAATGACTAAGAAAATGCATTAATATATCCATCAAACCTTACCTCTTAAGAATCGTGTTTATATGCATTTTATGAAACACCTGATAGAATTTCTCAACCAACTAGTTGTTTATTTTTTTCATGCTATGTAATGAGATGTCCAGAGATAAGCATTTTATGACTGGTGGGGCAGAAACATGATGACATTAAAGAACCCAATATTTTATTTTATTTTATTTATTTTATTATTTTATTTTTATTTATTATTTTTTAAAGAACCAAACATTTTAAATTATCACTCAGACATCATAATATCTTAAGGATATATCATCCTGTCCTTTTGGTTTTAAGATGGCTGCTGTATCCAGGTCACTCTGTTTTCCAGCCTGAATGAAAATGGCATATCAAGGAAAAGAATGTATGGCTTATAATAAGCAAAGCACAACTTTACTTCTGCTATGACTCATTTAACTGATTATACCTGGCTGCAAAGGGATAGAACTTATAACTGGACCCAGTTCTAATTCATGCAACATCAAACATTCTAATGATAATTAAAAGGGGAAGTATAATTTTAGGAGAAACAAATAGCAGAAACTTCCACAAATATATAATTAGTACCAACTATTTAAAAGGCATAGATTTGTGATCTTGGATAAGTATTATGTTATTTAATATTCACCTTAAGTGGTAGGTGTTAATTTCATATTATTTACTCTTTTAGAAAACTAATGAATGAAATAGTGTAAGTAATTTGTACATGAACACTTAGTAAATAGTAAGATTTGGATTTGAAATCTAGTCTTCTAAATCTAAAATCTTGGTTATAATACACAGAAATGCATCTATTTTATTTTATCACCGTATGAAAAAAATAAAAGTGAAAGAAAAATAAAGTTGGATTGTGAAGAAATTCTTTGGCATTGGTTAACAGAATTTTTTTGAACACCACAAACTTCTGAAAACAACCTTGACATTAATTTGATACAAATGTGAGCTATCAGATGATGCCTCTATAGAATAGTATCCCAAAGGCAATATAAAATCTTTATCCATTAGGATCAACTCCGGTGTTCTGCAAAAATTTTGCCCCTAAAGTAGATTCCAATAAACAAGAACGATTTAGTCAGCAAGGACACTGTAACACTGATGCTACAACCATCCTTCAAAACTATGCACAATTGCACATTATTATGTCCCTGTATCCAGCTTTCAACATAAGTCTTAAGAGCGTGTATGTCAGCACAAAGTAAGTACTGCATCACTAGTCTAGTTTCAAATTTTCTTCATAGGGAAATAAATGGTGTTTGTCTTTCCTGTTATTTCTGACCCTTCTGTGCTTGACCTCTATATTGCATTTTGTTCTAAAGAAGATTCAGATCTTGAAAGGTGTGTATATTTGACAACAGTGGACTAATCTAGTGCTTTCTTTTTCCCAATAATAATAATCTTCAATCAAATGAACATAGCATTCCATTTCATTAGTGTATTTCAAAATACATTAGGCTGTATCTTATATTTTGTGGTTTATATACATTTTACATTATATAATGTATATGTAGTTTATTACAATTAATTTTAAGTAATTATTTTCATTTCTTCATCTTTTCATAGAATATAAGTGAAGCTTATTCCATATTAAAACCTTATTATATTTGGTACCTTTAAAAGTTGTACTTCATGTTTAAGTTAACCTTAAAAAGTATCTCTGTTATTTTATCGATAGTCCTAATATACAATTTCTACCTTTATTCTCTGCTTTAATACAGATATTTTTCATTGTGTAACTCTCTCTTGTTGATTGATTTAGTAGAAAGAATGCAAACCTGGAGCTAGAAAATCTGGATTAATATCCCAGTGCCATTTAGTAGTTGAGTATCGTAAGGAAAAATAACTTAGGGTTTTAGTATTTTAGTTTTCTTCTCTGAAATATGAGGATAAGAATGCCAATCCTACTTGTTGTCTGTGGATGTTTCAAGAATCAAATACGTATCAAATTATATATACTGAAAAAGTGTATTTATCTATACATTAACATTTACATCTTCATCTTATCTGATACAATATTTGCCCTACAATCCAAGAATTATGAAGATTAATACAATGGAGATTATACCCCATGTTGACAGAGGAAATTTTTGGACTTTCTCCAGAAGTATTTTAGATATAACCAATGGTTACAGATTTTTTTTACTAGTATTTCAATTTAGGCAACATAGCATCTAAGAAAATAAATTTGTTCTTTATTGTCTTTGATGAAAATTCTATTCAAATGAAATGTATTTAAATCTTATTAAGTATAGTTATTGAAATAAGAAGAATCCTTACCCTTGAGGACTTTCTTGGAAGAGATTGAATAATCACAACGAGACAATTGCCATAATGAAGGGATAGAGAAAACACAATAGGAATACAGATGGGAGATGATTGATGGTTAAGTTAATGCCAAGATAGTGTGAAATGAAAAATAAAGAGGCAACCATAATCAGAGTTGACTAAGTAGAAACTTTCTGTCATAATGGCAATTGAGCTTATTTTGGTAATTTTTTTAAGCAAATAGCAGAATTTTGTTACTTGAGAAGTTGCTGGAAGTGATTGCATTAATCATCCCTCAGAACTGTAATAGAACACTGGGCTGAGAGTTGAGGCATAATAAATAAGTTGGTATAGCAAATTTGGAAAAGATTCAAAGTACCATATAGATGATAACAATTTTAAAGATAAGCACTATGGTAAAGCATCAGAAATTTAAATATGACCATATTGTAATATTTTTGTTTATGGGAATGGATCCCTTTAATTAGTTAAAAAAAAGAATATATACATATACATATGTATATATACATATACATTTACATATGTATATATATACATATATATGCACTTTGAAGCTTGATATGTATTGCTTGGAATAGTGGCTCAATATAGTGATTTTCCACTGATTTGGCTACTCTTGTCTTATAATTTCATTAAATAATCTCTTCCATTTTTAAAACTGTTGCCATCCCTGTTTCCCTTATGAAAATTTTGAGAAAAATTGTTTTTTTATGTCTACTTTGCAAAATGGACCGAACAGATCAACAATTAAACTTAAATAAGCCACTGGCAGGCCTACAAAATAGTTGGTAATCATACAGATGTTTGTGAGACTTGCAGAGTTTGATACCTTTTCAAATCAAATTTAAATTTGGTGGTATCACTTTCCTAGAATGGGAGATATTTTACAGCCTTGTTTTGTTTTATAACAGACTTAACAGAATCATTTTCCTTTTAGCATGAAGTCCAAGTTTTAAGCAAGGAAAACAAATAACAGAGATTTGGAGCTTGCCCAACTTTTTTGTTTTCCTTTGGTTTATTTTTGTACATTGTTTTTATTTCTGAAACACCTATTACACCTAAGATAATCCCCTCCACTTAAAATGCCTTCCCCTAATTGATCTCCCAAACTCCTGTTTATCATCTAAAATACTTATGAGAATATCATTTCCTTTCTTCATCCTTCCTTGGTACTCTTCAGATGGGATTAACCAAAGTTCCTTCCGGGGTACCTCTAAACTTTGCTCAAGCTTAACAGTAAGAATGACTAATTTTGTTTAGAGATTCTCATCACTTCAATAATTGCACTATCATCCACATTAGAATAAATTCATCTTGATGTACCTATCCTGAGTGATACAGATACAATTTCAGCTATGTTCACATTCCTGACTCATACTTTGCATAGCTTCACCTCTTTGCTAATCCTGGGTATTTACCCCATATTCACAAGCCTGGGGTAAGAATCATGAGATTTAGCTATACAATTTTTCAAGAAGCTGATAATTTTGTCTTATCTTCTCCGAACAGTCCTTCCATTCACTATACTTTTCTTATGTTTTCTATCATGCATTTCACTTATCCACCCTTCTTAGTTACAAAAATATAGTATGACTCAACTCAAAACTATCACCTTCATTTTGTTTACCTTTCAAATTACCATTCTACTTTTTACTAGTCATCCGTCAGAAAACACCTAAGAGATAAGACTCAGTTAATCATTTCAAATTCTTCATGACTCATTGTATCAATCAAGATAATGGAATCCTGCTCCATAAAATTACCGAGACCTTGGCTAATATACCAGGAATCTTTGGATCATGTGGTTCTTACCGCCCATGGCAGTAGGAGAAGTAGAAGAAACAATAGAGTGACTTTCAGTGGTAATTAAATATGCTAGTCAAAATATAGTATCTTATTTTTTTCACATTTCATTACTAACATTAGTCACCCAAATCCCCCATCTATAAGTTACAGAGAAGGGTAGACTCTGTGCCTGGGAAAAGAGAATTGTATATTGGTGAGCAATAGTAGCATCTAACACACATATATTCTTTCTTCTTTTGTTTATAGACTTTTATATCTGTCTCAGTACTAAGTTGTTTATTATTATTGTTTCACTTCATAGCTATTTCAGTCCTCATGTTCTTTACTTTCTATTCAGTATATGACAAGTTTGATTATTTCTTAAATGCTTTTTTCTTCTATGGTTTTGGATTTTTCTGTCCAGCTCTTTTTTTTGTGATCTTTTTCAAATTCTTAACTGGTGCTTTTTTTTTTTTATTCCACTATGTTGTGTGCATCATTCCAGGTTTCTAGTTCTTTTATTTTTTTTAAAGATTTTATTTATTTATTTGACACAGAGAGAGAGATCACAAGTAGGCAGAGAGGCAGGCAGAGAGAGGAGGGAGCAGGCTCCCTGCTGAGCGGAGAGCCCGATGAGGGCCTCGATCCCAGGACGCGGAGATCATGACCTGAGCCAAAAGCAGAGGCTTTAACCCACTGAGCCACCCAGGCGCCCTTATCTTTACTTCTCATTCTTCATTTCTTACATTAAATAATTCTTAATATAGATGCATACAAGGAACTCAGCAAAACACAAATTCAACTCAATTAATTCAACCAAACTCAGTTCCCTTTCAGACTTTCCTTTGCTTTCATTAACATCTTAATGATGATCTAAAGATGCATCTAGACCATGACGTAATCCCTCCTTTCACATTTTCCTCTCCAGTATCCAAATCCAATATTCACTTAATAGGCAGTTATTTATCTCCTACTGTGAGATATAAAATTTTGCTAGATGTGTCAGATACTTAAATGAGTAATACATGATTTTTGTCCTTGAGTTGTTAATAACCTACTTGGAAAGGTAAAATAAATATTAGAGCATTGAAAAATACAATACGATATGTTCTAGAAATATGAAGCATAGTTTCTGATGAGAATTCAGAGGTAAGAAAGTCTATTGGTTCTAACCCCAAAACCATTTTAGAAACTAGTACACTTCTTGTTGGTTTTCTAGGACTGCCATAACAAAATATCGTGGACTGATTGGCTTAAATAACAGGAATGAATTTTTCCCTGTACTAGAGGCTAGAAGTCCAAGGTGAAGTGTTTCATCATGTTTGGTTTCTTATGAGGCTTCTCTCTTCGGCCTGTTGATGGTCACCTTACCCAGTGTTTTTCTTCTGTGCGCACATGTCCCTGATGTTTCTCTGTTCCAAAATACACTTTTCTTATAAAGACACCAATCAGATTGGATTGAGGCCCCCCTTAATGGGTTCACTTGAACTGAATCACTTCCTTAAAGGCTCTATCTCCACATGCAGGTATATTCTGAGATACTGGGGTCTAGGGCTTCAATATATTAATTTTGGAGGGACATAATTCAGCCCATAGTAACTTCTTTCTAGGTTAATTCTAAATATTAGAACTTTTAAGTGATCCTTATATGCTCGTACTTCACCTTCCAGAATGGCCTGCTTACAGTCATAACAAGTAATTCATTAAAATAATGAATGCTTATATACCAGGGATTTAAAAAGAAATCATCTTATATGGCTCTCTACTTTGATAACATTAACTTTATATAACCTTTATTATATTTAATTATCTTTTTTTTTAAGATTTTATTTATTTATTTCACAGAGGGAGAGAGATCACAAGGAGACAGAGAGGCAGGCAGAGAGAGGGGGAAGTGGGCTCCCTGCTGAGCAGGGAGCCCGATGCGGGCCTCGATCCCAGGACCCTGAGATCATGACCTGAGCCGAAGGCAGAGGCTTTAACCCACTGAGCCACCCAGGCGCCCTATATTTAATTATCTTAAAAGAGATCATTTGCTTTACTATAAATATTATCTAACAGTTGTGAATCTCTTAAATATATAAAGATGTACAACAAAAATGATTAAAGCTGAATTTATCTTCTTGATGTTCAGGCAGGTCCTGGATGAATTCCATAAATAGCTGAATAATCTTCAGGCAGATCATGGAAATCCACAAGAGACTTTTTAAAGTCCCAGAATAGCAGACATTTTCCAAATGACATAGCTTTGGATTTTAAAATTTATGTAGGAGCTTATCATAACTTCTTTTGTTTCTTCTGTATTTTATGTTGGTATATTAAAGAGTAACAGATGAAAGATGTTTCCATTTTATGAACTTCAGAGATTCATCAGTGCTATTGAACTTTATGATTATGTACACATATTCTCTTTTATAACCAGATTTTCAAGTTATTTTTGTTAGTAAACTAAAATATTAATATTTCTTGTGGGTATATTTTAATTATAAGTGATATTAATTTATAGAGCTACATTGAAAATTGCTTTGTCATCTAGTTAGATAAGCAGGAAATATGTATCAAACATGTCAGTAAAGTTAGCATTTAGTGAATAGTTAATATGTACAAAACATTGTCCCAAGTTGTTTACAAATATTATATATTTCATTTTTCCAAAAACATGAAATAGATATTATTATTATTATCATTATTAATATTTATTATATTTTTTACATGTGGGGACTGAGATTCTTACTGGTCAACAGTTTTGCCTGAGCGTTCATAGCTTGTAAGCTGAAAAACTAACAGAATCTGTTCTAGAGTTTACTCTCTTAAGCACTCACTACCCATTTCCTAAGACAGGGTGTGTGAAAGAATTTAACTGAGGGTAGATCTCAGAACTTTATGATGTAGCATTATCTTGTACGTCACAGATTGAACTAGGAATCCATAAACTCCAGGCCAACCTTTTCTGGCAAAACATAATCAAATGTATAGCTTCTAAAAAGGAATGCTCATTAGAACTCAGAATAACCCAGAGCATGTATGGCATATGTGATTTTTCACATATTGTTGATTGTATTCTCTTCCTCAAAATAGTAAGCACCATGTTTTCCTAGCCAATTTAAAAAAGAGATAGAGTGAGAGAGAAAAAGAAGACTCTTTTGCTCATATAAAACCAAAGTCTCAATTCTGAAATGGAAGGGATGAAAGGGAGGGAAGGAGTAGGATCTCTATTGCTATTAGAACAGTGGTTCTCTGGATTTGTCATCTTTTGCCATAGACAGAATATTTCTGCTCCCCCAAAATTCGTATGTTGAAAACGAATTCCCCCTGTGATGGTGTTAGGAGGCGTGGCTGTTGGGAGGTGGTTAGGTCATAAGGGCAAAGTCCTCATGAATGGGGGTAGTGGCCTCATACAAGAGACACCAGAAAGTTCTTCTGCCATGTGAGGACACAGGAGCAAGATGATGATGCATGAACCAGGAGATAGGCGAGCTCTCACCAGACACTGAAT
Source organism: Ailurus styani (assembly GCA_002007465.1). Lineage (NCBI taxonomy): Eukaryota > Metazoa > Chordata > Mammalia > Carnivora > Ailuridae > Ailurus > Ailurus styani. The sequence goes on along the minus strand of LNAC01000092.1, from coordinate 4,489,390 downwards.
TTGCTAACATTGTGATCTTAGATTTTCCAGCCTCCAGACCTGTGAAAATAAATTTCTGTTGTTTATTAGCCTCTCGGTTTATAGTATTTTATCAGAGCAGCCTGAATGGGTTAAGGCAGCCTACCGATATGTTACTCCCACGCCCTTATCTTTCAACATTCACCCAAAAATTATTTCTTAGATTATTCAGAAGTAGCTACATACATGTATGTGTATATGTACATTTCTAAAACTAGTCTTTTTTTTATTATGTTATGTTAGTCACCATACAAAAATAGTGTTTTCAGTTGCAGCATGCCATTCACCTTTTCTTTCCTTCGCTAATTAAGCTCTCCTTTCTTGCCTTGTTGTAGTCAATGCCTATAAGTAGTGTGTAGGTATACAAACCTTCTGCCACTGTGTGCTGCCACGACCATGGGAGCTGATGTGACACCCATACAGCCATGGCTCTGGCCCCATCTCCAGTGAATGTGGTGCCATGCTGTGGAGGAACCATTCCCTCTGGAATGCCCACACCACAGATGTAACCCAGTTGGGCATTTAATTAATGCTCTGAATTCTCTGATGAAGCAAGAGAGGATCATCTACCCACACGCACCTTCAGGGGTGGCTCGTCCTGCTACGTCTCAGTCCAAATAGTGTGCTTCCAATGCAAATTGCACTTCCAATGCATCACAGAGATTTTGTGATGACAGACTTCACTTTTTGCAGAGAGATCTCTTCTTCTGGAGAAGTACAAATCCCTGGTGTGTAGGTGGGAGGTCGGCCACATTCAAAAATGTTCTTTCTACAGTATTGCTTTCTCTCTACAGTATTGCTTTCTCTCTACAGTATTGCTTTCGGAGCAGCCATAGCTACCTTGTGGTTTTCATCCTGGAATGAGTTCCTTCTTAGGGAATTTCTCATCTTGTGCAAATTGCATCTTTTGCAACTTATTCCACCAATCTTATAGACTTGATGTGAGATGACTAAATTCTAGGTAAACACAGCTTAGAGTAAAAATTGGAATTTTTATAATTACCCCTTGGCCCATCAGATGTTCTGCATGTTTTATTAAAGCATTCATGACAAAGCTACTTACATTCTTCTTTCTCTTTCTGATTATGCTAGGATCCCAGAAAGATGTTCCCTATTGGTCTATATTGTATGCTAACATTTTTTGTTTATCATTTGTTTCATGCATCCAAATTTTAGATTTGAACAATTTAAAAACTTTAGGCTTCAAAACATATTTGCATATTAAAAAGTGTGCATTCCAATAATTAAAATCATTTGAGCAACAAAAAATTGGCACTCTAGTTAAACTGCAAACACCTTGGACCATCTTGATTGTGAAAGTATATCTTATTCTTATTTGTTTGTTTGTTTGTTTCTTATAGCAGCTATCACTGTAGAGATTATATAGAATACACTCCATAAATGTTTATTTACATAATCAAATTGTAGAAAATCTGTAGTTGTCTTATAATGTTTTTCTAAATGATAGAAAAATATGATAACACAGTATTATTTAACTGAGCAATAGAGATAACATTTACAATATTTTGTATCTTACCTCATATTTTTTTAAAAACAATAGTTTTTATTCTATTTCAGCAAAAATCAAAATTTCAGAAAGTCCAGGAACAGAGATAAGAATTCCTTCTCAGGCTAGAGTAATTGTTAACTAGATACTGGTTTATATTTAACACCATGATTCAAACAAATTTATCATGACATTCCATAAAATCTCTTAAAATTAAAATTGTGTAGTTCTACCCCATAGGGTAAACTGGCTGATGTCTTGGAGAACGGCTTTAAATCTGTCATTTTTCAATCCTTCTTCTCTTATTTCACATCTTTTTTTCCTTCTCGCTTGCTATGCTCCCATTCATCACAGACACCACAGCTGTAACAACAGCACTATCCTTCACTCTTAAATCATTGGCTGTCTCTGCCACTGTCATGGCCAGTCTTTGAAACAGGAAAAAGAAAACCCAAAACAGCAGTTAAAATAGCACAAGCATCGTGAATGTTCCTCAGGACTCCCATCTCACAATCCACCTGTGCCAAGCCTGGGCACAGATCTCCTTACACTACTGACTAGCAAATCATACAGGCGCCGTAATTGTGGAGTAGATGACAGTCACACAGCACATCTTCCTATTCAAGAGGGTGAGAGATTTGGAGTTCATGGCCTTCCGAATGTAAATAAATTAGCAATGTCCTTCCTAAAATAGCTCATTTGAACCAGATCATTTTGGTAAAATTGGTTAGAAAAGGCTTTGATTATTTCAAGTTTGAGTTTAAATATAACACATGACAGTGGGTTTTGCGCAAAGAAAAATATTCTTTCCAGGTCACCATTCTATCACTTATCATATGTGTCACTGGTGTCTGGAAGAATTAAGCAAAAGAAGACAAATGATGAAGCCCATCTCTCACTAATAATCTAAATACTAATTTGCTTATGACTTCTTCCATTTATTCATCAAATATTGATTATATGATAGCCCTAAACATAAGAGTATTTAACAACTATTTGATGAATGAATGAAAAATCCATAAGCATATAAATGAAAGATACAAAAACTGACATAATTTTTTAAACTTCTGGAAGCTTCAATTTTATTAGAGGAAATGAGACATATTCATAAAAAGCTTTAGGATAAGATAAAAGGCCACAAAGTCCAAAGTGTCTGGTAACAGTAAAATGATCAAATTTTATTTATTTTACATCTATAAAAAGATATACAGATATATGACATGTGTATGATATATATTTATGATATCTATATGACATATATCTATCTATTTGATATCTGTTTATATGGCATTGAGAATATATATTGTCAATGATCTCTTATTGTTTTATTTTGTTTTTACTTGTTGCAACAAAGAAGAAAGCACACCCTGGAAAGCTAGAATATGTTAGTAATAGGGCCAAAGGGAGGACTTAGGGGTTTTGGCTATTGTAAGAGATTTAGGGGGAGGATTCAAAGAAGTGGGCCTTGCTCTAAATTGTAAGCCCTTAGAAAATGAAGATAATTCTATCATTTGGCACATTAATAGATCCTATCTAGGGTGGGAGGAATCAAATAAGTCTACAAGTAAGTCTACAGCTATCATACGCAAAGAAGCAGCAAGTCAGACATATTAGCCAGAATAGAGGAAAGTTTGATCATTTTTGTGTTTTGGTAAGTGGTTTTTTTTTTCTAACTTCATAAATCATTGAAGAAGCACATGCTTTTATGTTGATACATCTTGATTACAGAGAGGTCCCACCCAATGCTGTTCTATGAAAATGTTTAGGTTCCACAGAATACTCTGACTTAGCTGTGAGTAGCTAACTCTTAGCAACACCTAACTGACAATACCAGAACAGTTCTTCATTGTCAGAAATTGCTTTCTCTTTTTTCAAAATGCATCAATGACCAGCAATTTAAGAGGTATTCACAGAAATGGAAAAGTTAAATAAAATCAACATAATGGTGAATGAAAAAAAGTAGAAACAATGATAAAAAGAGTTTCTACTATATGACTTCATGTATATAAAGTTAAGAAGCAGACACATCAAATACATGGTATTAAAAGTCAGGCTAATGATTATGTTTGGGGAAAAATTGTGATCTGGGAAGAAAACAAGGATGACTTCTGTTTTATTTTTTGACTTGGGTATTGGGTATACACGTGTGTTTGCTTTGTGACCATTGATTTGTGCACTTTGGGTTGGTCCATTTTGAGTTGGTCCACTTTTCTGTATGTATATTAACCTTTCAAGGAAAGATCATAAATAAAAATAAAAATTAAAAATAAAAAATAATAAATTCAACTGAATGTGAAACTCATAAGTGGAAGCTAGATATTTAAGATGCTCAGAGGACATCTGCATGAAACTAATTTTAGCTTTTAATGGAATTGAGGTGGGGCATGCAGAAAACATAACCAGGACCCACCATTAGAGGAGATATTTAGGAGCCCCCCAGCTTCATGCACACAGAGCTGGGAACTGAAAGGACCACACCTGTGTTGTCCATGATGTTACTCATTAAAGAGGAAATATACAAAATACAGGCATCCTACTATATGCTTCTATTCAAAAGCACAGTGATGATAACATTTTAACAAAATAAATAAGAGAGAATAATTTTTGCTTTTTTTTTTTGCCTAAATTTATTGTATTCTTCTGGGTTCCTCAGGTCTGAGTGGCATAATAATATTTTAGTTAAATTTGGACTTTGTGTCCAAACAACTGAGTTCAAATATTTGCTCCATTTTAAGTTTCATCATATATAAATGAGAATAATGAGGAAAATATCAGGACATTTTTCATAGATTTCTTTATGAGAATTAAAAGCATATACTAATAATAGTTTAGCCCTCTTAGGATTTTTATAAAAATTACAGGTGATAATACATATAAAACACTTGCAAAACTTAGAACTTGCACATTTCAGGACTATGTAATATTTACTATTACTTTTTATCATCATCTTCATCATCTTAATTATCTTCTGAATTATCATTTTAGTAACTCCAGCCTTTATTTTATGCATCAGGCTTTCCTTCATACTGATACCAAAGTAATCATTTAAACAGGCAATTTGGGTCACATTATATGCCAGTTTATAATTATCTAGGGATCCTTAATTGACTTTCAAAATAACGATGTGTTTATGTGTTTTATTAGGCCATTCGTGATTTATCTTCTGAGCATCTCTTCAAATTCATACTCTACCTCTTGCAACATGCATCTTCAAAGTTAGCCATAGCAAACTCATTAGCTGCCCACTAAAACCACATAGTTTCATCTTCCCTTTGAGCCCAAGACAATGCTACACTCTACGTAGAAAGATCTTCCTAAGCTGCTGGACCCTCCCTCCCCATCTAAGATGTGCCTGGAGTATCACTTCTGAGGAAACCTTATTCCTTTGCTACTTTGGCGTATAAGTTTTTGTGCCCCAGACTGACACAGCATCATCTGCATAGAATTCTAAGGTAGTTCTTAGAATACAACACTATACTGGCCTTTTCACTTGTCTGTACTTAGGAGATGTTTAATGTATATTTAGTGATCACATAAAGAATGGGAGGCCAGAATAATATGGAATAAACAAATAATTACCACATAAGCATGAAGAAGTCAAGTTTTACAGAACTTTAAAATGTCTTTGAAATTCTTCAAATTCGGTGTGAAGAAAAGAGCACAATTATGTAATTTTGGAATGACTTTTTTTATCAGCTCATTTTCGGGAGGTGGGGAGGGATCCTTTTGTGAGCAAGAATGTCATCTATTAAGTTTGGATTCCAGGAACTCTTCCTATGTTTACAGACACTTAAGCTTACAACAATCCCTGCTATAATGTTATCTCTGTTTTATAAGTGAGTAAACTGAGCCTGACAAAATTAAACATTGGGATGGACTCAAATGTAAGGCTTCTGGAGGCCAAAGTTTTTCTTGTTTTATAGATACTGTCCCATCTTACAAGAATACTTGAATTTTGCTAAGCATATGACAATATTTTCCCATTTAATCCTGATGCAAACATTATCTAGTTCAATTAACTAATGTTTATTGGATTTACTTACTTACTTTATCATATTCTCCCAAGGAAAATGAGGAATTTTCTTGTATATAGTAGGAAAAAAAATATGTTTTTTAAAAAAATAGTATGACTTTTAAAAGAATAAGAAAATTTAATAAAATAAATGTTTTTAATAAAATAAATGTTTTTCAGGGGCGCCTGAGTGTCTTAGGAGGTTGGGTTTTCAACTCTTGATTTCAGCTTGGCTCATTGTCTTGGAGTAATGGAATCAAGTCCTGTGTTGGGCTCCATGCTTGAAATTCTCTTTTTCCCTCTGGCCCTACTTCCACTCTTTCTATCTCTCAAATAAGTCTATTAAAAAAATGCTTTTCGGGACCCCTGAGTGGCTCAGTAGGTTAAGCAGCTGCCTTCTGCTCAGGTCATGATCCCACGGTCCTGGGATCAAGTCCCACATCAGGCTCCTTGCTCAACGGGGAGCCTGCTTCTCCCTCTGCCTCTGCTTGCCACTCTGCCTGCTTGTGCTCTCTCTCTCTCTCTCTCTCTCTCTGATAAATAAATAAATAAAATATTTTACAAAATAAAAAAAATGTTTTTCTATGTCAGAAATTCTCCAAGCCAATTCTTTAATTTGCTACCAAGTTGTTATATAACTGTGGGAAAGTCACTGAAATCTCTAGACCACAGTTCTTTTCAGTATTTTCAGAAGGAAAAGGATAAATAAAAGATATCATAGTGTTTTATTGCTCTTTCGATCCATCGACTCTGATTTGTCATTCAATGTCATCCATCTTGTAAATATTAAAGTTATTACACGATTGTGTCTATTTTCACAGTTAATTAAATTACCACTTACTGTGTACATTATAACACCCTAAAATTTCTTTTGAATCCCCAACAGAGATATAAAACATAATTTGTATGTAGTAATTTAATTATGTGATCATTTGGGACATATTTAAAAGTTCTAAGATAAATGACCATTCAATTAATTTTTTTTCCTTCCATATTCTGCATAAAAACAAATGTGGTTTGTAAAGAAAAAAATCTTTAACCACAAGTTGAATTTCATAACTTTGAAAGGGAATTTTATTTTGTGCATGCGTCAGACAGATCAGAAAGTTGTGTTTAATTTTTTGATCTTAGATGAATTCAGTAACTATAAATTGATGTTTGTTGGAAAAAATATTTTTTAAATATATAAAAAATAAAAATTTGAGTGAAACAATTCACTTGCATTTAAAGTTGATGCATTATATTTTGTAACTTCACTAATCATTAAGATTGTACAATAAACAAGATATAAAATAGTGTCATTTAAAGAGAACTGAAAGTACCTATTCAAAATTATTTTTTGAACCTCTGCAAAATTTTAACTGATTATAATTAGATTATGATAGATCCCAAATTAGTTGTCTTTTTAAGTCTCATTAAAATATAATTACATTCTTTTGCTCTTTGACCATGACTTTCATACACAGGACAGCTGTTTTCATTTTCTTATTAATAGTGTTTTCATGATATGACAACAACAAACTGTCATGCATATATTTGTGTTTATGAAAATAACTGGTTTTGTTCCAAAGGGTTCCAAAGGGCTGTGTGTGCATACATACATATATGTGTATGCACACACATATGTATGTGTGTATAAAACTTATTTCCTTCTTTGACCTATATGATACTCATATATTTCTTGGCACATCTCATACCTGGTTGGTATCACAAACATTCACCCATTTGTACATAAGTGAATCTGCCATTCAGTGTCTGAGGTTCTGTTTTATGGGATTTCAGGCTGTAAAAGCACAACAATGAACAGTAGGGTGAACCACAAATGAGATTATAACTACGAGCAAGGTCTTGTGAGTCAGTTAGGGCAGTTGCTTTCCTAGTTTTCACAATCATGTTAGAGCCTTTTAAAGCTCTGTTGTCGGGCGCCTGGGTGGCTCAGTGGGTTAAAGCCTCTGCTTTCGGCTCAGGTCATGATCTCAGGATCCTGGGATTGAGGCCCGCATTGGGCTCTCTGCTCAGCAGGGAGCCTGCTTCCCCCTCTCTCTCTGCCTGCCTCTCTGCCTCCTTGTGATCTCTCTCCCGCTGTGAAATAAATAAATAAAATCTTAAAAAAAAAAAATAAAATAAAAAAAAATAAAGCTCTGTTGTCACATGAAAGGTAAAAAGGTTTTACATAGAAACAGAACTTTTAGAGGACAGAAGAAAGTAGTAGAATACTTTCTGGAATTCTTTGTTTTATTGAAATAAGTCATTTTTAACCATTAAATGTAAGCATTTACCTTAAAATCTCATCGTGAGTATCAGGAATGAGGAATGTGTAAACAGATCCCCACTGGTTACATCTTTCTAAAGGAGAATACAGCTTCCATGTGAGATATAACAAATTTCTTAATTTTCTTTCATAAGTATCTTGATAACTACTTATTAGGGTATTTTTGCCAAGGGAAGTTTTTTTGTTTTATTTTGTTTTTTGGTTTTTTGTTTGGTTTGTTTGGTTTTTGTATAGTTGACACAGGATGTTACATTAGTTTCAGGTGTACAGCACAGTGATTCAACAAGTTTATACATTATGCTACACTTACCATAAGTGTATGTCTGTCACCATACTAAGCTATTACAGTATCATTGACTATATCCCTTAGACTGTGCCTTTTACTTTGTCATACAAATGCCTCACAAATTTCCTGTCTCAATGTCTGCATGCATAAAATGGGGAGACTAGTCATGACCTCAATGATGAGTTACAAGGATTACATGAGTAAGTTATGTAAAGAACTAAAATAGTGGGCTCCTTAATAACAATGAGGATAATAGAATCCTAAAAGATTAGTGATCAAGTGGCAGTTCTTCACCATAAGAAGCAAGTGGTTACAATTATTATGATGAGTGGATAAGAAAGAGTGACACCTGAAAAGACTGATCATAGAGAGGCTTGGAGGTTGTTAATAAAAATGTTACCTATAGGTGAAAAAGAAATGATATTACTCCATGTATACAATAAAAATGAATTGAGAATATATCCTCAAAATCAACTGACTGAAAGTGAGGCCAGGTTCCCAAGAAGAAATACTCAGCAGCATCACAGTAGGGTTATAATGGCAATGACTTTCCCGGACCGTCCCCAAATGATCATACAGCCATTTAGTTAACCATATGGTATGAAAAGAGAAATACTTAGATACTTGTTTTGCATTTAAAACATAGATTTTTAAAATTGTGGTAAAATATACATAATATGAAATGTACCATTTTCATATTTTTAGGCATACAGTTCAGTGGCAATAAGTACCTTCAACAATTATCACCACCCATCTCCAGAACTTTTTCATCTTTCCAAACTGAAACTCTGTACCTATTAAACACTAATTTCTCCTTATATTCTCTCCCTGTTCCCTGGCCACCACCATGACACTTTATGTCTCTATGACTTTGACTAGTCTAGATACCTCGGATGAGTGGAATCATACATGATTTGTCCTTTTGTGTCTGGCTGATTTCACTTTGCATAATGTATTCGAGGTTCATCCATGTTGCAGTATGTGTCAGAATTTAATTCCTTTTTAAGGATGAATAATAGTTTATCATTTGTGTATGTCAGAGAATTATAGAAAATTGGGACATACCCATGGCATGCTACTGGGCTTTCGTAGAAATGGAGGGGTTGTTGTCCTTGTGACATAAAGTGACTATGTGATGAAAACTAAGTACCAGCAGTAATTCACAAGAAGATGGAAGTAGTACATTCATATTTAGGCATGAACAGCCTAAAGGACACACATAGACTGCATGATAAATCCTGCCAAACTTTGATGTCACTACCACTCCTGCAACTCTGTTTAACTCTAGGGTTGCATGGAGTTGTTTACAGCCGATTGAAGGAGGAGAAAAGGTTAATGTTGATCTATATATGAATAAACTAGGTAATTTTGGGAGGTAAAAAATGGGCTCTAATTGCACTAAAATTATATTCAGAGGTGGTCCTGAAAGATAGTGGTGAATACAAGTCCAACCAAAAGACAGACTATCAAGTCTGTATACCCAGGGATCTTCTCATTGAAAAAGAAATGGCCTGAGGTATGACTATATACCAATTCATAGACAATGATGAATGGCTTGGCTGGTTGTTGAGGACCCTAGAATGACAAAGGCTGGAAGGTCAGAGAAAAAGGAATCTAGAAGAAGAGGCATATGGATAACCTATAGAAAAGGGTATGTCTTATTTGAAAACACCAATGAAAACAGCCCCAGAAGAGAACAAATAACTTAATGAGTTGACATTTACTAGATTTTGCCTTTGGTCAACCAATGCCAGCACAAGTTAGTATGAAGAGAGTAACTGTGGTGTCAGAGATGGAAGTATTCCTGACTCTCACAATGTACATATTAGCATAGAATTATTTAGGTATTGCCCCAACCAGATGTTTAAACTGGCAGCAGTATAGACATATATTAAGCCCAGATAAGGTACCATTCCTCGTGGAGACTAGTCAGCTACTTGGCTGCACATTGATTATACTGACACTGTATGCCCCAGAGAGGGCAGTAATTTCTCTTGATGGTACTCAATACATCTTCCAGGTATAAGCTTTCTTTCCTGTCTTCAGGGCCTCAGCTATCACTATTAGCTAAAGACTTATAGAGTATTTGAACCACTAATATTGAACCTGATGTGATATTGTATTTGACCAAGTGACCCATTTTACAGTAAAGGAGGTATTTCAGGAGATACATAATTAGGGATTTACTGATCATGTCACTTACTGGACTACCCAGGAACTTTCAACCTGAGAGAATGGAAAGGCACTTTAAAGGAACACCTGCGACACTAAATTGATGATATTGTGTAAGTATAGAGCAGAGTCTTTTAGGACAAATTAAATTGTTAACCATTATATGATGACGTGTTCCCATAAGATAGAATACATAGATCCAGGAAGCATAGGGTAGGTATAGGAGGGGCCAGACTTAACTACTCCTCCTCCTCCTTGTACTCTCTTGGGAAAGTTGTGTTTCTTTTCTCCCCAACTTTAGGTTCTGCAGATGTACATATTCAGGTTCCTAGGAGGTAAGCTTCCACCAGTCACCATTTTGTCATCCTGCACTCTTTTTTTGCCAAGAGACCAGAATGGCAGGGTTACCTGATCCAGATCATCAGGATAAGTTAGATCTACTATTATACACTGAGGGAAGAATATAATACCTTTGGCCCCCAGGTGATTACTGGAACAACTCTTTGTCCTCCCTTGTGAATTTGGTGGTAAGCTATGATTTTTTTTTTTTTTTTTTGAGAGAGAGAGCGAAGGAGAGCAGTGGGGCAGGAGGCAGTGAGGGGCAGAGGGAGAGAGAGAATCCAAACAGTCTCCATGCCCATGCAGGACTTGATCTCACAACACTGATACCATGACTGGCCAAAATCAAGAGTCAGATACTTGACCAATGGAGCTACCCAGGTTCCCCAGCAGCTAGATTTTAAAAGGATGTAATGAACTATGCTGAAAGCATGCGGGGATAAGAATCTAGTTCACCATGCCAGATAAGCCACTTAGTCTATTTGAGGTGTTCGTTGAGCATGAGAGAAACCTAGAATGATTACAAATGGTTAACAAGAAGTAAAACAATAGGTTTTCAGTGTGGTCCTGAGATCAGCTGCAAAGGAAGGGATTGTAGTCATCTATTGATAGATGAATTAAGTTGCCCTAAGAAAACACAAAAACGCGGTGGAGCCGTCTCCAAATGGGGTAACCTATCGTAGAAAGTTGGTACTAGGATATTCTCCATGCAAGCTGCTGTGCACTGCCCGGGTACCCCTTCAACAGAGGCAGACGTTCCCCGTCTACTGGGAGTGTTGCCTGGTGACGGATCAATGAATTCATTCCTAGACACTTTCCTCAGCTGAAGGTAGATTTCTTGCCCAAAACAATAGCTTCTGCTTAGAGGCAGCCTGAATCGGATGACTTGTCCTTTTATTCCACAAAATCCAAACCTCTTCTCTCAATCTGGAACTTCTCTGAAAGGCTATCCCAGTTCATAGCTTTCCCTGGGGATTGGTTTAGGCTTTGGCTGAAAGTGCTATTGTACTGTAACTTCCACCAAATTTTACTTTTTCTTAGATTTTTCTTGTTTGCTTGTTTTTTGCTTTGTTTTTTTGTTTGTCGTTGGGGGTTTTTTGTTGTTGTTGTTTCGTTTGGTTTTTTGCTTTGTTGTTGTTTGCCCTATAAACAGTGTCCAGTAAAAATCCTGCCTGCAATTTCTTGGGGAATCTGTCTCAAGATATCTACTACTGAGTGACAACATTTAGTGAAGAAGATAGACAAGCAAAGATTTCACCAAAATATAATGCGCAAAAATACAGTGTAAGAAGCTCTAGAGTACTGATCTGAGGATATTACTAGAGGCCCAGAGAGTCTGGGGAGCAAGTATATGATCTCTTCTGCCTGGGAATTGGGGAGGGAGGTCATTAAAAGCTTTACCCTTGGTATCACTAGTCTAGCTCCTATCTATAAAACGGATGTCAGCAGCTGGAGGTCTAAAAGAGTCCTCTTCTGTGGGACTCCGTACCTGGAGAACACATAGACCAGTTGGTTTTCTGGCGGAGAGTTAAATGTATTTTAATCAAACCTCATTCCTCTGATAGACATCATCACCAGGGCTGAAGACCTAAACATCTCTCCCTTTAAGGATTCCGGTTATTTAAAGCACTGGCATGACAACGTGGGTTTCTTTGGAACTAAAATGAGAGTGGAGTTGCTGTGTTCTTTGCCACTTGGTTTTGAAATGAGGAACTGCTCTTCCTCCATCACACGCTTTGGACAGCAAATTTGGACAGTAATTCCTTTTTAGAGAAGAAAAGCCTAACTTCTAGATTTATATTCCCATTATAATGCTAAACACACCTCTGCATTTACACTTTTAAGTTATTACAGTGCTTCTTTCTCATAGCTGAACTCTGGGGAAAAGATAAATGTGTGTGATTTTCGATATGTCTTATTTGCATATCAATCTTGAATAATGGATAGAAGGGCAACTAGAAAACCCTGCAATACTCCTCTAAGATTTCAGAGATATCATTAACTCTGACCCTAAGGTGCAGGACATATTCCTTTGAATTAGTAGCTGATGTGGAATAGAAACAAAGAAATTGGATTTGAAGAGATCAAATAATTTTGTGGAAGTGAATAATACAGATGAGTATTGACCAAAATTAAAACTACTGGCCACATGGTGACTTAATTTAAAATAAGTAAAATTAATTACATTTAAAAATTCAGTTCTTAGTTACACTGGTCACCTCACAAATGTAATTCAGACAGCAACAGGCTATTCTTATTACAGTGTCTGGTAACAATGGGGGTTTAATAAATAATTGTTAATGAATTTATTGACTACACTTCTATTTCCAATGCCTGATATCTTATGTAGTTTGCCTCGTGCACTTTTTGCCTATTTTGCATTTTCTAGAAAAAGGTTGAAAAACCCCTGTCGAGTTTTCTTTTTTTTTTTTGAGTTTGCTTTTTAGATCTTTGAGAATAACAATTTCTTTGAAATCACACAATTAATCTGTAGTAGAAAACTCTGAGCCTCTGTGCACCAATAGGTCTTGTAAATAAGTGAATTAGGCCAGGTGGGAATCGAAAAATGGCAAAGAACTTGTCCTGAGTGATGAGGCAACCACCACTTAGCTTCAAATTTTCTCCTGAAGTAATGCAAATTCTCTGTGGTGACACTACTGACATTTTTGTTATTACTATTATTTTATATTAATGACACTCTATCAAACTTCTTTACCCTATAAACATTTTTTTTCTTTTTTTTCTTTCTTTCTTTTTTTTTTTTTTAGGTGAAATCACAGTTTTATCATTTTAATGGTCGGCCTGTCTTATAGCTGAGTATGGGGTGGGCTTGAGTGGTTAGACTTACCCAAGGCAGGAGTAGAGGTGACCAAGAAGCCACCATATTGAGCACCTTTGGCCAGCTGGTGAGACCATCTATCCTCCCTCCCCTCTTTCCGTATTTCTCTCTCTCCCTCCTCCCTTCATTTCTCTCCCCCAGTAACTCTCCAAGAGCCAAGCAATGAACTAGAAGCTGTGAACACAAAAGAGGGGAGGCCAGACAAAAGTGCTGACTTCTTGGAGATTCAGTGAAGGTGCCCCAAATTGTTAAGTATGTGTGGTGGGCGTGACAGTTGGGGAAGTGTCTGTGACCTGAGGCAGTCTGGGGTGTCATTTAGGTGGCTTCTGGCATTCAATAACCAAAGAGTAAACCTAAGAGGCTTTCAAAAAAATAAACTAGTTTCATTATCTCTTATCTATAATACATTTATGTGATGAATATTATTTCACATAAATATTTTATGTAAAGTAAATGATCCCATTTATTGTTATTGTATGATTCCACAGAGTGATACTGATTATTTCAAATTTCATTCTAGGAGATGTATACCCTTCCTGATGACATGTATAATTATATTCAGATCAAAGTTCCCTTTACTTCTACTCTCTTCTTCTGTTCCCACTACTTGTCTTGATAGAATGAGTAAATATTCATGAACTGACTGACACCAGCTTTATTACAGAATAAGTTTATTCTATAATTATAGAAATTTTAAAAGAAAGGGTATAGGGCACCTGGGTGGCTCAGTGGGTTAAAGCCTCTTCCTTCGGCTCAGGTCATGATCTTAGGGTCCTGGGATCGAGGCCCGCATTGGGCTCTCTGCTCAGCAGGGAGCCTGCTTCCTCCTCTCTCTCTCTCTGCCTACTTGTAATCTCTCTCTGTCAAATAAATAAATAAAATCTTTAAAAAAAAAAAAAAGAAAGGGTATAGAGATACTTGCATAAATTGGGAAAGCAAAATATAATTAACATGTTTAAATGTTTCTTTAGCAATTTCACTTCCAGTCAACAAAATTAGGAGACATTAAGGACCTATATATTTTAAGTGACTTTCAAGTGGAAGGGCTAGTTCAAATGAAATCAATGTTTGCAACTTCTGAGGCACTTCGATAGTACCAATAGACAAAATATTCCCGTATGACATTTTTACAAATAACCCAGGATGTATGGTCTCTAATTAATTCCAGTACATGTGCTAATACTGGTCTTTTTCATGTGCTAATGTTCTGTGATCATTGTAATTAAAACATGTAAAGGGTAGAAGGAAGGGTCGAATTATGTAAAATATACACATTTAATTTATAATTAAGAATGTAATGACTTGAAACTAAAAAATGGTTTATGCTATTTGCTAAGATATGCTTAATGCTGAACACCAATACTATAGATATATAGAGTATATACACATATATATATGATTTTTGGGAATGTTGTTAATTATAACTTCACAATTGAATTTTACTAATCTTTATGTGCTTTTCAAATTTTCTTGAACCATCTGGTACTGTCTATAAGACTATATATAATTCCAATACAAATTATTAATCAGTTGAAAACAGTCAACTATTACTTCTAAGTTTGTATGGTGACAAATAACTCATTTTCTTGAGTTATTTCACTGAATTATGCTACTTAACAACAATAATCTTGCTATTGGTATTTAATTAGATCTAATGCATGCTGTAGCCATTATGAAAATTAAGCAAAAATAATTTCCTTTTCTTTTTGTTATACAAGAAGATTTCACATCTCAGTTCAAAATTGGTGTGCTTATATCCTTTTGCATTGCTCTGTTTTGTTCAGTAGAACATATACACTAGAATAGGCCAGTTATGTAGTACCATGTATGTAATATCCTAAACCTTATGAGAGTATAATTCTGTTTAAGGCTTTAATTATACTCTTTCCTGTTTTTAAGGCTTTTTGTCTTTCTATTTCCATGTTAGCAAACCACATCTCACCAGAGCAGATTACCACTGGGACCATCAGAGCCATCCTTAGCTGTCAGGCCAAACCTACTGCCAGATACCCTTTATTAAGCTGCTAGGATTTATGGTGAGTTTTGAGATGTTTGTGTCACATTATTTTAAATTCAGCAGCTTTATCAGAATCCGGTTCAAAAACAGGAAGCGTGTCTGACCTCACCTAACAATGTTTCTGACACTGAAATGTGATGAACTGACAGAACAGGAAACAGAATTCTATTTTGGCGTTGGAAGAGAACAACACTTGGGGAAAAAACACTCTAGTTGCATTTAACATTCTTTAGTTTCTTTTAACTTTGAACATTTTGAATGGTACATAATCTCACGAGAGAAAAGTAATCAAAATGCTGAGAAAATTTTGGATTTTTTTTTCAAATTGTAGAGACTCATATAAAGAACTAAAAAGAAAAGAAACCCTCATTATTCCAGAATTATATTTGTAGTGCTGTATTCAGTGCTCTTTAAAATAACAGGCAGACATCTGATTGAGAGGAAAATAAATTTTGCCTTGTAAACTTCAACATCTGATGTCCAGTGAAAAGACAAAGTAGGTTAACAGCTCAGGCTTCTCCGAATGACTAATGACAATGTCAGATCTATTTTAGAAGGAGATATCATTGTTGGTAAAGTATCTTCAGGCTCATGAGCCCTTTTATTGGATATATACAAAGAAAAGCAATGATCAAGGTCACCATTTACTGTGAACACTTAACAGCATAATGACATGGACTATTGGAAACTTCAAACATTTTATCAAGCAGAAAAAATTGAATTACTGAGAACAAGAATACCATGAAGCATCAAAAACCAAGAAGAATAATTTTAAGATGCTAGACTAGCATATTTTGAACATCCAATTCTTCACCCTTTTGGCGAGGCAGACCTGTGGGAGTTGTGAGTTAATCGCAAATACACTGTGCATTTATCACTTATAGATTTGGTTAGTGTTTGATATTGCTAAGTAACATTTTACTTGGTTAGATTCCTCAAAAGCCTGCAAACCTGAAAGTTACCTGCTGTTTACATTATTTGTTCATTGTACAGTGAAGCCTCAGATTATTGAAGATGATGATCTAATACATTGAAGAAGGGAAAATAGAAAACAAATTTAAAGGAAATCATAGCAACCAGCATAAGAACCAAATATGGCAGAAGAGAATCTTTGCAAAAAGCTGATGAATAAGGTACCTGGGTAGCTCAGTTGGTTAAGCATCTGCCTTTGGCTCAGGTCATGACCTGAAGTCCCAGGTTTGAGTCCCACAAGGGGAAATCCCTGCTCAGTGGGGAGTCTGCTTCTCCCTCTGCCTTTCATCCCTCTCTCTCTCTATCTCTCTAAAATGAATAAATAAAATCTTAAAAAATAAAATTTTTAAAAAGCTGATGAATAGTAAAACAGAGGGCGTTAACCTCTTAATGTATTGGTCCTTTTATGGTATAGGTACTTTTCACATTAACAAAATATTCCATATTACGCCACTTTTAGACCTATACTTATCAATAGTCTTAACTGTTTCATGTACTAAAACTTTTGAGAAATTTGTTTTAAAAAGCTCTACTGAAGGAGAAAAACCTTTACTGAAATTTAACTAGCTATTTTTATATACATTTTGTCTAAATAAGAAATCCAGAAATAGTAAAGAAAAAACAGAAGTCCCTTTTCCATTTCCATATTATCAATTGTAGTATTTTTTTATTTCCTTTAATTACTTGGTATTTGTTTTGTTAGAGATCTTTCTTTTTAATTTGTAGAATAAGTAAATTACTATAAAGTTTTTCTACTTCTTTAATTTTATTGTGACTCAATTTTAGAATTTTTTTCTTTTTTTTTCCTTTCTCTTTTGTCTTATTTTTTTCATCATGGTAAGTGTACTCTTTAACCCCATGCCCTTTTTCACCTGTTCCCAACCCAATTCCCCTCTGGTAAGCATCAATATGTTTTTTATGGTTAGGAGTCAATTTCTGGGGTTTGGCACTCTGTTTTTCCTTCACTGGTTTTGTTTCTTAAATTCCACATATGAGTGAGATCATATGGTATTTGTCTTTCTCTGACTGACTTTTTTCTCAACTTTATCTCTTTATTGAGAAATATTTTTTCATCTTCCTCACTATTCCTTCAAAAACCGTTTCTATAATATCACTATGTAGTGCGTACCTTTGTGAAACTTAATATGATATTTAGCTTTCTTTATCCTGTATGTTTTATTTCATCTATTTTAATCTCTGTATTTCATAGTTAAAGTTTCAGGTAAATACACAATGGATATAAGCTCAGACTTCACACTTAAACAATCTTAACTTTTCCCCCAGTATTTTAATCACCCTGTTAATAAATCATCATTTTGAAAAAAAAAATCCCTCTGGAAGGTACATCTAACTTAAAACTGTAAAAAGTGAGGTCTCGTATTTATAGATGGATGGATTTGACCCAGTTAAGACACATAAAAAATTAGCATATACACATAGCTGAAAATGTCTGCTATTGTTGTCTCTATTTCTTTGTCACATAGCAAAACTTTAAAAGCTATGCAAACAGGGAGTCCCTGCATGTCTTAGTCGTCTTGATTTTGACTCAGGTTGTGACCTCAGGGTCCTGAGATCCAGCCCTGTGTCAGGTTCCCTGTTCAGCAGGGCGTCCAACTGAGTTTCTCTCTCTCCCTCTACCTCTGCCTCCGGCTCTGCTTGTGTGCATGCTCTCTCTCTCTCTCTCTCTCTCTCTCTCAAATAAATAAATAAATAAATCTTAAAAAAAAAAAAAGGTGTGCGATCATATATTTTAGTGTTTCAGATCTCATATGTTCCTGAGATTTTACTCTTATAAAAGTGTACATGTATCAAAAACTTAATCTTATAATGTAAATTATTTAAACTGACAAATACAAATAATCATATATCATCTAACAATGTTGTCATTGATTTCTATGAAACAAGGTGACTTGAGTTTCTCTTGGTTAGAGTAAGCTAGTATATGCCATGCTAACAAACAAAGCAAATGATTATTTCTCTTGTAAATTCTTCTCTGGATCCAGGCAACTGTCTAGAGAAATTCCTCCAACCAGAGACTCAACAATCAAGATCAGCAACTCTACCATTTTTCTCCTTGGGTATCCTGCATAATATCTTTCTCAGGAAAAACAAAAACCTGGATAATTGAGCTTTTTACTGCCTCAACTCAGAGGAATCTACATTTCTACTCATATTTTATTGGCCAGTATTTGCCATTATTTTAGACAACTATAAGTAGGGCTAAAAATACAGATGTCTTGCTCCTTCATTTACTCTGAATAACTGCTTTTTAATTAGAATGTGGAGTCTAATAACATTAATGTAATTTTATAAGTCACTACATTTAGACATAGCAGTTCAGTTTTTGTCTTTTTTATTTGTTTTATTGTTTTCTTCCCTTTTTTGATTATTTGATATTTTTGGGAAGTACAGTATATTTATTGGTGATTTAATTGTAGCTCTTTTTTTTTTTTAAAAGATTTTATTTATTTATTTGACACAGAGAGAGATTACAAGTAGGCAGAGAGGCAGGCAGAGAGACAGGGAGAGGAGGAAGCAAGCTCCCTGCTGAGCAGAGAGCCCAACTCCGGCCTCGATCCCAGGATGCTGAGATCATGACCTGAGCCGAAAGCAGAGGCTTTAACCCACTGAGACACCCAGGTGCCCATAATTGTAGCTCTTTAAATTACTTTTCAGTGTTTATCTAGGAATTACAATATGTATCCTTAATTTCTCCCAGTTTCTTTTTTTTTTTAAGATTTTATTTATTTATTTGGCAGAGACATAGCACAAGTAGGCAGAGTGGCAGGCAGAGGAAAAGAAGCAGGCTCTCTGCCTAGCAAGGAGCCTGACGTGGGACTGGATTCCAGGATCCTGGGATATGATCTGAGCCGAGGGAAGCGGCTTAACTGACTGAGCCACCCAGGCGCCCTTCTCCCAGTTTCTTAAACATAAGTAAACTTGAAACCATATAATCCAATTTGGTGAACTCAACCCCACCTTGTTTTATCCTTTCCACTTTAATATAATGTAAATAAACTCAATAAAAATATTTCCTGGTTTATATGTCATAGGTATTATAAAGAAGTCCAAAGGAAAATATACTTTTTTTTAAAAAATTTACCAGCTATTTTTCAGAGCAGATACTACTTATTCCTTCATAAGTATAAAAGTTTTCTCTTGGTATCATTTCCTTTCAACCTGAAAAATCATATTTAGTATTTCTAGTATTTCAAGTCTTCTGACCACAAATTCTATTTTTGTTTACTTGAAAAAGCATTTACTTATTTCCATGCTTTTTAAAAAAATTTATTTATGTATTTGAGAGAGAGAGAGAGCACAAGCAGGGAGAGGGGCAGAGGGAGAGAATCTCAAGCAAACTCCCTGCTGAGCACGCACAGCCCTATATGAGGTTCAATCTCATGGCTCTGCGATTACGACCTGAGCAGAAGCAAACAGTCGAATGCTCAACTGATTGAGTCACTCAGGTGTCCTATTTATTTCCATTCTTTAAGGACAGTTTTCTGCTGGATATAGTATTTTTAATTAACAGTTTAGTTCTTTCAATGCTTTCTAGTTGTTGCTTTTTATGAGAGAAAGAACATGAACAGGGATGGAGTGGGGGAGGGGCAGAGGGAGAGAGAGATTTCTTTATTTTAGAGAGTGAGAACACCAGTGGGAGGGGCAGAGGGAGAGGGAAAGAGACTCTCAAGCTGACTTCACACCTGGAGTAGAGCCCAACATGGGACTCAATCCCAAGACTCTGATATCAAGACCTGAGTAGACGCTCCAGTGAGCACAGAGCCCCCATGAGCACAGGACCCTGAGATCATGACCTGAGCAGAAACCAAGAGTTGAAGGCTTTCCATATTGGCCACCCAAGCACCCCAGCATTGTTAATTTTCTTAAGTGTAATTTCTCTGCTGATATTTTCTGTCTTCTTGTTCTATACAAGTAATTTTCCTTTATCTCATCAAGCATAGTTATAGCAGCTATTTTAAATTATTTCTATGATAATTCTAAAATATCAGGATTGACTTTATTTTCTCTAAGAATAGGCTCCATTTCCCAGTTTCTTCATATGTCAAGCAATTTCGGATTGTTCCTGTATGTTATGTTGTGTAAACTTCAGGTTCTACTCAGTTTCTCCCATGAGTGTTATTATTATTGCTTTAACTGGCAATTAACTTGGTTGTACACAATCTAAAAATTCTGTGTCTCTTATAGGAACTCACATCTCTGTTCAGTCCTTCCCTTCCCTTCGTTTCCTTTTCTTTTCATTCCTTTCTCTTCCCCCCCTCCCTCTCTCTTTCTCCTTAGCTGGTTTCTTAGAGTCTGCCCACACTTGATGGCATTGGGGTCAGCTAGAGATTTGCACATGTACATAGAAATGTGGTTTCTCTTTCTGGCTCTTCATTTTCTATAATTATCAACTCCTATTTTCATTTCGTTCTATCATCTTAGTGGCCGTAGGTGCCCTGACCTCCACCCTCTTGCATTTCACACTCAAAAGACTGTGAGTCATCAAAATTTTGGCCAGCCAAAAATAAAAAAAAAAGGATGACTGCAGCATGCTCACATAGTAAATAAAAAAGGGAGGACATGGTGGTGGTAGTGGTAGAGTATATCACATACTTGTCTCTTCATTTCAAGTTTCTACTCCCTTCTAGAATCTTCTACTTTTATTTGCTCTCCAGATCCTTTAGGTAGTTTGTTGTATATTGTACAGAGTTTATGGTTCTAATCTGCAAGAGTGTTCACATGATAGAAACTTAAACAGTTATCCTGCAAGTAGAAACCAGAATCGACTTTGCATTGGTACAAGGAAGGGGGAAACACACACACACACACACACACACACACACACACACGCACACACACACACACACACACACACAACTGAATATTGGTGTATAGTGGTGACACTGTCTTCCAAAACTTGCTTCAGTGTACCCCAAACTCTTCTGAAAGAAGTATTAGAGTACAAGTTCCTGTTTAAGATAAATTGCATAATAGTTTTTTCCACTTAACTAACATTAAGTGAAGTGCACAGAAATAGATATTAAATAAACCCTTGTTACATTAGCACTCTATAAAGACTGAATAAAACATAATAACTTTTATCTAAAAACTGACATATTTCTTGAATTTGCTAACTGAATTCACTAAGTATAAGTATCTAAAATATTAGATCAATATCACATTTTAATATGGCAATTAACGTATGAAAATGAGAGATAATTTTAATATATAATTGCTTGAGAGCTCATTTTGACATTTTTTACTATAGATTTAGAACTGAAAGAATATGAATAGATTCTTTCTGGTAGTAACCCAGAAGCTCAAAGGAAGCATGCTACCTTCTTAGGATGAAATAGTAAGAATGGTTTACTGAGGACACACAAAGTCTCAGATATAAGGAATTTTATTTAGTTAAATATAAATAGAAATATAATTGTAGATGACCACAATTCTATTTTGTTTTTCGTATACATATAATTTGCTTTATGAAAATTATTTTTGTCATGAAGTAGCATTCCATGAAATGACATAAAAAGGGTATTAAATTGTTATTAAAAATGAAACATGATATAGCAAGTACTTTCAAAATAGCCTTCATTTGCCTCATCTGACTGCATGTACTAACAACCCTTAATCTTATATCCACTTCACTAAAACCAACCAAAACAAATCAAACTGGGAGACAAAGTACAGTGACATGTTCCTAATATAGAATTATTTCATTTTGAAATTTTGAATATTACAAACATTCATGTGGCAAAACCATTTTATTATAAAGATCAAATCTGCATTTTAAAAATCTATCTAAACTTTGCTATGTTTTAGACACATTTTGTTTTTTCCCCCAAGGTTTATCAAAGCCATGCATATGGATTAATTGCTTTGAAGTATAATTTTATTGTAGCTATAAATTATTCACAAAAGGGAGTTTTATAGAAGAGTCATGAACCTAAGAACTAAATGTAGTTATAAAGAAATATTTTTACACTTGGAGTTTTACATTCACCAATACATTATTTCTAAAAGTGGCTTAATAAATCTGACAGTATTTATCTCTGCTACTTGATTTCAATTTATATCTTTTACTTCATGGGATATTAAATAAGTTGGTCATCCCAAGAAACCTGTGAGACCCACCAAAGACAATGAGAACACTAACACTCACGCATACATGAATACGCACAAGGTGGCAGAAAAATTCTAAGATGGTTCTCAACGATACCCACCTTCTTATACTCCAAAAAAGAGCAGTGACAGTCCAGGCCACACCAGATAATTGCTTCTAATGCTCATATCTTAACAGTCTCTGAAACCATTTGCAACTAAATGTTAGGTGTCCTACTCATCTTTTCTTTATTACTGAGGTTGGCCGAATAATGTCCATGTCCTAATTCTCAGAACCTCTGATATATTATCTTAAGGCAAATGGGACTTTGCATATGTGATTAAGTTAAAGGCTTTGAGATAGGGAGATTATCTTGGGTTATCTGAGTAGACCCAATGTAACCACAAAAGTCTTTATAAGAGGAAGGCAGGGAAGGTCAGAGTAAGAGATAGATGGGATGATGGGAATAAAGAGGTGGAGGGATATGAAGAAGTGGCCATGATCCAAGAAATGCAGGCAGCCTCTGGAAGCCAAAAAAGTCAAGGGGATAATTTGTCCTTGAAACCTTTACAAGTAATGTAGCCTTATAACACCTTGACCATAGACTTTTCTGAACAACATGGATGAATCTGAAAAGCAGCCAATTAAGCAAAAGATGTTAGGTCTAAACAGGAAAATAATGTATGATTTTACTTATTAAAACAAAACAAAACTTTAGAAACAGAGACAATAATCTATGGTGTTAGAGGTAAGGATAATGGTTTCCTCAGTGAGTTGTTTGTGACTGGACATAGCATAAGGAAATTTCTTAAGTGTTGAGAATAATCAATTTCATAATTTTGGTGGTGGTAACATAGGTTGGTTCAACAAGTCCAACTTTAACAGGCTGCAAATATGATTCATGCATTTTTCAGTCTATGTTACACCAGTAAAGAGTTTACTTAGAAAAAAAAATCAGACTGCTTATACAAAACAGCATTTTCTAATCCTCAGTTTAAAAAGTTTGAAGGAGAATTCAGTTAAACGAGTCTCAGTTTTGGAACAGCATTATGTAGCTGACCTGCCCATAGTTGTAAGTTAAACTATGTATTATGGCTTGGTTTAGGTGCTCTGTTCTTTTTCAATCAGCTGTAAACTTGGAGAATGATAAAAGGGCACAGTGCACTCATGGAAAAACTGTGCATAGGAAAATTTATCTTAAAAAGGAACTGGCAGGATGTCTGATTGGAAATGTGTTTATGGTGCTTCACTACAAGACCTTATATAATCACAATATACAAAGGCAATCTAATTTGATGATCTGAGCTGTTTGAAAGGAACTTTTTAAAGCTTCTGCAACCCTAATTAAGGTGATTTGGAAGCAATAACTTTAATGTTGATCATTAAGCATGACACTAGATGGTAAACAAGAGATGCTGAGAGCCCACAAGTCCCTGCTGTTATTTCAAAAGCAATATATTTGAAATAAAGTCACTGGGACTGAGATTCTTCTGACAGAACAAAGTGATCTGAGAGATAGGTAATATTGCCTATCAGAATAAATGGTCTTGTTTCCTCTGGTGTACCTTAATTATTAATTAGGGCTCAACATTTAATGTTCATTCTACATTTTCCTGGATCTCTATAATCATGACACATAAAGTTTACTAGAGTAAAATACAATTAATTCAATAAATAGAAAAAGTGATTAATATCAAATATCATTAAATCCATTGGTCATAAAATCAGTGAATTTGTCTTATTTACAAAAAATGGCATTTTTAATTAGTCAACTGTAGCTATTGTGACTTAAGTTGGTAAACTGAAATTTTATTATTTTTAATAAATGGGACACAAAATTAAATTATTTTCATACTCTTTTACTAAAGGAAAATATTTTGAAACTTTTAAAATGACTGGAACAGGGATGCCTGTGTGGCTCAGTTGGTTAAGCAGCTGCCTTCGGCTCAGGTCATGATCCTGGAGTCCCAGGATCAAGTCCCACATCGGGCTCCCAGCTCCATGGGAAGTGTGTTCTCCCTCTGACTGTCTCCCCTCTCATGCTCTCTCTCACTCTCTCTCTCTCTCAAATAAGTAAATAAAATCTTAAAAAAAAAATGGAACATGTAATTGCTGTTGTTTACTTTCGATGTACTTATGAGGAAATCTAAGAGGAAGTAAATAGGTTCCTTTTTCTGTTTTTTTATAATATTTATTTAATTAGTTTTGTTTTTTATAATATTTACAAAGAGAATTCATCTTTTCAGGTATTCTAGAAATAATTAAATTGAAAATTATGATTGTTTGATGGAAGTTATTATGTAACTACCAAATTTGATAACTTATTTTGGAAATCAATTTGATCATGTGAATCTTTTGGGAAATGAGTATTCTGTAGGAAAAATGCCAAGTTGTGGACCAGAAGTCCATATGATGAATGGCTTCAAGACCTTGGTGTGCTATTTCAGTAAGAGATCATGACTATCCCTGAGTAATATGCTTATTCATTCAATTGGTCAACAAAGATGTATTGAAATTGTATTACATCTGAGGCACCTGGGTTGCTCAGTCAAGTAAGCGGCCAACTCTTGGTTTCAGCTGAGATCTAGCCCCACCCCTGGCTCTGCACTCAGCACAGAGTCTGCTTAAGACTTCCTCTACCCCTCCCTCTTTCTAAAATAAATGAACAAATCTTAAAAAAAAACTGTATTCTATCCATTTGTAATCCTAAATTTCATTAAATTATTCACTCAACACCATTAGTCTGTGTCAAAATAACTGATATTGAATCAGCATTTCACCGTAAACAATTCTATATCTGATCAAAATATAAGAGACAATTACTTTCAAATATTTACAGGCATTAAGTAACAAACAGTGAAAAACTACAATCCTTGACAGAAGGGAAATATAAAATGTGAGTTCTACATTTTCCCCAGCTTCCTGCCTGAGGTCATACTCTAGACTGTAGCACATTGCAAGTGGGGTGCAAGCAAAGTAAGGTAGTGTGGAGTACAGAAGGTAGAAATCAGAATTCTGTCCTGCTTATGCAGCTTGAATTTATGGGAGGCCGAAAAGAAAGATCTGGGCAGAAGAGAGGACTCAGAAGTCTACAAGGCCTTGTTGCATGGCTGATTTGTGAATTTCCATAATTCACAATTTCCATAAAGCGAATTTCCATAAAACCTAGGAGAAAGTAGCTGCAGTGGCACCTAATGCAGAAGAGAGATACCACACAGTCAGCAGAACTGAGGGTTGTTGGAATCCTGGCTCAACCAGGGTGGGCATATTTTACTGAGGAATTCACTTAGTTCAGAACCCTGAATGGAAGGACAAACAGTCAGGGCTATATCCTATAATGTATAATACACTCTGAGTCTAAGGCAAAGTTGAGACTATGTCACCTCTAATAAATAACAAATCAAGTGTGGAAGGACTAAGATGATCTGCCATTAATTGAGCTGTCTGCCAAAACAAAACTATTAAATGTAATTAAAAATCTCTTCAAGGGCTGCCTGGGTGGTTCAGTTGGTTAGGCATCTGCCTTTGGCTCAGGTCATGATACCAGGGACCAAGTCCCGCATTGGAAATCTTTGCTCAGCAGGGAGCCTGCTTCTTCCTCTGCTTGCTGCTCCCCCTTTTTGTGCTCTTTCTCTGACAAATAAATAAATAAATAACCTTTAAAAAAATCTTTTCAAGGTATCATGTAAATGTATAGCATAAAATAAAATTTATGTCATGTAAAGCAGAAAACTGACATAAAGATGAGGATTTTTTAAAAATTCAATTGATACAACCCTATAATGACCTGGGTGTTGGAACCAGTGGTCAGGGACTCTAAAATAGGTATTTTAAAAATGTTAAAAACTCTTTTTTTAATGATTTTATTTATTTATTTGACAGAGAGAGAGAGATTGTAAGTAGGCAGAGAGACAGGCAGAGAGAGAAGAGGAAGCAGGCTCCCCGCTGAGCAGAGAGCCCGATGTGGGCCTCGATCCCGGGACCCTGAGATCATGACCTGAGCTGAAGGCAGAGGCTTTAACCCACTGAGCCACCCAGGCGCCCCAAAAATGTTCAAAACTGTTAAGAAAAACATCCATACAATATGTGGACAGATGAGGAAAATAAAATGAAAGAAATATAAATAAATGAGAAAAAGATAATAAATTCAAGAAGTACAATATCTGAAAAGGGTAATTATTTGATAGGTTTGATAGCAGCACACAGATTGAAGAAAAAGGTCAGTGAAGAACAGTCTGCGGTCATGTGTGCAAAACTGATAGCTGAACATTTCCTAAATTGGTGAAAAACATCAATGCAGGCTTATGAAGCCCAATTAAATGGAAGGAGAACACAAACAAATAAAACCACACATCATAGCTAACCTTAGAAGCCAAGGGTAAAGAGAAAACTTAAAAGTAGTCAAAAGAAAAAAGCCACATTACAGAGAGAAGGGTATACAAATAATCGCCTTCAGAAACAGAGGCCAAAAGACAAAGAAATGTCACCGTTAAAGTGATGAAAACAGTAACAAACATCACTGCCAATCTAGAAATCAATATCCAGCAAGAATGTTATTTAAGTGCAGAAAAATAATTCAAAGATGAATTTATCGTTAAGAAATATGCAAAAAACAAACAAACAAAAACCTCATGTAAAATCTTCAGCCTGAAGGAAATGTTAAATTTACATGGAGTGGAACAATATTCATATTAAGCACACAATAAGTTAAAGGTACATATTGTTATCCAGAATTAATCTGTGTGACCAATAGCATATGGTAGAGGAGATGTATGTCACTAACCAGAATGGATTGTAATACAGTGCAGATTCTATCTTTTCAGATCTCCCCTCCCTCTCCTTGTCCCTTCTGGGAGAGACCATCCCACTTAGGCAGACTTTGGAAAGGTCCACATATGAGACAGAGGCTTCTGACCAGCAGAGATTTCTAACCAATGAGAAATTGAGATTGGCTAAAAATCGTGTGCTGAGCAGATTCTCCGGCCCATTTGAGCCTTCATATGATTTGCAGCCTTATCTGACAGCCTGATACAATGTCGTGAAGGACTCTGAGCCACAAGGACTTAGCTTAGCTCCTCTTGGATTCCTGACCCTAAGAAATTATGTGAGATAATGAATGTTTGTTGTTTTTAAGTTGTTAAGTTTAAAGTAATTTGCTGTGCAGTAATAGTGGCTAATATATGACAATACATTTGACAACAGATAAAATAGACTATTTCCTTAAAAACTGTAGATTACCAAAGCCCATTCAACAAGCAATAAGCTGCATAAATCTATATCTATTAAAAAATTAAAACATCAAAAGCAAAACTAAAAAGTACTATATTTTAAAATGAGTGAAAAAATCATACATATGGACTGCTACTAAAGCAGTGTTTAAAGGGAGCTAACTTCATAGCCTTCTACACTTATTCTGGAAAAGAACAAAGGTCTTAAATCAATGACTAAGTCTTCCATTGCAAATGGAAAAAAAAGAAAGCAAATTAAGCCTAAAATAAACAGAAGAAAGGAAACAGTAACAAGCAGAAATCATCAGATGGAAAATTTTAAAAAATTAATGGAACCAGAAATTGTTACTTTGAGAATAATAAAATGGATAAGGTTCCTATCTGACTGATTGAGGAAAAAGGAAACAAATTTTAAGTATCAGGAACAATAGAGTCAATGTCACTAAAGAGCCTACAGACATTAAAATGGATAATTTATAAATATCAATAAAGTATTTTCTATGTATTTATAAATATTTCACATATTACAGAGTTTAAAGATCTAAGTAGGCAGAGCATACACTCATTACTATGTATGTTGATACTGAATTACTGATACTTCCCTAACAACTGGTTGTGGCTTGTCATTTGGATTATTTTGGTAATGTTTCTTATATGAAAAACAATACACTGATTCTTTATTTTAATTAATCATTGCGTTTTACAGAAAATACAAAGAAATGCTTTAATACAATTAATAAAATATTTTAAAATTACTGTTACTGAACTAATTAATCAGGATAATTACAACAAAATGTCCATTTTTTTCATATTACTAGGCCATAAGGCTAGAAAGACTGGTTCATTTAGTTCAGTCTCTATAGGGCTTATAATACTACTGATATGTTATGTAGGAGCTCAATAAACTTGTGTTGCATAAACAGTATTAAATATTGCTTATAGTTTGAATTTTTATACAGAATATTTCTAAGTTATTCAAAGGCAAATATGTCTCATGATGGTACTTTATAGTTTTAGAGAACAGTGTTAAATTTCAGCTAACAATGTAGAAGGAAAATTTTTGTACACTAAAATTATATGAGACCATTATTATTTTTACAAAAATGACAGTGTAATTAGATTTATGTAAATTACATGTGTTTGGGACACACATTATTTTATTCTTTCTAAGTATTCTTGAGTAATCCCAAACATTGTTTATGGCCAAATACACGAATAGTCCTTTCATTACTAGTTCCTTGACATGGAACCATGTTTCAAATATTGACATTCCAAGGTCTACAGAGTATGGAATCTAAAGGTTATACCTGGACACTTCTGCTTTATGGGCCAGCCAGCTCAATTTTCATAGGATGAAATCAATGACTTTTAGCAATCACACCAAATAGATGACAGTTGATTTCAATTGTTTACCTTTGATATACTCATCGATGCCAAGGCATAATTGTCACTTAACATCTTTCTATGAGTTACATTTTTTTCATCCAAGCAGTAGACATCTTTCCTTAAAGAACTACACTGCTAACCTCATAGTATTTTGTATATTAATATGTTTTATTTTGTGGTTGGGAAATACCATTGAATCTGAAACTGTGACAATAACACATCAGTGTCCAAGACAGTGACTCATAATTACTTGCTGTTATATGAAGAAAGAGATATTTCAGTTGTTTTAGTGACGATTTTGTTATATTGTTTGGTAATATAAAAACATTAATTCCTATGAAGGGTAAGCTTATTGAAAATTCACCACTGATTGGCTTATATTAAAATAGATATAAATATTTTTGTGCCTTGAATGTTGGAGAGAGAAATCTGTGAAGTACCAGTAAAAAAAAAATTGAAAAACATAAACAGAATATCTGTAATCATTCTTAATTAGCTATTAAAGTTCTATCAAGTCAAAAGCTCTTATATAATGTTTTAAATTATCCTACTGCCATAACTCTTGGGGATAAATTGTTGCAGAGTTTCAGGCTTATAAGACAGAGTCAATTAACCCTTGGTCTCTATCACAAAGTCTCTTTGGTTCTACAGTGAAGATGGATTATAGAAATGCAAGAAGTTGGGGCACCTGGGTGGCTCAGTGGGTTAAGCCTTTGCCTTCAGCTCAGGTCATGATCTCAGGGTCCTGGAATTGAGCCCAGCATCGGGCTCTCCACTCAGCGGAGAGCCTGCTTCACCCTCTTTCTCTGACTGCCTCTGTGCCTACTTGTGATCTCTCTTTCTCTGTCAAATAAATAAATAAAAATCTTTAAAAAAAAATGCAAGAAGGAAAGAATGAAAATCAGTTCCTCAGTTTTCCTGGTAGTCCAATAAGATAAATAGACCAATAAGATATTGGTCAGCTTGGGCTAGAATAGTCGTCTTTAATGTGGTCCAAGAGCTTTGAACAAGATGAGATTGTTCAGTGGATCTACTAGATCAAAACCTTTTTCATAATAATAGTAGCATAGGGTTTACCTTTCTCACTTTCATCATCTCAGAAGTGTGCAGTAGAATCTGTCAGAGGCTACATAACATGTGAGAGTCTAAAGGATTAAATGTGGAAGCTGAAACAAGAATGCAATTATTTTCTGTTAAATCAGACCAAAGAGATAAATATTTGAAACAGTACCACTCTCGTCACCTAGTTTTTGGTTTGGTAAAAGCAGTTATTTTCCATCAAATATACTAACTAGGAATGAGTTTATGGTTGATATCTATAAACTAATAAATATATTTTTATTTTATTTTTAATATATATATTTTTAATTCATAGTTGTACAATCCAATATAGTGTATGTCAATAGATATAACCAAATGGCCAAAAGCTACTAGGGGTCCTCCATAATTTTTAAGAATGTATAGTGGTCTTGTGACCAGAGTGTTTGATAACCAGTGGACTAGGATTCTGGTAACTATAACATTACCCTCATAATTTTAACCTGTTAGGTTATTAGAGTTTGTCTTATTTCCTGAGATCACTCAGCCTCCATCTACATTCAAGTGCTCCATAATTCCTATTGATTCTAGTACTAACTTCTTTTCATAAAGATATAATTTTTACTATTTCCACTCCCAGAGAATGATTAGATCAGGTACTTGATTTTGACACTCTCAAATTCCATTTCCATCTTTCTCTATGGGAATATCGGAAGGCTAAATTCTATTTTTTTTCCTTTTATTATAGAAATATAAGCTTACTAAAGACAATGAGTGGTCATGGAGTTCTCACTGGTTTAGTATGACAGTAAGTGACCCCTGTTTCATCTGTTTAAAGGATACTTGTTCTATATTCTCATACCTCATCTTTTCTTCATGCCAGTTGTAAATGGGAACACTCACCATTGGCAGCCATATCTTGTAAATAGCAGATCAGTCTACTATGTTGACCAGAGACCAAAAACTCATTGACTACATGTCAAGGATCACTACATGTCATGAAAATAATGTTCTTTAGCAATTGCATTTCTAGGTTGTATTGTTTCAGTAACTCTATCTGTATCCTATTATAATAAATGTGCTTGAAGAATAAAGATACTTCAAATAGTTACTTAAAGTAGGTCTCAGAGTATAAATAGAAGGTATACCCAAACTGTGCAAACATGATGAAACCAAAAGGACTTTTCAAACTTATGTTAACGCAAAAAAGGAAAGTGAATAGAGCCAAGTCCATTATTCAGGGTGTACCAAATGGTGTATTAGCAGATTCAGTTGGAATGGAGCTTTTACTCAGGATTAAGTCTGAACTATAAAAAGAAAGCTGGAGATGCTTATAGAGCACATGGCCCCTTTTCTCAAAAAGATTCTCTGGCAACCTGACTCCTCGTCTCTCTTATTCTCCCTATTATCTTCTATATCACTCACCAATGTCTGCATAGTGTATGTTTTTTCTCATTTGTTTATTGTCTCTCCATCGTTAGAATAGAAACTCTAAGAGGGCAGAGAATTTAAGTCTATTGCTGGATGATAATTCTTAGTGATTAACATAGTAAGTGTCATATAAAAGTGCTCAATTAATATTTTATTGCATGAATAAATATTTTAATTTGTCATAGCATAGTATGCTTTGCTTTTCATGCCACTTTCATACTTCTATTTGTCATTTTAGCACATATATGTTAGTGTGATTGTTTTAACAAGGCATATCACAATATACAGGAAAGCTTCAAAGGGCATGAACAACTCCTATTATGTTCAACATTATACATATATCCAACATCTTACACAGTAACTGGTATGTACGAGAGGCTCAAAACAAATTTGTTGAGTTAACGAAAGGACTCTCTGGACTATTTAAAAGGAGAGTAAGTAGATGATTTCCTTTCCACGGGTTCTGAAGGAATGTGATTTGTTAGATATTAGGTTTAAAGGCAGCTCTTTAATACAACAAAGCCTATCAGATTATAAAAATATCAGATTATATTTTTTATTTAATTTTTCCTTTTTAAATATGAGTTGCTGAATAGATCCTTTATACACTGACTTTGATGTAAACTGAGACATAGGCAGTTGTTTATTGTGAAGTGTATTCAGTGACTGATTTTTGACTGACAAAGTTTGATGTCAATCATTAACTGAACTATAATGAGAAAAATTGAAAATCCTTGAAATACCATTATTTTGTTATCTTGTGTTGGTAGATTTAAAATTTCTTATTATATAGTTTCTTGAGATTACAAGAACAATAGACACTTCCATTTCTATTGCTTCAGATAAAAATTGGAGGGAAGTAGGATGTGTTGACAGAAAATTGTGAAATAAAATTGAGTGATGGTAGATTACATGTTTTTCTTGTGTTGTGTTGGCAGTTGTATGCTGTTGTTTATCAACTGGAAGGTTTGACTCTAAATTGTAGTAATCCTGCTGACATCCTGATGTCCTGCCAAACCAGAATGTAAGTTGGAAATAATTTAATTACCTTTACCTTTCCTGGATTCTTATTTGGTATGTTCATAATGGGGAAAGCATGTGAACATATTTCCAAGGTAACATATACACTAGAAAGAATCTAAATTTCTTGAAATTCTCCAAATGATCTTTAATTTTTTTACCATAAGTGGTATGAAAAGAAGAGTTACAGTTTTATTAGGGATTGTTAATAAACATGACATCCAAAAATTATAGAAATTTTGTTTCTCAGTATAAATATCAAGGGCTTTTCTATAGATTCTTGTACAATGTACAAGATAATACATGTATGTGGGAGACATAAGATATGCTACTTAGATCCTCCTTCAAGAACACTTTGGTCAAATGCAATAAGTTGTCAGAGATTTAGATCTACATCATGATCTGAAGCTACCATAACCCCACTCTATATAAAGAGAGTACATCAGTTCATCATCATGACTTGATAATTACCTTTCTCTATCCTTTTTCTTTCACAAGTATTATAAACCCACCCAAACCATAGTCCTACAGACTCGTGTCTTCCTCTTGAACAACCCAAAGCATTTACTACAGCTGTAATTTTTTAATAAATAAACTTTATTTTAAAGTAGTTTTAGGCTCATAGGAAAAAAACAGCAAAAGGTATAGTAATTTCCCAAATATCCACTAATCTCACACATACATAGCCTCTTCCATTGTCAACATTCCTTACCAGAATGATATGTTTTTTTACGATGGATGAACCTACATTGTCATATCATTATTACCCAAAGCCCATATTTATTAAGGTTCACTGTTGGTGTTGTACATTCTATGGGTTTGTGTAAATGGGTAACGGCATGTGTTCATCATTGTAGTACCATTCATAATTTCACTATCTGAAAACACATCTGTACTCTGCTTTTTTATCCTTCCCTTCACTTAACTCTTGGAAGCTACTGATGTTTTTATGGTCTCCATAGTTTGCCTTTTATCATGAATGAACATTAAATTTTGTCAAATGCTTTTTCTGCATCTGTTGATATTATCCCTTTTTAATTTTTTAGTATGTTGATATGTTGCCTTACATTACTTGGTTTTCAAATGTTGAAGCACTCTTGCATACCTGGGATAAAGTCTGCTTTGTAATGGTTTGTAATTCTTTTTATACATCTCTGGATTTGACATGCTAATACTTGCTTTATTGAGGATTTCTACATTCATGTTCATGAAAGATACTGGTTTTGAATTTCTTTTTTCCTTGTGATGTTTTTGTGTGGTTTTGATATTAGGGTAACTCTGGCCTCACAGAATGAGTTAGGATGTTTTTCCTGTGCTCTATCCTCTGAAAGAGCTTCTAGAAAATTGGTATAATTTCTTCCTTAAATGTTTGGCTAATTCATCCATGATCCCATCTGGGCCTGTTGCTTCAAATTATGTACAAGTTTCTTATTGTTCTTAAATAATGTCTTCAGTTTTTTGTGTTTCTTTTTCTGTTCTCTTTACTTTTCAGTTTTGGAGGTTTCTATTGAGATGTCATCAAATTCAGAAATTCTTTTTTCAGCCATGTTAAGTCTACTTACAAGTCCATCAAAGGCATTCTTCATTTATGTTACAGTCTTTTACAAATTCTAGTATTCATTTTACGTTCTTTCTTGGGTAACATCTGTCTGCTTTCATTGCCTATCTGATCCTGCATGTGGTCTACTTTTTCCATTAGAACCCTTAGCATAAAATCATAGTTGTTTTAAACTTCCAGTCTGATAATTCCAATATCCTTGCCATATCTGAATTTGGTTCTGATGCTTGCTCTGTCTTTCCAAACTGTGGTTTTGCCTTTTAGTTTACAATGTAATATTTTTCTTGATAGCCATGTATGATACATTAAGTAAAAGGAACTGCCTGAAAATAGGCCTTTGGTAATGTTTTCATAAAGTGTAGGGGGAAAGGAAGAATTCTATAGTCCCATAATTAGGTCAGTCTTTTAGTGGGTCTTGGCCTCTGGACTGTGAGTTTTACACATTCTTAGTCAGTTTGTTGTTGTTGCTGTTGTTTTCCTCCTCTTCAAAGAGACAGTATAGCTAGAGTGGGCCAGAGTTGGAAATTTCCCACTTCCGTATGGAAGGCTAGATTTGCCTGCATGCAGTAGGGCATTTCCTTTTCCCCAGGTTTGTTGGGCTCTGAAAACAAAACGAAACAAAAACAAAAAGCAAACAAAAATCCAGCAGGTTAAATGGTGCTCCTGAGGGCGTACATTGTTATGAAGAACAGAATGTTCTGGTATATTTAAAAAAAAATTTTTTTCCCCCTCATCACTGCCAGAAGTATGAGGGAATTTTGCTCTAGTGTTCACTGTGAGAACATGGTAGAGCTCCAGGAAGATTAAGTCATAAAAGCTTTGGTACCCCTGATAACTGTGTGCCCTGTAGTTTTTATATCTCAGACATATCCACACTGAGCCTTTAGCAATTTGTCAATTACAGTTCAAGTTCCTTACCTGGCACTGGTTCCAGGGCGGGTTTCATCTCTTGGGTTTGTGCTCCATGAAGTTGTCATTCTCCAGGGTTGCCTGGGTGGCTCAGTTGGTTAGTGGCTGCCTTCAGCTCAGGTCATGATCCTAGAGTCCTGGGATCAAGTTCTGCATTGGGCTTCTTGCTCAGAGGGAAGCCTGCTTCTCCCCTGCCTCCCCCCTACTTGCTCTCTCCCTCTCTCTCTCTCTCTCTCTCTCTCTCTCTGTATTAAATAAATAAATAAAATCTTAAAAAAAAAAGTTGTCATTCTCTGTATTTGTGTGTAGGTCTCTCAAACTTGGGAGGAAATAATTTGTCCTGTAACCTTACTTTTCTTGAGGATTTTTGAAGAGTTGTTACTTTTTAATTTGTGTAGCTTTTTCCTTGTTAGGACAGAATGGTGACTCCCGGTTTCTTGTATGTGGGACCAGAATTCAGAAGTCACATAACCTGTTTTTTTCATTTTAGAATCTTTATTAATGCTTAGTCATCCTTTTAAAGTGTGGTCTCATTTCACTTAAGTGCAACTTTTGTTTTATTTTCATATTTACATATTTGTTTAGCAGACCATTTTTGATCTCCCAATATATCTGGGAATGGTACCAAATACTGTATTAAAATGCTAGGAATACACATACTTGTGTGGGAACCACTTACAACAATTACAATACAAAGTAATAAGATCTATAAAATAGACCAGCAGCATGCTGCTGAAGCAAATGAGAGAAGGGATTAACCCTGTGTGTAGTAGTCAGTTTCATATGAAGAAGGTATATTGAGTAAAGGGTAGCAATTTGGGGTTTGAGTCAGAGGTTCTGAGAGCTATTCTTGGTTCTGCCATTAGCAATCTTGCCATTGGCAGAAAGGCACTTAACCTCTATGGCATTAACTTTTAAACTTTAAGGATGATGGATCCATTTGAAATTTGATGAAACTACCTTCAGAAAAATTATGTGACCATACACATCTGTTAATTTGAAGGAATACTATTTTATAAAAATCTGTTTCTGTACCTGCAAAGAGCAAATATTTTAAGAGACAATAAATTTGTCCAGTTAAAAGTCAGAGAGATTTCCCCACTATTACTCATTTTCATTTGTACTTAAAATTTTTTAAATGGACCCTGAAAAATTTATTCAGTCAATACACTATGGAGTGTGTACTATATATCATCCATTGTACTACAAGCTGGAATAAAGTAATTAGCAAGCTGACATAAATACTTCCCCTCATGGAGAAGTAAACAAATGGTAAATGGTGGTAAATACTTACCTTTTCACACTATATTTTGCACCTGACACAAATCATCAACATACCAAACCCTGAAAAAGTATGTAGTTGGAGAAAATATGGGTACCATATATTATTTTCTGGAAAAAAAATACTATTTAATTTGAAATTCAATTAGAATTTGGCATAGTATATCAATTAGGAAAACAAACAAACAAAAAACAAAGCACTTATATTAGCAAAAGTTATTTATTATGGAGGATTTTTTTATTATTATGTTATATTAGTTACCATATAGTACTTCATTAGTTTTTGCAAATAGTGTTCCATGATTCATTGTTTGTGTATAACACCCAGTGCTCATTCCAACATGTGCCCTCCTTAATACCTGTCACTGGGCTAACACATGCCCCCACCCACCTCCCCTCTAAACCCCTCAGTTTGTTTCCCGGAGTCCACAGTATCTCATGGTTCTTCTCCCCCTCTGAATCCACCACTTTAATTTTTCCCTTCCTTCTCCTAATGTCCTCCATGCTATTCCTTATGGTCCACATATAAGTGAAACCGTATGATAATTTACATTGGGGCTCATGTGCCCCTTCTTTTCACTACATCTGTATCTTTGGGGTAAATACCCACTAGTGCTCATGGAATGGAAGAATAAACATTGTTAAAATGTCTAAGCTATCCAGAGAAATCTATGCTTTCAATGCCTTCCTGATCAAAATACCAATGGCATTTTTCAAAGTGCTGAACAAACAATCCTAAAATTTGAAAGGAACCAGAAAAGACCCCAGATCACCAAGGAAATGTTGAAAAAGGGAAACAAAGCTGGGGTCATCACATTACCTGATTTCAAGCTATGTTACGAAGCTGTGATCACTAAGATAGCATGGTACTGGCACAAAAAGAGACACCTAGATCAATGAAACAGAATAGAGAGCCCCAGATATGGACCCTCAACTCTATGGTCAACTAATCCTTGACAAAGCAGTAAAAAATATCCAATGGAGAAAAAATCTTTTCAATAAATGGTGTTGGGAAACCATTCAATGTACAGAAGAATGAAACTCAACAATTCTCTTACACCATACACAAAGATAAACTCTAAATGAGTGAAAGACCTCAGTGTGAGATAGGAATCCATCAAAATCCTAGAGGAAAACATAGGCAGTAACCTGTTTGACATCAGCCACAGCAACTTCTTTGAAAAAACTTGTCTCCAAAAGCAAGGGAAACGAAAATGAAAATGAACTTTTGGGACTTCATCAAGATAAAAAGCTGCACAGGGGGCGCCTGGGTGGCTCAGTTGTTAAGCATCTGCCTTCTGCTCTGGTCGTGATCCCAGGGTCCTGGGATTGAGCCCGGCATTGGACTCCCTGCTCTGCTGGAAGGCCTGCTTCTCCCTCTCTCACTCCCCCTGCTGCTCTTCCCTCTCTCACTGTGTCTCTCTCTGTCAAATAAATAAAAATTAAAAAAAAATAAAAATAAAAGCTGCACAGTAAGGAAACAGTCAACAAAACAAAGAGGTAATCCATGGAATGGGAGAAGACGTTTGCAAATGACATTACAGATAAAGGGCTGGTATCCAAGATCTATGAAGAACTTCTCAAACTCAACACCCAAAAAACAAATAATCAAGTAAAAAATGAGAAGACATGAACAGACACTTCTCCAAAGAAGACATATGAATGGCTAACAGACACATGAAAAAATGTTCAGCATCATTAGCCATAAGGGAAATTCAAATCAAAACCACATTGAGATATCACCCTTACACCAGTTAGAATGGCAAAAATTAACAAGGCAGAAAACAACAAATGTTGGCAAGGATGTGGCAAAAGGGGAACCCTCTTGACACTGTTGGTGAGAATGGAAGTTGGTACAGCCATGTTGGAAAACAGTATGGAGGTTCCTCAAAAAGTTAAAAATAGAGCTACCCTATGACCCATCAATTGCACTATGGAGGGTTGTTTTAATAGATTTCAAAGAACTGAAAATTCAAAAAGATTAAACTGAAGTAACAAAACAAGAAGCAGCTACCATGGTTTTTGTGTGACATTTTTGCCAGTCAGATCAGTGAATTCAACATGTTTATTTGAAATAAAGGAAACTACAACACATCAAGTATTACTTTTTTTTTTACATTTCAAAGTAAAAAGATATGCAATTTCCATAGAGACAGTCAAAAGTTTTAGTTTAGAATTTGGGTTTGAAATATATCTTTCCTTTATTGGAAATTTTGAAAACAATTATGTTGGCTTTCTTTTGCCTATCTTCCATGCCACCATTAGATCTCTTAATCTCTTATTTATGTCCATGCTACTTTTCTCATGTGTCACAGTCCTGTCCTCTATATCTCTCACTTCCCTATGACCTTTTTAAATATCATCAAAAAAAGTACTAGAAAAGGAAACACTCCATGAGAACAAATTAAAGGACCATGGGAGATGATGAATCAGGGAGCAGTCTCAGGGAGGAGATTTGATGATAATTCCTCAACCTAAGGTAGAGAATGTTCTCAAATGTCTTTCTAGCAAGATATCAGAATTCTCTTAGACTAGTGTCAACTGTGGAACTCCTGTTCTTCCTCATCCCATATTGGGGTATTTATTGTCACTATTTCATCCCAGTTCCACTAACACACAGTTGGAGAGCAAGGAGCAGTTCCCATCTTCTTAATTCATAGTTATCTAGAATAAGAGGATACATCTTTAAACCTGACATAGGTATGACCATGAGATCCTAGTCTTAGAGCATCCTGTCTTGATTGGACAGGCCTCTGGTTTGTCTCATTGAGGGGTATAATTGAGGATATTTCAAACAGAAAAAAAAATAATGAAAGTGTAAGTAGAAGAGATTATACTGTATATTTATTGCTTGTAATTTAATTCCTGTTCATTTCTATGGAAAGATTACATTTCCCCTTCTCATTGACATTAGGATAATCCCTGAACATTTTAGAAAATGGAATATGAGTAAAAGAGATATTTTACTTTTAAGCAGAAGTTTTCACAGCCAGCATGTAGCCTGCCCATATTCCCTTTTATCTTTGCTATGAAATTGACAATGATTACTACCATGAGGTTTACTATATATGATAGAGTGAGAATAGAATTAAAAATATACTTTTTGTTTTTCTTGTGGAAAGCTAATGAGATTTGAGGGTCATTTATTTCAACAATGCACCCATCATTTTCTAACTGATATAATTCTCATATACTTTATATCGACTGTTTCCTTTGGTATCAAACTATATCCAGGCAAACCATTGTCCTCAGCTCATGTACCCTATTTCTGTGGTTTCAAATTTTAAGAAGGTATGAAAATATATATATCACAACATGAAGAAGGCTTATCTCTGAGTGAAGGAGTTTTATGACTAAATTTTCCATTCTGCTTTTTCTGTTTCTGCTTATCTGTGTTTCTGTGTTTGTTTTTAGAAAATAGTACATTATTCTTGACATCAGAGTTTGATCATAACAGAGCACTACAGTTGATCGATTTTATGTTTATGATCAAAGATTTTAATCTTACACCTAAATTATTAATCTAGAAGAAATTTTAAATTAAAGATGTTAACCCATCTCTAAATGCTTCTTTATTTGAGTTATTTTATAGTAAAAGAAAATGACTCCTTTTTTTAAACATTTTAATTCATTCCATATCTGAAATATTTCAGAGGTGACATAGTAGACACACAAATATTTTTAAAACAATTATCGTAATGTCTCCTGTTGTTAAATGTCAATAAAAAGCTTGTTGAACAGTGAGGAGTTACTATGACATTGTTTAAAAAAGAAGACAGAAGTATCAGGAATATTAGTAGATTTCACATATCAACTAAAATATTCCTTTTAACATACGGTAGTTGTGGATTATTTTCACAGTCCACAGATCTGTGAATCTGACAGTAAACATATGCTTGAGCTCTAAGTATCTCAAATAGAAATAGTCTTAATTTGAAATAAATAATTTCCAGCACTGATCAAAAATTGTTTTCCTTATCTATTCACAGACCGTCTGTTACTAATATAATTACACTGTATATTTATAATGATTCTTGGCACTTATATTGAGAAAGAGGGGGAGGGAATTTAGAAGGGGATTGTTAAACGAATAGAGGAAATGTGGAAAAGGAACACACCAAAAATGCCAAAACGCACACTGGAAATGGAAACATAAATTTCCATAAATATTTTGTCTAAATTATCAGATTTATTAATCTCTATTACTTCAAAATATTTATTTCATGCATATAACATTAAAATTTATAATTTTCCTCAAATGTGTGTTTCTTCCACTGGAATAGAAACTCTTTGAGTATATTGTCTCTGGCTCTGTGTTATATTTTTACCATTTAACTGAATGACTGGTCCAAAATAGATACTCAAATATTTGTCACATAGATGGAAGCATACATAAGTGAGTGTGTGGCTGCCTGTAGTTGAGGGATGCTGGAAAATGTTCAAGAAGAAATTTGAACTGGATCTAGGGAGCGAATATGAAAGAGGACATCACAGTATGTGAGATACAACTGTATTGGAATTTGGGGACCACTAATATTTAAAAAGAGATAAGGTATAATATAAAATATTAGTGGAGGAAAGAACAAGACATGGGCAAAGCCACTGAGTGAGAAGATTGTATACCATCAAGAGAAACAGAGGAAGAGCAGAGTTTCTTCCAGCTTTTTGGTAGAGTGGGTAAAGAGAAGAAATTTTAAGATAAGGTGTTCCTAATAAAAAAAAAAACAGCAATATCAGTTTCAACTTAGGTTACCTAAAAATACATTTATTTGTGCCTGAATGAGCATTTTTTGCTTCTCTTGGGAAGACACAAATGGTTACCTTCCTGCTTTCTTTGCTTTTTCTTTTTTTTTTAATTTGAGTATAGTTGACATACACTGTTACGTTAGTTTCAGGTATATAACGTAGTCATTCAACAAATTTATACATTATATTTACCATAAGTGTAGCTACCATCTGTCCCTACACAACACTATTACAATATCATTGATTATATTTCCTATGCTGTGCCTTTTATTCCCTGAATTATTCATTCCATAACCAGAAGCCTATTTCTCCCACTACCCTTCACCCATGTTTGCCAAGTCCCATGCCCTTCCCCTCCACTCAGTTTATTCTTTGCATTTAGAGGTCTGCTTCTGCTTTTTTATTTGTTTATTCACTTTTTTTAGATTCCACATATGAGTGAAATCATATGGCATTTGTCTTTCTCACGACTTATTTCACTTAGCCTAATACCTTCCATGTCCATCCATATTGTGTTAAATGTCATGATATTATACTTTGTTATGGCTGTAAAATATTCCTCTGTGTGTGTGTGTGTGTGTGTGTGTGTGTGTGTGTGTGTGTGTAACTATGTACACCACATCTTCCTTATCAATTTGTCTGTAGATAGACACTTTGGTTGCTCCTATACCCTGGCTATTGTGTCTAATGCTGTTATAAACATAGAAGTGCATGTATCTTTTCAAAGTAGTGTTTTTGTGTTCTTTGAGTAAATACCCAATAGTGGAATTATTGGATCACAAAACAAGAACAGGAATACTAAACTTTGTATGTAACCACAAAAGACTCCTAATACCCAAGTGATCTTGAGAAAGAAAAACAAAGCTGGAAGTATCACAATTCTATATATTTAAGATATACTACAAAGTTGTAGTAATCAAAACAGTATGATACTGGCACAAAAACAGATCAACACAACAGAATAAAGCCCAGAAACAAACCCACAATTGTATGGTAAACTAATCTATGACAAACAGGGCAAGAATATATTACGGGGAAAAGGCAGTGTCCTTAAGAAATGGTGCTGGGAAAACTGAACAGCTACGTGTAAAAGAATGAAACTATACCACACACGAAATAGAATAAAGACCTAAACATAAGACGTGAAACCATAAAAATCCTAGAAGAGTACACAGGCAGTAATTTCTCCTCTGCTTTCTTACTAAGATAGAATTTGTTTAGAGCACTAAAGTGGTTGGTTGAAACTCACAGATAGCAACAGAGATCTCCAAAAACACAAAAATGACACATAATTTCTTATGCTTTTTTATTTTGATATGGAGTAAATTGTTGCTTTCAAAAACCAATAACTCTGGTTGTTGATAATATCTGTCAATTTCTTTTTTTTAATATCTGTCAATTTCTAACAGCATTATTTACCACTGTTAACATTAATGCTAACATTTAACCATATTTAACACCATTATTTAGTTTGAAAGCATATGGAGTTAATGATCACTGGTATTTCTAAATGGTTCATTAAGAACAAGTTATTTAATGCAACTTATTATGTATTTATTTGCAAGGCGATGAGCAGGATGCTGAAGAATATGTAAAGATCCCAGCATCTCATATTCAATGTGGCCCAAACAATTCCCAGTTCTCCCATTTTATGCCCACAACACTCTAGTGTTAAATTAAAGCTTTATATTTCTACGTTCTCACAAGTGGCACCAGAATTTATCCAGTTCAAGTCAGAACCCTGGGATTCATTCTTTATTTCTTTTTCTCTCTCTTTCTCTTCCTCCTCTCCCTTCTTTCAATTTTCTCATCTGTCAATCTCAATTATCAATATTTTTTCACTGGGAAGTAATATATTTCTTATTCATCTTTTACTGTTAAATCAATAATTTAACAAATATTTGTAACAATATGTATTCATTGATTAAAACTACATTGAACCATAGTGAAACTGGGGTGAGGGATAAAGTCTAGTGCTTCTGGACTTTTTCGTCTACAAAAGAATACACATCATGAAATGAGTGGAGACAAACTTGTAAGTGCAATGCTAAATCTTGGCTCAGCAATAGACATATATACATTTGTATTTATTATTTTAAAAATTCTTTTCAGTTCTCTACACTGAGAAATTATGCATTTTTTAATGTATGACTTCACCTTGATGATAAATATAATACATAATTATACACATCTCAAACAATTAAAGATACATAGCTAGGAAATTGAAAGTAATCATAAAAATTAAGTATAACTTAGAAAATCACTAATTGTTACCTTTCCACTAAAAGTCTTCTACTGATTTGAGATTTTATTTATGATCAGTTGACATTAATAGAGCCATGAAGAAACATAAACTCATGATTCACAAAAAGTTGTCAGCCTTGAAAGAGGAAGAAAGATGGCTTTCTGAAGTGCTCTAATATTGTATGAGGTAATTTCATTAGGCACTTTTGTGATGTCTCTAAAACAGCACAATTAAAGCAAAACAAATCTAATTTTTTTTAATGAAAGGTGTATATTTGCTGGAAGGCATTCAGTTTAAGGCCACAAGAGTAAAGAAAATCTAAGAGGTTAGAGATTTTTATTCTTCATATCAATATATAATCATTTCTATTTTGATAATTTATGCAATATATATGTTTCATTCTCTTATCTTTTGCAAATAAAAAAATGCCCTAAGTTATATATTTTCTATAAAACATGCAACAAATTCTTTTTTTAATTTTTATTTACTTTACACAGAGAGAGAGATTACAAGAAGGCAGAGAGGCAGGCAGAGAGAGAGGGGGAAGTAGGCTCCGCATTGAGCAGGGAGCCCGATGCGTGGCTAGATCCCAGGACACTGAGATCCTGATCTGAGCTGAAGGCAGAGGCTTTAACCCACTGAGCCACCCAGGTGTCACAAAACAGGCAACAAAATTTAAATTCCATAAAGTGGGGTATCATTTGGTGTCATCTGAGACTGAAATTAAAGTAAATTCAATTGAATTGAATTGATCCAGTTTCTTTCACCTGGTAGTATATACCCAAAAGCAATGTGTTGTTGGTTATATCCCTGAGAAATTGGTTGGGAGATCAAGATTTGCCTTCAAGTGAATTATTCAGAAAAATATTCTTCAATGAGTGAAGGAAGCAAGATTTGGCAGAAGCAGAAGTTAAACTGCAATGCAACTGCAACAAAATCTTCCAAACCTGTAAGGAGACCTGAAGGTAGAATGACATTTCTAAGGTGTCTCAGGTAAAAAGAAGAAAGCTAGGTCTTTTTATTCCCACGTTGACCAATCACTGAAGATGAGCTGCTGTCAGGAGGGAGATTAATACTTGGAGAGTTAGCTCTCTTCAGTGGAACACATTGCTTGGGAGAAGGACTCAGCAGTGAACCCTCAGCAGATGACACTGTCAGCAGCAAGGAGAAGGAAAGGTTTGTACCTGCTGGGGTCCTGGGTGACACACCACAATATCCACTTGAAGGTAAAATCAGTAAGTGGTGAAAGTAAGACCTCAGTGTTTACTGATTGCAATATATCTCATTCAGTTTATCTAACCACGTTCATTAAGAGCAAATGTTAAAACAAATATTTACTCAACATGATAAGGCTTTTGAGCTTGACTTTTAACAAAAATGG
This sequence comes from Ailurus styani, assembly GCA_002007465.1. Lineage (NCBI taxonomy): Eukaryota > Metazoa > Chordata > Mammalia > Carnivora > Ailuridae > Ailurus > Ailurus styani. The sequence continues at coordinate 4,444,627 of LNAC01000092.1, read as the reverse complement.
TGAATTGTAATACTGTGAAATCTTGCTCTCAAGTCATTCTTTTGCAAAATTTATGTTTTTTGAGGCATTTGGTTAAAATTCAATCAATCCTTAATTATACTGAGGATGATTGTAACCTCTTAACACATTTTTAAATTGCTAAATTTAAACCCAGTTGTTCTGTAATATACTGTCAAGTACTGTGACATCTATCATACTGGCTACCCAGGCCTGGTTGGGGCTAATAAGCAGGTTGCCAACATCATGAGAGGGGCCACTGCACCCATCATTTAGGTGAGGTATTTACTCATATCAGTCAAGTGAAAGCCAAATGATGGAATCCTAGCATTATCCTCGGAGAACACTGAATGTTACCACTATAGATTAAAGGGGGAAAAAATCAATTGCTCAAAGCCAGGCGTATAGCAGGGGCCTGAGCTACAAGACAAACTCAATGGACTAGGGTACTCAGACATGGCAAAGGATATTATAGTGAAAACAAATTAGCAATTGTCAAGGAAATGGAAGTGGCCTGAAGTGACTACTGATCATTTTTGCTAATTTTACATTGATTATTATTCATTCTTTTTTCTTGGCATATGCTCAAGACAAACACAAAGGTAGGATATATGGCAGGGGCTGTATTTAGGAAAATATAAAATCATCTTAAGCTAGCTTTGATAAAACATATGTGATAATGCCTGTATACTAGATTTTGAGATTTTGATTTGTTCAGTCACCACCCCATGCCCTCTCACACATCTGGATAAACTTTGACATTCGGGATAGAAAACAACCAGGTAGAACAAGCCTCTCAAAATCTGCCTGAAGGTGAGTGCCAGGGTGGCTCAGTGGGTTAAAGCCTCTACTTTTGGCTCAGGTCATGATCTCAGCATCCTGGGATCAAGGCCCGCATTGGTCTCTCTGCTCAGCAGGGAGCCTGCTTCCTCCTCTCCTTGTCTCTCTGCCTGCCTCTCTGCCTACTTGTAATCTCTCTCTCTGTGTCAAATAAATAAATAAAATCTTAAAAAAAAAATCTGCCTGAAGGTAAATATAGTGGATGGAGGTAGGGAAGAACTATTTTGAGTTAGGAAACTACTGCTAATAATAAGAAAACTGAAATATTTTGAAGGGAGATTTGACTCATGAAATATGAACAAATAAAAGTCACTGTCTTCACCAAGGTATATCTCTTATGGACAAAACATTTGAGAAACTTAGATGTGGTAAATTAAGTTCCAGAATAAATGTCACTTGTTGAAAGCAAAGCCAGATAGCATCAAAGATCTAATGTTAACGAAAATATTTCATGTTACTGCTTTTTGTGGTACTGATGAAGAATTTTTATGTAAATGAAAGATTATTAAAAGTGATTTAGATTTAACATATAACTTTTAGAGTAGTTCATAAACAATATTTTACCTTTTGATAAACCTTCTCCTGAAATACGGAGAGACAAGTGTCTTCCTCCACTTATCTCTCTTATACACAATACATTAAGATTTCCTTACAGATATTAATTCTATATTCTGGATAATTTGTATGCATTCATTTTGTTCCATATGTTTATCTTTAAAGGGAAGTCACAAAGAGGCAGAGATTATGGCTATTTTTTGTGGGCATATGTTTCTTGTCTTATTTGCTTTTCAGCTCAGAGGTTTTATATGATCCTGACTTAAATCTTCACAGGACTTGTTTGTCCAATGAAGGCACTCTGTTGCTTTGACTAGAGTGATTGGGCTGAGGTTGGGCATTTGACCCACACTACAGATGATGTTCATATCAGGAGTTCTATTAGCATTAACAGGAGAGGGGCACATTCTATTCCTGGGAATGTTAAACGTAGTATGTAAGCCTTGGGCATCAGTTACAAGAAACTGCTTTAGGAAATCATATTGAGAGCTTCTTAGCAATGTTTCACGAGATGAGCCTAAAATCTCTTCTTTTGGTATTCTCCATTGCTGAGACAATGTGCTCCTTTTTGATTTGGTTGGGTTATTTGATAGTGATGGATCCTGGTAATCATACAAAATCACACACAGATAATTGAGTATTGATTTTACTTTGATTAATTTCTGTTTTCAAAACTCGCAGGGCCTGTTCAGCAAATATGATAAGTCATACATTTTGCATTTTCTTTGGAGTCTCTTAAAGTCTTACAGGTCTTTAATTTTATGATGAAATTATATTACCTTTGAAATTACCACCAAAAATATATTCCTTTATGCCTAGAACTAAGTGGTAATTAACACTGAAAATTGGTTGGAAACAACAATTTATTTAATAAGATACGTTGTAAAAGTTGTAAGATATTAAAAATTCTGAACATATTAACATTTGTATTTTTAAACTGAAGTAAGAGTTGACATACTAGTCATATTAGTTATATTAGTTTCAGGTGTACAGCCTAGTGAATCGAGAATTCTATATATTACACAGTGTTCACCACATGAGTGTAGTTACCATATAACTTTACTACAACATTATTGATTATATTCACTATGCTATCTAGGCTTACTGGAAGTTTGTACTTCATAATTAATCCCCTTCACCTATTTCACCCATTCCCCATGTCTTCTGGTAACCACCAGTTTGTTCTCTGTACTTACGATTCTGTTACTGTTTTCTTGGTTGGTTGGTTTGGATTTTTAACATTGTTATACATTCTATTTTGACTATATATACTCAAATGGAAAAATGATCAGAAATGTCTGCATTATTCAAAGGGATGTCTAAAAAAGTAAATAAAAATGTTTTACTATTGCTGTTTCTTTTCAACACAGGAATCTCATCTTCATCTCTGAATTAAAAAAAATAGTAAATTCAGAAAAAAAATGAATCTTCCAGGGTAAATTTACTGTCTGGAGTAAATCCTGCAAAATTATTTCAAACAATATTCTTATATATATGAACATATCTTTATTTAATTTTTACACAGTAATTATATTTTGGCTGCCTATTGGAATGTGTATTTTAAATTAGTTTCCCCATAAGTAATTGTTTCATTGTCTTCTAAAACTGCACCCAGTGTGGTAATAATATAGATAACATAGGTGGATGTATAGATATTAACATAGGTATATCACTGTTGTTACTGTCTCTCCATAGACAAAGTGTAATCCTGCCCCCATGAAGAAATAAGATTTCCTTTTTTTCTAAATTTTCAATATGATGAGTAAAATATTTAAGAGTCTAATTCTTTCCTTGTCTTCTGGACCAGTGTCATCTCATTGTCTTGAGTATTGATTTCACACCCTTCCCTCTCTGTTGTATATTTTTCTATTAGGCAAATGTTGCATCCCCTGGGAGTTCTCTTCTGATTTATAACTAGTTTTCCATAAATTCCATCTCCATATGCCTTTGTGATATGCTCTCAGAATATTCCTCAGCTTTCTCTTCAAGCTCACAATTTGTTCCTTAACTGTGTCCATTACATATTCACCCTATCTATTGAGTTATTTCCCTATGATCATTTTGTACTTTTATGGTATTTTAATGCCGGCAGTATACTTTTGAATCACTCTGTTGATATTATACTTGCTGTAACATCCTGTTCAGCTTATCTATTAACTCTATTTCCTGAAACTTTTCTATTTTTACTCTATTATGATGCTGGCTTTCTTCCAATATCTGGTAATTCTTGGTTTTATGTGTATTATGTAATTGAGTTTCCCCAGTTAATTTTTCTATTAGAGCTGCACAGCTAGTCTGAGGTTGTGTTGGGTGCATGAAACTGCTAGCTGCTTGCTGTGTAAAAGGGGGAAAGTCAGGGCATATAATGAGTGGAATACGTCAGTCTGTGTATAAGCATTGCCAGCAGCCCAGTCAGTTTGGGCCCTCTAACTCAAGGTTCCATATCTTCTGTCCCAGTTGGAAGCTACCTCCCATTCCATCCCATTCTTGCTGCCTTTCTCCAGGAGCATGAGACAGTATATGTATAAATCAACTACTCTAAGCTTCTCCTGCTATGATAAATCTCAAGTCACCATGCGATTGTATGCTATGTAGCAGGCCCAGAAGCATAGAAATGGCTGAAAATAGGAATAAAACTAGAAGTCGAGGACATATAAATTAAGGGATTTGAATTTCACAAAAGAAGAAGTGTTACTACTGTTAACATTCTGGAGAAATCATCAAAAAGTAAAGTCCAGAGACCACAATCTGGATTTCAATGTGGAGATGTCATAATAACTACTTCCACATTATATTAATTGGTGTGATGAGAGAAGTTGGATTGGAGTGGGTCAAGAAGATAATTATAAAGATTACTGAGGCTATCAAGTAAGTTTGGATGGTGTTGTCAAGAGTTGGAATAAGAATGAATGATTTAGGGAGCCTGGGTGGCTCAGTGGGTTAAAGCCTCTGCCTTTAGCCCAGGTCATGATCTCAGGGTCCTGGAATGGAGGCCGGCATCCGGCTCTCTGCTCAGCAGGAAGCCTGCCTCCTCCTCTCTCTCTCTCTGCCTACCTCTCAGCCTACTTGTGATCTCTCTCTCTGTCAAATAAATAAATAAAATCTTAAAAAAAAAGAATGAATGATTTAAGCTTAGAGCTAGAGATTATGGCAAATATTGTGTGTTTCTCATCTAGTAGCCATTCTCGCCTTCTTTCTTGTAACAAAGCCCTGATTTTGTACAAGGCAACTATGGTATACAAAATTTTAAGCATGGCCTCATACCCTCAAATTGTATAATTTCCTTCCCTTTCAATGTGGATGGAACCTGTGAACATGATGAGATATCTCCCCCTTGATTGTAATTATGTTATGTGGAGTAGTCAGCCTTCAAAAACAGATTATCCAGATGGACCTAAAGTAATCATAAGAGACCTATAATAGCAAAAAATAATCTCCAGCTAGTAGCGGTAAAGTAAAAAAGCTTCCAAGTGTGAGAAGGACTTGATGGTCCATCGCGGTTTTTAAGATGGAGGGAGCCTTGTGAGTAGGAATGTGGGTTACCCATGGAACTGAGTGACATTACCAGTGGATAGCCAGAAAAGAAATGAGGACCCAAAATTACAGTTCCAAGGACCTGGACTTTGCTGACAATATGAATGAGCTAGGAAGTGAATCTTCCACAGAACTTCCAGATACAAGTCCAGCCTGGCTAATACACTAGGGTGGCCTTGTGACCTCCTAAACAGAGAACCCAGAATTCTGACCTATGGAATGATGAGCTAATAAATGAATAGTGTTTTAAGCTATTAAATTTATGCTAATCTATTATTCAGTAGTAGAAACTAATATATTAGTAGTGTTGGCAGCTAAAATTTCTATCCTTCCTAGAATCTTTTATTTAGAAGTGGTCATGGGAAAATATTCTGATCATTTTTGATATGTAAGTAGATGTCTCTCTCAAAGGTCTTGAAAAGTTTTTGCTTCATTAATATAGGCTTCATCACTTTCCTCCTACCTTTTCATTATTACATTAATAATTTCATTATTATTTCTACACACAAAGGTAGAATTGGGTTTTATGGGAACCAATGCTATGACCATGAAGCTACAAACATAACAGTAAAATCCAACACAATAAGGATGGCAATACTTTTAAAATATCATGATAAATTAATAAAACATTACCAATCTTGGAATGACTACCTCCAGCCTCCTGATTATGTTAGATATTCTATCCTGCATTTAAGCTACTAAAAGTTGATATTTCAATGACTAGCGTCAAACATAAACATCACTAATATAAGAGTAAAGAGGCATTTAAAAATTGTATATTTTTTGTTCGCTGGGGCCAGTAAAGGAGGGACATAAGCATCTTTATAGGCTAACATTAGAAAAATTTATATGACTGTACACCAAAAGAATGGAGCTAGAGAATTTAATTTAAGAAGGAATATGTAGGTGAAATAAGTCAATCAGAGAAAGATAATTTTATATGATCTCACCGATACGTAGAATTTAAGAAACAAGGCAGAAGATCATAGGGGAAGAGAGGAAAAAAATGAAACAAGACAAAACCAGAGAGGGAGACAAACCATAAAAGATTCTTAATCATAGGAAATAAACAGGGTTGCTGGAGGGGTGGTGGTAGAGGGATGGGGTAACTAGGTGACGGACATTGGGGAGGGTATGTGTTGTAATGAGCACTGATATTATATAAGACTGATGAATAACACACCTGTACCCCTGAAACAAATAATATATTATATGTTAATTAATTGAATGTTTAAAAAAAAGGAATACGTAGGAAAATAAATACAGGTTAAATCAAAAATAGAAGATGGAAGATTCATGCCCTGAGACTGAACAAAAATGGCATAACTAAGTTTTTAGTTAAATTTGTAGGTGTGGGATAGGGCTCCAAGGAGGGAAGTGTGTTCCTAGTCACTTCAATTATCAGATTAAGCATTTCCATGGAAGTGATGAGGATCAGAATTTGAGGACCTAGTAGAATTTTTCTATCATCACTTGATGAAATATGAAACAAGGATGTTTAAGAAAAAATAGAAAATGATGGTAAATGGCCTTAGGCTCATAAATGTTTGAGGGAATATTTTTTAATATGGTAATCTGTAATAAAGTCAGGGTTTTTGCCAGAAATACTGTATTATCAAGAAATAGAAACAAAGACTGAGAATTGGAAGATTGCTCCACTATTGTGATTTTTATGGAAAAGCTCCAACAATAAGGGACAAAGATCTGTGTGTTCTGGATGAGTGATAGTTAAGTGCAACTCTTTTCAGTGCAGGAGAAATGTATCTAAGTTCAAGACAAGCAAAAGAAAATAGAGCAATCAACGAATGTGAGCAATATTTCAATGGTATCTGCAAACACCTGCATCTGTCTTATAAAAAATGACTCATTCTTTCTTTTTTCAACAACAGAGTTGAGGAAGGAGGAGGGAAAGAGAGAGAGAACTCTTCTTGTAAGAGGCTAATTATATCATAAGGGTCCCACCCTCACTACCTAATCTAAACTTAATTACCTCCCAAACGTTCCTCTTCTAAATACCATCACTTTGGGGGCTAAAGTTTCAACATGCAAGTCTTGGGGAGCCATAAACATTCAGCCCAAAACTTAGTCCCTGGCAGTAATGGGACATGCATACTTCCTGTGTGGTAACTTCACTGCTAAGCTAACTGCATGAACACCTACAAAAATTCACTCTTCTGATTTCATCTTTCTGACACATAAGGAAGGGACAGAAATGGGGTGTGTGTGGTTGTGCCATTAAAGATCCCTCCCCATGGAAAGAATAATCAGGAGTGGAGAGAATCACCAATATTCCAGAGATTTAGATTTCTTAAATTATTGGCTGTAATTACTAATCTTATATGAATCAAAGTTGTGGGCAACATTTTTAGGTAAGATGTTAACAGCTTAATCAAGACATTTCCTGTTTGATTTATAGATATTTAAGATTATCTCTTCAATACCAAGTACTACTCCTTTGGGTATCCAACAGAGATGGCTTGAGGGCAATATATTTTGCTTAAAATATTCAGAATACTACCACATTTAAATTAACTGCAAAATCACTTTCTACCTGTGCTAAGTAGGCTGATGGCTCCCCAAAGATGTCCGTGTCTTAATGCCACAAATTTGTGAATATGTGTTTCCTGTGGCTCTGGTTATGAAACACTACAGAAATTTAAAACAACATAAATTCTTTCTTTTACAGTTTTGGAGGCTAGAAGTCCAAAATCAAGGTATCAGTCTTTGCTTCCTCAAAGACTCTGGGTAGAATTTTGCCTTGTCTCTTCCTAGGTCTAGTTGCAGGAAATAAAAATCATGGATTTTCCCCAGACATATTTTATATTTTATGCTGATATTTTATTTTCAATATTATGATCTGCTAATTTTCCAAATCACAAGCACCAACATAAAAGGAACCAGGAAAATATTTTGTTATATAAAATATTAACAAAATCAGGGGTTCCTGGGTAACTCAAAGTTTCTGACTTTTGATTTTGGCTCAGGTCATGATCTCAAGGTTGTGAGATAGAGCCCCACATCAGGCTCCCTCCACAATGGAGAATCTGTTTAGGATTCTCTCTTTCCCTCTCCCTATGCACCTCCCCACTTCTCTCTCTCCTTCTCTTAAAAAAATAAATAAAAACAGATGGTGGCAAAGATTAATTTGTTCATGTGTCCTTTCATTCTTAGAATTATTCCAATATGATACTGCTCTGTTTGAGCTAAGCCCAGTCGAATTTTTATTACATAAAATGAAGCCATTATTATGTCTTTTATACAAAAAGTATTCACAAAGAAGACTTTTATCTCATATTAATACATGAAACTGGTGTCCTAGACGTAAATACACTACATATTTAGACATACACACACTCACATATACATATACATATACATGTAATCATGCATACCGTTATCAACAAAATTAAAATGTCAGAAATTATTAATAAATAAAGTATAGGTGATTTTTGTCAGACACATATGTATTTTTACATTTTTTCAAACTGGACATAAATTACTATGGCCAGAAATTAAAAGTTACATTATCTTTCTTTACTGTCATCTTCATGTGAAAAGAATTTTAAAGCAAAATTTACAAATAGATATAAATATTATTCAAAATATTTTTCTTTTTGTACTTGCAAAAATTCCTTCATTATAGAGAATAACAATAAAAAGATACTTTTCTGTTTTCTTAAACCAATATTCACTTTTTATAATGTGTTACTGAAGTAAAATTAAAATGAGTATGGAAAAAATTAAGTATCACAGGATCATTAAATCTTTTAAATTTTTAAATTTTATTATGTCATGGGATATGGCTATATTTATACTTAAAAAATAAGAAAATATATGGGTTATTGTTTCTTAAGTGAAATTTTGATTTCATGAAAATGAAAAAATGGCAATATTTTTATTGCAAAATATCTTCAAAGTATGTTTATATATTATGCTTAGCTTTATTATTAAGATCCTACAAATTTCCTACTTGCATTTTCCAAATACATATTTTCATATCTAATCTATCTTTATCTATCGTCTCTTTATATCAATCTATGTACCATCTGTCATCTACATGCATACACACACATCTTATATTTAACACTGAACTAGGAGTGAGAGATCAGGAGTTCTCATGTACTGAACTGCTTAACTACAGTGAGGAAGTCAAATTCTTTTTGAATTTCAGCTTCATTATTTGAAAAAGAAAATGAGATGAAGATACTCATTTCTACATCAGTCAAATGAAGATATTACTATTCATCATGCATTGTAAGAATTATAATTAAATAATTAATGTGAAGTAGCAAAATGCTTGACAAATAGAAAGTGTCCCAATTTGGTCTAAGATCATTTCCAGTTCTAAAATTCTACTATTCAGTAGCCAAGTTTCTTTTTATTTTTTCTGTCTGTGTTTAATAGGAATACAGTATAACACTTCTACAAATTATTCATTTGTTCTATTTCCCTTCCCCTTTCAGGTCACTGAAGGTACAGCACTTAATCTAGCTGTTAACCACTTTAACCTGAGGGGTTGTTGAAAATAAATCCTCTTTAGAAGGTTTTCTTGGGTCCACTGATGATTTCAAAATAGCTTGAAAATCAATCAGATTAACTAAAACATTTCTACTCAGACATCTATTACAAAACTGATGTCCGTATAATTCTTCTTTGACGTTGTGAACCGCCTTCCCAACTCTACCAAAAGTGTACTAAAAATTAATATGTAAAGGCAGATTTTTCCCAAGGTTTTTTATTTTTCCTAAAAAATCTCATTTCTAATTAGCATTAGGTTAACGTGAGTATGACTTTTTCTTTGGAAATTACTACTTCAACTTTTTTAGGCCACTGCGTGTGTGTAGCCCTCTCATATCTATATTTATATGTGATATTCTTAAATGAAGCAAACAAACAAAAAACCCTCAAAGAAAAATTTTTATGTCAGCCCTTTATCTTCATCAATTGCAGGAAAAATTAATCAAAATGGGAAATTTAAAATATAGTTAAAATGATGGCACATTCAATTAGAAGACTTGAATCTTAGATCTTTCTGATAGTAATTAACTTATTCACTTTGAAAAGCCATTCAGTCTCTCTGGGCTGCACTTTCTTCATCAAAAAATCAGTGATTTGGATTGTGCTACCTCTGAAACACTGTAAAATATATTTCTGGTATATGTGACTATTTGTATAACCAACGAGATGGACCTTTCTTTAACAGGTATTATGTTTATCTCTTCCATGTTTGTATAAACCAATACCAAGAAATGATTCATCACAAGTAGATTTCTAATAAATATTAATGAACAAATGATATATAGTAATGATTGTATTAATACATGATTTTCTTTTATGAGTTCAATGTAGTTTTGAATAGATATTTTCAACATCAGGAGACACAGCAATATATTCCAAATAGTACACAAAACTATGCAACCAAATTCTACCATAAAATACTGTTAAAAATTACATTTTTGAAAAAAAATTTTTGCTTTTTTAAAGATTCACTTATTTATTTTTAGAGAGAATGTAGGAAGGAGGGGCAGAGGAAGAGGGAGAGAAAGAATCTCAAACAGACTCCCTGCTGAAGCAGAGCCCAATGCAAGGCTGTCTCACCATCCTGAGATCATGACCTGAGCTGAAATCAAGAGTCAGATGCTCAACCAATTGAGCCAACTGGGTGTCCCTAAAATTTCAGAAATTTAATACAATTAACTTTCCATTAGCTTATTCTCATCATTTAGGAATACGTCCTCATATATAAGCCAAGACAGAACTTAGTTGCCAAAACAAAATGTGAGCTTGAAATCTCTACAGTATTCATTAATATCCACTCCAAATAATGTGTTTTTACTTATAATAGACTCCCAATAAAAATCCATTCCTTTAAAGCAAAAAATAAAATGTGAATCTCCAAAGTCAACTACCACAGATCTTCCATATGTCATTTTCCGAAGACACTCGGCATTGCCTACTTTAAAAAACATATAAGGGGACTAATTCTGCCAAACAATTTGAAGCTAATGGCATCTCTTGTCACCGGTGGCAGCATGAGAGTACAGCTGACTTCATTTCAAAAGGTACTACACTGCTTTGAAGTAGTCCTTACTATAGAAAATCGAGAACATCCTTGAAATGGTTTCAAAAATAGAAATTTTAGGGGAAATCACCACCTGATTCATTCCAAGATAAAAGAACATGCCAATAATACAAATGTTGAATGCCAACTCATAAAATATGCCCCAAATCCTAATTGGCACTGAGTAATATAATTACTAACATAAATTTTATCTTATATTCATGTATAACATCTTATATGTATTATATAGGCTTAGTATTACAATTACCTTATGATGCGAACATTAGAGTCTTTTTATTTCTTTCATGAAAAAAAAAAAATGGACCTGAGTTAGAAAGTTGAATTGTCTGATCAAGATTTAAGTACTGCTGTTAAATTACATTGTCAGCCTTGTAATAAATTCTGATTAAGAATTTACACCTTTGTGAACAGATTAGCAGACCTAATTGATTTTGATCCGTTAACTTCAATTTCCAGCTTTAAAAAGGTGTAACGTCACCCAGATTTATGGTTTGAAGCTCTTGTGTTTGAATTAGTGAATTTTACATTTGATCTCATTAAGAAGAATTTTGGTTAAGTACATATATTTCTCCAAGTGGAAACTCTTTGCCTTAACTCCTGGGCATTGCATAGATTTTCATAAATGTCCCCTTTTATTAATTTCCAAACATGTGAAGCAATAATTTTACAGCTCATTTATTATCTGTCAACCATCAGTTTCTACTTCTATGTAATTATGAGGAGAACTTATCCTGTATTTTTATCTTCTTACCATCCTCCTGGACTTTGCCTGCAGTGATAGACATATGGTCAGGATGTTCTAACTCCGTCGTTAACATGCCATATTGTAGATAACAATCATTTATCATGCAAGCAGTTAGAGACTCTGGGAAGAGCCAGACAAAATAATTATAAATTATCACTTGTAATTATATTTTAAGGTTTGAAAAAACATGGTTTATAGAAATTCATTATGTGAAGATGAGTTCCTGTTCAAAATAAATATGGAACCTGAGTGTGGGTTTTATTTCCTTGTTCTTATTTCATACATTTTATTAAATTTGGCATCAAATCCATCAAAAATATTTTAACCAGTTAATTAACAATGCAATCCTACATTATATAGTACTTAAACTCACTCAAAATATTTTTTATGTCATATAAGTAAACATTTTTTTTGCTTAAATAGACATCACTAAAATTTAATGGGGCAGCTAATTAGTTTAACATACATTTGGTAGTGATGTTTTTATGTGAGGTTTTCTATTTTAATTGGTAATATGGAGGTTTTTTAAAGTCATTTTGTCATTGCCAAAACCAACTTCACCTCCTCCAAAAACTTGACTTCAAGAAACCCAAACTCTAGTCAACACTTCTCAATCTTCCAGTTCTCTTTTCACTTCTTTCTCTCCAAACGTGTATTTCACCTCATCAGGATCTCTAGTTTCTACTGTCATTCTTTTTATGTGCTTATTTCCCTTTTTAACCAACTTTGATTACATGGTTCATCCTATTATCATCCTTTTACATATATCCTCAAATCCCTGTCCTCTTTTCTCTCCCATATGTATGGGACAAGAGAAGGATTTTATGGCATTTGCCTTAGACACAAAAGTAAAGATATGCCAAAAAACTCATAATCACAATAAACAGTATTTTAATGTAATATTTTAAAGCAAAAATTTAGTATAAAACATCCACCATGAACAGAACACCAAATTATAAATAAAGGCAGGATCAGTATTTTTCTTTTTGTCTCAGCTAGGCACTATTTCTGATCCTGCCTGTCAAAGTGAGATATCTTCTCATAGTTAAGAAATTGACTTAATTCTACGTCAGTTCTCTACCTACAGAGCCTTTGTCTTTTTCATATGAGAGGCTGGTCATAGTATTGGAAAGAAGAGAAACTGGAGTTTATATAATATAAACTCCAATATAAATAAACTGCAATATAAATATACTCCAATATAATGGAGTTTCAAGGGCTTTCCTTTCTCTATATTACTATTCTCCCCCCCACTGGTGAATTTACATAAATACTTTAAGATCTTAGATAACTTGTCTATAAAATGGGAATATCAATAAGGAATAATCATTTTTTTAATTTTATTTTTTCAGTGTTCCAAGATCCATTGTTTATGCACCACACCCCATACTCCATGCAATATGTGCCCTCCTTAATACCCACCACCAGGCACACCCATCATCTCTCCCCCCTCCACTCCAAAACCCTCAGTTTGTTTCTCAGAATCCACAGTATCTCATGTTTCTTTCCCCCTCTGATTTACCCAAATTCATTTTTTCTTTCCTTCTCCTAATGTCCTCCATGTTATTCCTTACGTTCCACAAGCAAGTGAAACCATATGATAATTGACTTTCTCTGCTTGACTCATTTCACTCAGAATAATCTTTTCCAGTCCCATCCATGTAGATACAAAAGTTGGGTATTCATCCTTTCTGATGGCTATGTAATATTCCATTGTTTATATGGACCATATCTTCTTTATCCATTAGTCTGTTGAAGGGCATCTTGGTTCTTTCCACAGTTTGGAAATTGTGGCCATTGCTGTTATTGGGGTACAAATGGCCCTTCTTTTTATGACAGCACCAAGAGCCATAAGATACCTTGGAATAAACCTAGCCAAAGGGGTAAGGGATCTGTACTTGAGTAACTACAGAACATTCATGAAGGAAATTGAAGAAGACACAAAAAGATGGAAAAAAATTCCATGCTCATGTATCAGAAGAATAAACACTGTTAAAATGTCTATACTGTCCAGAGCAATCTATACTTTAAATGCCATCCTGATCAAAATTCCACTGGCAGTTTTCAAAGTGCTGGAAAAAACAATCCTAAAATTTGTATGGAACCAGAAAAGACCTCAAATAACTAAGGAAATGTTGAAAAATAAAATCAAACCTGAACGCATCATGTTAACTGATTTCATGCTTTACTACAAAGCTGTGATCACCAAGACAGCATGGTACTGGCACAAAAACAGACACATAGACCAATGGAACAGAGTAGAGAGCCCAGTTATGGATCCTCAACTCTATGGTCAAATAATCTTTGACAAAGCAGGGAAAAAATATCCAGTGGAAAAAAAGACAGTTTCTTCTATAAATGGTCCTGGGAAAATTGGACAGCTATGTATAGAAGAATGAAATGTGACCATTCCCTTATACCATACACAAAGATAAACTCGAAATGGATGAAAGACCTCAACATGAGGCAGGAATCTATCAAAATCCTAGAGGAGAACATAGTAACTTCTTTGACATCAGCCACAGCAACTTCTTTCTTTTTTTTTTAACAGACTTTTTTTTTAAAGACTTTATTTATTTGACACAGAGNGAGAGAGAGAGAGAGAGAGAGAGAGAGAGAGAGAGAGAGAGAGAGAGAGATAACAAGTAGGCAGAGAGGCAGGAGGAAGCAGGCTCCCCGCTGAGCAGGGAGCCTGATGCAGGCCTCGATCCCAGGATCCTGAGATCATGACCTGAGCCGAAGGCAGAGGCTTTAACCCACTGAGCCACCCAGGCGCCCCACAGCAACTTCTTTCAAGACATGTTTCCAAAGGCAAAGTGAACAAAAGTGAAAATGAACTTTGGGGATTCATCAAGATAAAAAGCTTCTGCACAGCAAAGGAAACAGTCAACAAAACAAAGAGGCAATGCACGGATTGGGAGAAGATATTCACAAATGACACTACAGACAAAGGGCTGATATCCAAGATCTATAAAGAACTCCTCAAACTCAACATCCAAAAAACACATAATCACATCAAAAATGGGCAGAAGACATGAACAGACACTTCTCCAAAGGAGACATACAAATGGCTAACAGACAGATGAAATATGTTCACCATGATTAGCCATCAGGGAAATTCAAATCAAAACCACATCGAGATACCACCTTACGCCAGTTAGAATGGCCAAAATTAACAGGACAGGAAACAAGTTTTGGAGAGGATGTGGAGAAAGGGGAGCTGTTTTACACTGTTGGTGGGAATGCCAGTTTGTGCAACCACTTTGGAAAACAGGGTGGAGATTCCTCAAAACATTAAAAATAGAGGAAAAATCAGTTTTAATGGAATAAGTATACAATATGGCAAACTGCTTTCCAAAATACATCCTTTCCATCCCTAGTTTGAGCATGTTTTTTGAAGAGGCTTTAATATGCCATACTTCTTTTGAACTTTATACGTGTTATAACTCCTTCCCTTCTTTCTCATGCTCCATCTCTTTTCAAATTACTACTTATCCTTCAGAACTCAGCCAGGTTGTCATTTCTTGAGAAAATTGTTTTCAAACCTCTAAACTAGATCACATTCCACATTGTAAGTATTCATATCAGCATGCACCCTGTAGCATTTGTCAAAGTCGAAATGATTCATTTAGACGATTAATTTTTTAATGTCTGTCTTCTCTACTAAATTGCAAGTAAGAGTTGTTTCTTTCTTCCCTCCCCACTCTGCCTCCTATAGGTGTTTTATTCCTAACAGAGCAGAGCGTCTGGTAATTGGTAGGCACTCAAAGCAAACAAACAAGCAAAAATTCATTTTTAAATGAATAATGCTTGAAAGAATGGTATCAGCCTTGATATTAGTTGATTTTCTTTCCTTCAACATTCTAAGAAAAGATCTAGGAAGACAAAGGCAAAAAAATATTCAAATCAAGTAATTTATTCTAAGATTTTACAGGATATTTAACAAGGCAAGATTCATGCCAGGAACTTCAGGATGTTTTACAATTACAGAGCTTATTATTATATTAGGGCTTATTATTAAATTAGCCTAATATGTTAGCAATAAATTCTTATAGTAATCTGTTACACTTAAAATACATACTATATAATTCAGCACTGATTTCTATTATCTTAAAACACTCTAAATGGAAAGCTACATTCTTAAAATTACAAAAAGAAACTTTCTAAAAAAGATGCCAACAAAACATAAAATAGCAAACCATTAAACTTATTTGATTATTATGTGAAATATTCCAGCTGCACAGAAATAAAAATGTAACTACTGGGAACCAGGATACAAATTATTGTTGTTTGTCTAGAAGATTATTCAATTGTGTGACTTTGGAGAGCTTCAGAATTCTTACCTGCATAGTTTTACAAAACACATGTTTTATGGAAAAAAAGAAATAAAAAAGCTCATGTGATAAGTGACATTTTTAAACTGCAAAACACAATACAATGCAAATATGTGTGCTTACTTACAATATTATTACATACAACATGATTTTCTAATCTAAAGGACTATTTGGAATTTATAAAATATACTTTATTTATTTATTTATATAAAATACACTTTTAATACTGTACTAAATAATGTGCCTAATATTGCAGTTAGGCAATTTTTGTTATCACTGAAATAACTTAACAACTCATGACATTTTTAGCATTTGTCTTTTAGGAAATTATTCTTCTTTCTCCTTAAAGCATAAACTGGTCCTTTAGTAAATCATGGGATATGGTTTTCTGTCCCCGGAGATTACAACATGCTACAGAAAGTCTATCAAAATTCAGCTCAGGTGTTTGAAATACAGTATATGCTTCTCATCTTTAGTCATGATGTCATGCTTCAGAGGACAGCATGATAAGAATGTAGTTACTCCATGACAGTCAACAGTCCTGCTAAGAAAATCTTAGCCCTAGAAAAACATAAAATCTTAACTCAAAGATATGATCAAGTTAAGCTTTCTTCATACCTACCTGAAACACAAAACACAGACTCTGTGAGGTTACTCAGCTGTGAAGTAACAGTGCTGTTGCAAAGTGATCACTGAGCTATTTTCCTGTTTTCCTGTGAAATACATTTTGCCAAATCCAGTGGATTTGATAACAAAGCAAAGAGATGGTAACTTGCACAAATTGTTCACCTATGAAACCAACTATAACTACGTGAGTTGTTCATGATGGAAGCAACAATAACTATTTTGTATAAAAATAGGCTTAATAAAGTCATCATAGGGAGTGTTAATATAAAGTAAAAAATCCTAAAATGCCTTTTAAAGTATTTGTGAATATGAAAACAGCTACAAGTCATCTATAAAAATATTTTATAGATATTAGACAATGCTATAACCATCACATAAAAATCTTTCAAAAGTTTTCAGTGGATATATTCAACTATTATGGATTTTACTCTATATAAATGAACACTTTCCTAGAATAATCTTTCTATAAATCCAAAATGTAGCTTAATGCATAAAAACACTGCATTTTGTAAATTTGCATCATCATTAATTTTATGTACTATATTTACTTTTTTAATTTTTGCTAAGTTTGTGTACTTATGGAAAGAACAGTGTTCAGGTTCTTTGCAGTGTTAAGAGCCTTGTTGACAATCTTATTTATATCCAACATTACCCTTGTGAAAATAGGAAAATCAACTGAATTTTCATTCTATATGTACAGACAACTGAGTTATTTAAAATCAAAGACATTTAGAGTCTGAATTTACCATAAAGAGTATTTAGTTTTAACCGCATTTTCTACAGGAGGTATACTGAGGAATAGAGCAGTTTGGGTTTCTACAAGGGCTCATTCTACTGGTTATTGATAGACCAACATCTGAAAGTCATTGTCCTGAATACCAATACCCTCTACAAAGATGAATTTAGTGAAAAAGTTATCTTGAAACATTCCTAAACCTAAGCCAATAGATTTAATCTACATGATCAATTTAAATTTTTGAAAGAATAATAATTAGAAAGATATTTTATCACTATAAATTTATATTTAATCATCTGTCAATGTATGATAGTCATTCCTTTAGACTACAACCGGGAAAATTTCTTCTTATGAGAAAAAGTCAAACTTCAATAGTAATCTGAAAGAACCTATTTAGATATTTAGGTAAAGCAGTTCCAGGGAGACACTTGTTTCTATACAACATACATTTCATATACAGTTGTATACGACATATTCAATTCCATATATTTATATTAACTTATCATTCAATTATAATCACGTTTCATAAATACAAATAGGAATATGTTTATAGCAGAAGGAAAGAAAAACCATGAGACTCATGGGCTTACAATGCCATTTGAACTTGTTAAACCAGTCAAGCTTACTATAAAATGTAAAATTGAGCCTTCGAAAAACTGTAGTAATAAAAATATAAGTTACATTCTGAACATAAATTTAAAAATACAGGTTAGAGTTACTATTTCATATTCTGAATTCCATTTGGTCATTTTTGACCCCAAATACCAACCCGCCAAAATTTGTCCCTCTGGCTGATTTTTGTCAGTGGTTAGGTGAAATAATAAAAAATGTATACTGAATACTAGTTATAGTTGTCACGTAGCTTTGTTGCTCTTGAGTATTCACATGGAAAGTATCAGCTTTCCTAGCAGACTGTGCCTGAATACAATGTGATTCTTTACTTTTTAATGAATTATTCAAATTACTTTTAATTAAAGAATGAAATGAACAAAATGCATATTTTCTAAGTGCATACAAGAATTAGGCAAGAAAGAAATAATATTAAATTACAATTTTAATATTCAAGATCAGTTTAATAGTTTAAAAATTTTAAACCACTGAAATGAAATTTAACATGTTTAAAATTCTATAATCATGATTTTATTCAATTCCTCGTTTAGGATAGTTAATAGTTGGCTTTTTTACCGTTCTATCTCTCTGCCATTTTGTTGAAAATTAATGAAAATGTCATGCTATCAAAATTAGCTAACTTCGGGGTGCCTGGGTGCTCAGTTGGTTAAGTGTCTGCCTTCAGCTCAGGTCACCATACTGGGATTGAGCCCCAGTTGGGCTCCCTGCTCAACAGGGAGTCTGCTTCTCTCTCCCTCTGCACCCCCTCCCATTCATGATCTTTCTCATGCACTCTCTCTCACAAATAAATAAAATCTTTTTTAAAAATTGCTAACTTCTTTTTTTATTTTAATTTTATTTTTTGAAAGATTTTATTTATTTATTTAGAGAGAGTGTGAGTGGGGGGAGGGGCAAAGGATGAGGAAGAGAAAGAATCTCAAGCAGACGCTGAGCTGAGCACAGAGCCTGTTGCAGGACTTGATCTCATGACCCTGAGATCACGACCTGAGCCAAAATCAAGAGTCAGATGCTTAACCAACTGAGCCACCCAGGTGTGCCCCAAAAGTTGCTAACTTCTTGAATGTTACATTGTAAGAAATAGATTTTATCTTAAATAATTTATTCCACCTTTGGAATATTAGGTTGAGTCTAAGGTAGCAAATTTTAGGAATAAGCATTAACCATAAAACATCCAATAATGAATGAGAAATCCAATTCCTAACATTATGTTTCTTATTGTTCATATAAGATGATAAAATTAAGTCCTTATAGTAATTCAGTTGTTTTGGAAATGTATTTTTCTATGTGACTTCAAAGAGCAAAAAAACATTTTTTTTTAAAGATAAAACAAATAATCTGACAGACAAGGATGTTTTGGTACACATGGCACATGATTTTGTAACAATTTATGCTGTTTTAAATAAAGGCTCATTGTGATAATGGTATCCCACTTAGAGATATCAACATTAAGAGATTGAATGACAATTTGTTCAGTGATGATGGAGAAGGAATTCATATATTGTATTTAGGTGATTATATGATCATATGGAAGTTTACTATAGAATTTCAGTATTTGTATTTATTATATTTATTATAATGTTGATATAAGTTGTATATCAACAAAATATATTATGCAATATAAACAGTAATTACAAAGACCATGGGAGGACTTAGTGATTGAAGAAGGATAAATTTATACAAATAATTATCTTTGAAAGTTATGACATATAATAATAAACACCTGGAAATAAACTACACAGTTTATAGACTAGAAGGGTATCAATTGCTATAGATTGAATGTTTTTACCTCCAAAGTGCATATTGAAATTTAATCCTCAGTGTGATGGTATTTAGAGGTGGCATACTTGGATTAGATCATAAGGAGGGATCGCTCAGGAATGGGAAGAGTGCCCTTGTTATAAAAGAGATTCCAGAGAGCTTGCTTGCCCCCTTCTGTCAAGAGAGGTTAGAATGTGAAAGCAGCAATACAGATGAAGCATATATTCTTTTCCTACTAGAAATAAACTTGACCTTAATTTTTGTACTTTCTTTCTTGTTCTTCTATTTGCACTTTCTACCACTTTTGACCAGTCAGGAAAGACCCTTGCCCTTGGCCTTAAAGCTAGTCCTGCATTTTCCTAAGTATAAAAACAATACATTCTTTAAGAATGAATCTTTTTCTCTCAGGACCTAGTCCCCAGTGATAGCACTAACTGGGCATTAATTCTAAACATTCGCTCTTCTGACTGGCTCCATTTAAGTCCCAGGAAGATAATTTCCATATCTATTGTCTTTGGTCCTTGAGGGGGAAAAAAAAATGACCTTCTTTGAATGCCAGGGTGCTACCACTCAAATAGAATAGAGACTTTACTTCCCAGGATTAGGAGAACTCGAATGATGCAAATACTTAGGTAAGGGAAACACAGTTTACTTAATCATCAAACAGCATGAATAGCATAGGTTCTCCTACAAGGAAGTGTCATTTTCCACAGTGCTTTTCTTTTTTTCTTCTCTTTGAGTCTCTTGGTTCAGTAGTGTGTAGGCATTAGTGTTGTATTCATAACAGATGCACATTTTGCCATATTAAACAATAAATGTCCATCTTTTTTGCAGATACAGAAAGACACACGCATGAAGAAAGGGATAAATGCAGAAGTACCATGAATAACATTTGATACTGATTACTTGCAGTACTAAGGGATCTAAATATTGTTTTCAGAGATACCATTTTTATGTAAATCGACATCTCCTCCAGTACTTTCTTTAGCTCAATAGCTCTCTTTTGAGCTTCTGAAAATCAGAGTAACCATATCTTGTACTTCTGTTCTTTAGTCCTCATAATCCCTGTTTTTTTATTTTCCAACTTCTTATGTCTTTAAGCTGAATTCTGCAATATTTCTTTAGTTATGTTTTCCAGTTTAGAAATTCTTCAGTTTTGCCTCATATCCTATGAAACATTTTTTAAGTTGTTAATATGTTTTATCTGTATTTTTTTAAAGATTTTATTTATTTATTTTACAGAGAGAGAAAGAGAGAGAGATCACAAGTAGTCAGAGAGGCAGGCAGAGAGAGAGGAGGAAGCAGTCTCCCTGGTGAGCAGAGAACCTGATGCGACACTTGATCCCAGGACCCTGAGATCATGACCTGAGCCAAAGGCAGAGACTTTAACACATTGAGCCACCCAAGTGCCCAGTTTTATCTGTTAATATATTTGTTTTTCATTTAAAAGCACTTGTTGGTACTTTTAAAATCTGCTTTCTTCTTTTTAATGATGTTTACTCGCTACTTATTTTTATTCTTTTATTTAAAAAATAATATATGGGGATATTTTATATCTGTATATGACAAATCCAATAATTAATTTTATTGAAGACTCTTATTTGTTTGTGTCTTTTCTGACTTTTAGTCATAATGCACTCTTCATTTGTGGCTAACTTTTTAAAAGATAAATTTTTTCTTTGAATTTCATCCATGGAATACTGAAGATATAGTTGGGTAATAACTTTTTTTATTTTAGTTTTATTAAGATACAATGAATGTATAGTACTGTATAAGTTCTAAGGTGAATAGCAGAATGATTTTATTTACATGTATTGTGAAATGATTACCAAAATAAGTTTGTTAACACCCAGTTATCTCATGGAGACATAAAAAAGAGAAAGAAAAAAAATATTTTTCTCCTAGTGATGAGAAATTTTAGGATCTACTCTCTCAACAACGTTTAAAGAAATCATACAGTAATATAAACTGCAGCCATCACCTTGTACATTACATGCCTAAGTACCTATTTATCTTATAGGTGGAAATTTGTTCCTCTTGAGCACCTTCTTCCAATCCCTCCAATCCCTCCAATAACCACAAATCTCATCTCTTTTTTTCTGAGTTTGGGTTTCTTTGTTTGTTTTTTAGATCCCACATATAAGCAAGAGTATACGTTATTCAACTTTCTCTGTCTGACTTATTTTACATGACACAATGCCCTTGAGGTCCACCCATGGTGTCACAAATAGTAAGTAATGCTCTTCACTAAAGGAACTTTAGCTTGTTTCTATCAAGACTGAAGTAGAGCTATCAATCTAGTACCATGTGAAATTAACTTCTCAGTTTGCAATTCACACTTCTAAAAAGTTGTATAAATTTGAACTCTAGTCTATGTGATTGCAAACTCACTCTTGGTTGCGATTTATCTGAAGAGACTTGTTTTTCCTTCCCGCATCTTCTGTGTTAAGGTGGTTTCCTATTATTTTCTTAAAGCTGGCAGAATGTCATGAGATTTGCCATCTTGAAATATATAAAAATATATAAAAATTTGAAAATATTCATTATGAATAACTACTTCATAATTCCCTTTAAAAATAATCCGCATTTACAGCCTAACAACTTAAACTACTGTGATGCCAAGTAGATAGCTTACTTTGGACAGAAAGTTACATTTTAACAGTGATAACTGCTATTAATAATGAGTTATCATAATTAGTAATGAGAGTTACTTTCACCCTATATAACAAACACATTAATAGTAGTACATTATCTGCTTTCAGTGTTTTTAATTTTTATTTTAATATATGAAATTTACTGGCTCATCAAAACCACTCAAAAAGGGTTTTGAACAAATTAAAATTGGGAAAGAATTTATTTTTCTATTACTATATATCATAGCCAAAGGTTAGTGTTTTCTATTTTTAATTATCCTTAATTTCTTATTAAATTATAAATTTTTTCTTGTTGGCTACACACCTACACTTTTCTTCTTTTCAATGCTGATGAGGACATAAGATACCTAGAAAATCAATCCACCATTTTCAATTTTTTAAAGGTGGTGACAAAAACAAAACTAATGTGTGTGTGCGTGTGAGTGTGTGTGTGTGTGTTTATAAATACTACAATGGAAAAATATATGATAAATAATACATAATGAGAGAGGTTTTTGTTGTTGTTGTTCTTGTTTTCATTTAGTAGGAAGAAGCTGGCATTTGGAATGGCATTTAGGGACAAACACGAATTTTGAAAGCATTGAGAGGTTTGACAGAGAAGAAAGAAGAGATGGAGGTGGAGAGGGCATAGTTTTAAGAGAAACAGCAGAAAAGGTTTGCAACTTGATGGAAGAATGGCCTTTGTTGATAAATTCCAGTTTGCTTGTGATTTCAACTTAGTTTTTAATGTCTATTTTATCCACCTTTTTCTTGCTAACAATAAGGAGGAAATAGGAAAAAAGAACATCTAGAATTTCTTAGAAAATGGAGCTAGAAACAAAAAGAAATTTTTGTTTACAACCTGTTGGGAGAATGGTCTTTGTTGATAAATCCCAGTTTGCTTATGACTTCAGCTTGGTTTTTATTTTTTTTATTTTTATTTTTTAAAGATTTTATTTATTTATTTGACACAGAGAGAGATTACAGGTAGGCAGAGAGGCAGGCAGAGAGAGAGGAGAGAGGAGGAAGCAGGCTCCCTGCTGAGCAGAGAGCCCGATGTGGGCCTTGATCCCAGGACCCTGGGATCATGACCTGAGCTGAAGGCAGAGGCTTAACCCACTGAGCCACCCAGGTGCCCCTCAGCTTGGTTTTTAATGTGTATTTTACTTGTCCTTTTTTTTGCTAACAATAAAGAGAGAAATAGGAAGAAAGAACATAGAATTTCTTAGAAAACAGAGCTAGAAACAATTTTTTTTAAAAACCCACCATAAGTTTACTAATAACTGCAAGATATTTGTATAATAAGTTACTACATCAGAAAAAATGAGGATTAACTCTGGATTTATATAATCATGCATCTATTATATTGGTTAAAAATTGCAAATATGGAGTTAGAAGAATGGGAGATAATTATCTGAATCTTCCTTCTGGTTTTAGTGTTCCACAGAAATCATGATTTTTGATTTTTCACTTTCCATATTGAAAGAATATATTATGGATTGCATATAGCTAGTGATCACTATACCTATATACAGAGCTCACTCCATTTACTGTTGATTTGTGAAACTCTAGAATATTTTATTACAAATAGCTTATATTCAATCATTGTTCAGTTGCCTGAATTATCTTTCCAATCTTATGATTTTTTTTTGTATTGTAACTTACTATCAGTATATTCATTGAGTTTGTCTATGGCCATCTGTTCAATATCGGTAGTTCTGAACAAATTTTTACTTAACTTTCAATAAAGTAGACATTTCTTTAAAGATAAGTTAGTCATATTGATATTAAGAGGCACTATCACTTTCTGATTACAAGGAATGAATTTTAGAGTTTAAGAAATTTGATTCTAACCTAGGCTTTATCACTAATAAGTTTGTGATCTTATTCTCCCCATACTCTAAGCATTGGTTTCCTTTTTTATTAAAAGGTAATACTAATGCTACTTCATGGAGAAGTTGTGAGGATTTTATGAATATTACTCAGAAAATACTTAGCATAGTGCTTAGCCAAGAAGGAGCTGCTCCCTGTGCAACTGTTTTTTGTTTTTGTTTTTGTTTTTTAGTTTTTTAGATATTCTGTATCTGAAGTGCCCATTTTGCTATATAGTCAAAGGAATGATGTTATTCAAATACCAAAGGAACCCTTTATAACTAATATTATGAATTAAAACCAGAGGGCAGCATTTCATTAAGGTAAAAAGAGAGTTTTGGCACCTGTGGTGGTATCGTTAAATATGCTGATGTGAGTAACTGTGCACTGGGTTTGAGGGGTTATAGTGGGATGGTGGCTATCACAACAGTAGGTGTGAGGGATCAAAGACAAGTGACTGCAGAGCTGAATCCTGCTGTCCCTGTGAATCCAGAAGACCTTCCCAGAAAAAAGTAGCTGGCAACTTTTTTCCCTGTATTCCAAGTTGTCTAGTCTCTTCCAGATTGGCAATATCAACTCCACATTTGGACAGTTCACATATAACCAGTGATGGGTCCTCCCTCCTGAGGAGCTGCCATTGTCTCTGAGCCTCTCCACATTTCCTGACTCAGTTCTCATTTGTCCTTCAGAAGGCATCTTTGAATTTGTTTTTGCAACCCAAAAGTGAAACTCTGGGGGAGTCCTGCTGAGCCTTGCTTAGTGAGAAGCAGGGAGTAGGCAGGGTACTTTTTGTATCCTTTTAAGTAAACCTGTGTGGTCTTAAACAAGGCTACTAAACCATGCTACTCTGAGCTGTTACTGCAAGGGAGATAAGGACAGGTACCTATCTATGTAACCCACGGCTAGCACTCCAGCCTGAATATGAAGAAGTTTTAGAATATACCTTAGGTTCAGTGGAGTGGAGTCTGGAGCTCACAACCAAGAAAGAATTCTTCAGACATCTTTGGTGCAAAATGGTGGTTTATTAAACCATGGGGACAGGACCTATGGGCAGAAAGAGCTGCTGCACTGGGGTTGTGACTGGGCAGCTGATTATAGACTATGGGGTTGGGGGAGGTAAGGAAAAAGGGAGGTTTCAATAGAACTTTCATATGCTAAAGAGGACCTACAAGATACCAGAGGACTTGCCATTGTCAGGTTAAGATTGTTTTTCTGCTCTAGCAAGCTATTAACATTAACATAGTTGGGAGATTCCTGGAAGAATGTCACCCTTGTCCCACGCAGGAGTAGGCGGTGGAGGGATTTGGCAGGGTGTCAGCTTCTGCTTTGTCCTCAGCTTGCCTTCTGTTCCCTCATCAAATAGCCCCTTTACTTTGCAGGACTGAAGATGAGTTGAAGTGGACCATGACTAATCTTGCTTATTCTTTTGTTAAGCACTGAGAGTCCGATGTCTGCGATTAATTATATCTAGCAGGTAGCAAAATAAACATATTGATAAATGGTAAACATGTCTTTTCTTTAACAAAAATAGTACTGTTTTTTTGCTGATTTATATTGGCAGTTGAAGAAAGGCTCTTCAGATCTTTTTTGGATCATAAATCATTAAACATCTCCTAAGCCATACTGAACTGTAACATTGAAGTTGAGAGATCCCTGGAGAATCCCAAGTACTTTTCAGGGGGCTAACTAGGCAATTTTGACGTTTTAGGCAAGATCATTGTTTGTCTTAGGGAGTATCTTGCATATTATAAGATGCTTACCAGCATCTCTGACCTCTACTCACTAGATTCCAGAGCTCATCCTAACCTCCTGTCTGAGTTGTGACAACCAAAAACATCTCTAGAAATTGTCAAATCGTGACTGATAGAGAACCACTATACTGAATCTTAACCATTTTTAAAAAAAATATTATACTATCATGAATGCACAGTATAGTTTTCCAGAGACTACCTGCTTGGAGATCTCATCAGAGATTATATTATCTGAAAATGTTTTAATGTTGCCTTCTTTTTCAAAAAATTAATGTAGAAAAATACATACATTTATAATTTTAATGATTTTAAGCCTATAATTCAGTGGTATTAATTACTTTTGCAATGTTGTACAACCATTATCACTATCTATTTCAATTTTTTATCACCTCAAATAGAACCTTTATAAAAAATTAAGTGATAATTCCACATTCCTCCTTCTATTGACCTCTGGTGACCTGTAATCTACCTTCTGTCTCTATTATAGATATTATGTGTAACTGGAACCAGACAATGTGTCCTTTGAGTCTGCTTTATGTCAGCATAAAATTTTCAAGGCTTATCAGAACTTCATTCCTTATGGTGGAAAAATATTCCATATTATGTATTGACCGCATTATGTTTATTCATTTATCTGTTAAAGGGCACTTAAGTTTCTACCTTTTAACTATCATGGATAATGTTGTAATAAACATTGGTATACACACATCTTCTTGAGTCTCGATTTTCAGTTCTTTTGAGTATAAACCTAGGGGCAGTATTGTTGTGCTTTGTGATCAAATGATGTTTAACTTTTTGAGCTTTGCCAGCTTGTTTTCCATTGTAACTATACCATCTGACTATCCCATGCACAAGCACCCCTGTTTCTCCATATCCTTTCAAATACTTATTTTCCATATTTTGGACTACCACCATCCTAGGAGATGTGAAGTAGGATATCATTATGGTTTTGATTTTGGGTTTTGATTTTGTGTTTATTGCCAATTTGTATGACTTCTTAGGTAAAATTTCTATTCATATCTTTTACCCAATTTTTAACTAGGTTGTCTTTTTGATTTTGAATTTCCGAGCTTTGAAAATATATATATTCTGGATATTAAGCCCTTCTCAGATATATGATTTGCAGATATTTTTTTTTTTCATGCTGTAGGTTGTCTTTTTACTTTCTGGAAATATCCTCTGATGTACTTTTTTTAAATGATGATTTCTGTTTTCTGTTGTTTCTTGTACTTTTGGAGGCATATTTAAAAATCCATTACATGGGCGCCTGGGTGGCTCAGTGGGTTAAAGCCTCTGCTTTCGGCTCAGGTCATGATCTCAGGGTCCTGGGATCGAGGCCCGCATCGGGCTCCCTGCTCAGCGGGGAGCCTGCTTCCCCCTCTCTCTCTCTGCCTGCCTCTCTGCCTACTTGTGATCTCTCTCCCTCTGTGAAATAAATAAATAAAATCTTTAAAAAAAAAAAATCCATTACAAATATAAAGTCATGAAGATTTACCTTTATGTTTGCTTCTAGGAGTTGTATGGTTTTAATACTCATATTTAGGTGTTTGAATCTTTTTGAGTTAGTTTTTGTATATGGAGTAGGGTGGGTGTGAAAAATCAATGTATGTGAATAATCGTTTTATCAGCACCATTTAGTGAAGGCTGTTTTTCCCGACGTAATGGACTTCACATTCTTGTGAAAAATCAATTGGGTGGAGATTTATAGTTTATTTCTGGACTCTCAATTCCATTCCAAGGATTTATGTATTATTTCTATGCCAATAGGACAGACATTGTTGTTATTACTGTAGCATTGTAGTAACTTTGGAAATTGGGTTGAGGATCTTCTAAATATATTCTTTTGCAAAGTTGTTTTGGCTGTTTGGGGCCCTATTCACAGGTTTCTGATTGAGTGAGTAAGTGAGTGTGTGTGTGTCTAATCATGAAAGGGTATTGGAATTTACTAACTTCTCCGCAATGATTGAGATGATTTTTTTCCTCTTTTCCCTACTTTTCCTTCCCTCCCCCTACATAAATGTGTCATATTTTATTAATTGATTTTCTTAGGCTAAATCAAATTTTCATTGCTCTGATAAATCCCACTTGGTCATATGCCATTGTATTCAGCTTGCTAGTATGTTGTAAAGGATTTTTGCATCAACACTTATAAGGGATGCTGATCCAGAATTTTTTCTTGTGATTCTTTATCTGGTTTCAGAGTAGTGCTGGACTCACAGAGTGAGTTAAGAAGTGTTTTATACTTTCCTATTTTTTGCATGAATTTAGGAAGGATTGGTGTTAATCTTTTTATTGTTTAGTAATCTTCACCAATGACACCATCTGGATTTTTCCTTTGGGGGAAATTTTTTATTACTGATTTAATGTTATCACTTTTTATAGGTATATTGAAATTTCAATTTATCCTATTATTTCTATTTAATCTTAAGGCAGATAGGGTGACTTGTATGTTACTAGAAATTATCCTTTTTATCTAGATGATCTAATATGTTGGAGTACAATTGTTTATGTATTTTCTTATCACCCCTTTTCTTTTCATAATGTCAGTAGTAATATCCTCACCTTCACTTTGATTTTAGTTATATGTGTCTTCCCTTTTTCTCCTTTGTAATTCATTCTAGCTAAATGCTTTTTAATTTCATTGATCTTGTTTTTTGATCCTCCCTAGTGCTTATCTACTTCTATTTTATTTGTTGACACTAGTATTTCCTTGCTTCTACTAACTTTGAGTTTCGTTTGCTGTTCTGTTTCCAGTTACTCAAGGTGTAAAATTAGGTTATTGACTGAGATCTTTCCTTTTTTTTTTCCTAAGATTTTATTTATTTATTTGACAGAGAGAGAGACACAGTGAGAAAGGGAACACAAGCAGGGGGAGTGGGAGAGAGAGAAGCAGGCTTCCTACCAAGCAGGGAGCCTGATGTGGGGCTCAATCCCAGGACCCTGGGATCATGACCTGAGCCTAAGGGAAACACTTAACAACTGAGCCGCCCAGGCGCCCCTTTCCTCTTTTTTAACATGGGTATTTGCAGGTATAAATTTCCATCCATTAACTGCTTTTGTGCATCTCATAACTATTGGTATGTTGTGATACATTTTTATTTCTCTATAAGTATTTTCTAATTTGCATTGTGATTTCTTTTTTGATCTTTTTGTTGTTCAAGAGTATACTATTTCTCTATATTTGTGAATTTTCCAGTTTCCTTTTGTTACTGACTTGTAGCTCCATTTATCCTCCAATTTTTTATTTTGTTATTTTATTTTATTTTATTTTATTTTATTTATTTATTTTTTTTTTGCCTTTTGTAATGCCTAGCAATTTTTTCTTAATTGCAAGACATGGTATACCCGGTAAAGAGATGTGCTCTAAATATACCTTTAGTAAAATGGTGAAGTGTGGGGCAAGGAGAATTGCTCTATAGTTCTATGATCAGGTCTCAGTCTCTTCGTGAGCCCATGCTTTGAACTGTAAACTGAGCAAATCTTTCTCAGATTTTTTCTCTCTTCTTTTGTGAGACATGATGGCTAGAAACCACTGTTCAGTTAGGCTCTGATAATACTCTAGCACTTTAGCCTCTGATTAACTAGTTTCCCCTGAGGGAAGACCTGTCAAAAAGAACAGAGTCCTCTGAAACAGCCCCAAAGGGTTTCTTTCCCCTCCCCCTGCTGAAAGCAAAATGGGATGTTTTTCCTTCCAGTATTTACTGTGGGAAACTGGTGAGGCTCCTGGAGGTAAGTCCCACACTATTATGGAGACTCCTCTCTGGTTGGAGCACCCTGGAGTTTTAACCCTTAGAGTTGTCCAACACAGAGACCTCCAACAATTTTTCAATTATACTTCAGGTTTTCCTACTCCAGTTTGGTTTCTTTTTTCTTTTTTTTTTTAAAGATTTTATTTATTCATTTGACACAGAGAGAGAGATTACAAGTAGGCAGAGAGGCAGGCAGAGAGAGAGGAGAGAGGAGGAAGCAGGCTCCCCGCTGAGCAGAGAGCCCGATGTGGGCCTCGATCCCAGGACCCTGGGATCATGACCTGAGCCGAAGGCAGCGGCTTTAACCCACTGAGCCACCCAGGCGCCCTCCAGTTTGGTTTCTGAGGTGGTTTCTGCCCAAGAGTCTCTGCTCTGGTAAACCGAGAGTCCCTTGCCATCACCTGTCTCTCTAATATTAGAGTAATAGTTTGTTCTGTGTTTGCATCTCTCTTATGGGTCCAAGAGGAGTTATTGATGTTTCAGTCTGTTCAGCTTTTACTTGCTGTTAAAACAGAGTAGCAACTTCTAAGCTCCTTATTCCAACTGACTCTGCATGTATTTGTTTGGGAGACAAAAACTAGGAGCTATTTATGGCACTACTTTGCTCTTGCTTCATTTTAAAACTACTTTTACTGGATATGGAATTCTATATTGTTAGCTTCCCCTCATACACACCATTCACCCAGTATTTTTTATTTATTTATTTATTTATTTTATTAAGATTTTATTTATTTATTTGACAGAGAGAGAGATCACAAGTAGGCTGAGAGGCAGGCAGAGAAAGAGGAGGGAGCCCGATGTGGGCCTCGATCCCACGACCCTGAGATCATGACCTGAGCTGAAGGCAGAGGCTTTAACCCAGTGAGCCACCCAGGCACCCTCACCCAGTATTTAAAGACTTTTTTTTTAAAACATATTCTAGCTTCTTCAATTTCTTGATGATAATTCTGTGCTTATTCTTATGATTCTCTTGTGTGTGTGATAACATACTACCTACTCCCGGCCCCATTTGCTTTTAACTTTTGAGCATTATTTATGGTTTTCACCAAGATGCATGATAAGTCTGCATATGATTTTCTTTGTAGTTACTGAGCAGGGTATTTGTGGGCAACCTCAGTCAAATGTGATCGTACTTGTTTTGGTTTTTATTTTGATGTTGATTTTGTCCAACATTTTTCTCTCTTAATCTCTCTTTCTGTCTCTCTCCCCCTCTGTCTCTCTGTCTCTGTTTCTCTCTCTCTCTCTTTAGTTATATATATATTATATGTAGAATTATATATATAGTTGTATATATAATTATATATTAATAATGTATCTTCTGCTTCATTTTGTCTTTTCTAGTCTTCAGGAAATCCAGTTATACTCCAGTTATTCCTCAGTTAGACCACTTGATAGGATCTCACAAGTCATTAAGACTTGTTTACTTTTTTCTATTTTGCATTCTCTCAATGCTTCAGTTTGGATAATTATGTTTTTTTTTTTCTTTTTCAGTTGTGTTCTGCCAATTGTATCCAAT
The DNA here is from genome assembly GCA_002007465.1 of Ailurus styani. Classification (NCBI taxonomy): domain Eukaryota; kingdom Metazoa; phylum Chordata; class Mammalia; order Carnivora; family Ailuridae; genus Ailurus; species Ailurus styani. Next base: position 4,413,268 of record LNAC01000092.1, on the reverse strand, counting down.
GTTTTTTTGAAATATGTCAGATATGAAATTATTTAACTCAAGGATTTTCATTTAGTTATTTTCCATAGTTTGCCATACCTTCTAAAATTCTTTATCTCTTCAAATGCTATTGTCAACTTTTTTCACTAGATTCATTAAATGTGTTAATTCATTAAGTATGTGTTAACATGTTTTAAATATATTTAAAATTAAATTTTAAAGAACTTGTCTATGCATTACAATAGCTGTACTATTTTGGTTCTGTTCACATCCATTTATATTTCTTCTTTATACTATGAATCACATTTTTCATATATGCCTTTTAAAATTTTGGGCTTTATTCTCAAGTACTCCCTTTTCAGTGTAGTCTTTCCCAGTGATCATTACCTGACATTTGAAAGTAGGTTTATTTTGTTTCTTAATTTAACAATGTTTGTGGCATGCCACTAGAATAATTTCTTATTCATTTACTGTTGAAACTATAACATCTAGAACCATACTGGAAGCAAAGACGATACCAGTAAATCTTTGTTCAGTAAGTGAATCTATTTATTCATGAATAACACTTAAAATAATTTGAAATTATTTTCAGCGAATACTTTCCTTAGTAAATGTCCACTTAGTGTCTTCAAATAAAGTTAAAACTACAGAACTTTCCATAATAAAGCTCTTCCATGCTTAGTGAGACAAGCTTAATTTTACCAAATTTAAGAAGAAATATTAGCATGAGTAGATGTCAGCAACTTCTAAATGTTTTCTAAGCCAAATAACTGAATAGGAGTCCTCAGGGAGAATTTTTATTATCAAAATTATTTAAGGGAGTTAATGAATGACAAATGGATCATGATAGATTCTCATGGGGAGCCATAATGGAGTAACTCTTATGTCTTTATACTTTAAATTCCTTAGTCACTGGAGAGTGTGAACATAAACTATGTGTTTGATAAACATTACTAACAATTATGAATTAAATTCACATTTGTGTTATGTGTATATTAGGACAGTGCTTAACAAAAACATTTAAAATTAAGCTTATATTTGAGGAGCTACGTGAAAGAAAATACAGGTAGGAGTAACAGAAAATGGAAAGGTCTGAGAGAAGAACTTTCTCCTTTTAATAGTGAAGAATTAATGTGGTGGTTATCTTAGTTGAAAAAAAAATCATTTTAGCAACAAATAAAAAGTGGGAATAGGTATGTTTTTATATGATAATGAGAAAATTCATTTTAAACAAACAATACAATGATTCATTTGTAAATTATATAAAATTATAGACCTTCCCAAAGTAGAATTTGTACTTTTTTAATTGTGGGTTATTTACATCTAATTTATTACTAATGTACTTTTAACCAGATTTGTAGTTCTATACATTTACTGTGCATTTGGGTTTTGAATATCTTCTCGCTAGACTCAGTCATCAGATTTTGACTTAGTCATCAGATTATATTACCTAGCTTCAGTCCCACTGAATAATTTCCCTAAGTTACAAAAGTATAAGGATAATATTTCTCTCTTTTCATGAATTCTTGTATACCTACATATGCATATTTTTTAAACAAAGTGATTGCTAATGTATTTGAAATTTGAGTATATTTAATTGAAATATGAAAAGATTTTAAAATTTCTAATATCCAGCTAAAAATGATATATATAGCTTTGATTTATTTCTTACTTCTAAGCAAATTTTTATAGAGGATTTGTAATGCATTTTGGTATGTGTTATCATTATTATTAATGTATATTGTTTAATATTCTCTAGAAAGATACCTGCTTGTAAACAATGTATGAGAGTATCCTTTTCCATTTCTGAAACATGAATATCATCTTTCATTTTAGTGCTTTACTACACAAAAAAACTCTTTTGATACATGTGTCTCATTAATATGCCATTTATATATATATATATCTAGCATTTATCAATGTATGATACAAAATAGTCATTCAACTAAAAAATACTAAAATTGTAAAATATTAAACTAATAAACAGTAATAACTTAAACTGTGGATGTATTATCCCATCTGTTTGGCCTAGAAAATATATATATTGTATATGAAATAATCATAACAAATGTCAGAATGGAAAATAAATCTATGACTGATTCCATTGTGTGTTTCTTTTTTTTCCAGTAAATTCAATATAATCAATTTACTTTAATCCATAATTGTTTATATTGTAGGTGGAGACTTATACTACTTTGTGAACTGTTGCTACGGGTCCATGATCAGGTCAATACATAAACTGAAAGTAAATATTTTGACAATTTTATAGCCATATAATGTATATAACTTATGACACAATAATTCCAATTTATAAGCATGTACTCCAGGGATGTATACAAGAAGTTTCATAGCAGCAACAGCTGTTCTAACTTCAGACTAAAACCAGTTGAAGTGAGCAACATCCAGAGAATAAATAAGTAAATTTTGGTATATTCATGTCATCGAATTCTATCCCACAGTGAAAATATATGAGGTAAAGCAATACAACTAATATGCATGAATTTCAGGAACACAAGGATGAATGAAAAAGCAAGCAGATGAAAATATCAGCACTATGATTTCATTCATATAAAATTTGAAAACAGAAAACTGGAGAATTCTTTAAAAATATCTATTTGTTAAAATTATCAAGAAAAACATAGAAAACTTAAATAAAAATTTCAAGATATTGGTTGCTTTTGACATGAGAAAGGAACATGGAATTATGAGAGTTCTTTTATTTATAAATATCTTTTCTTTTAATCTACTAAGGTGATTTATAGGTGATTTCCAATTAAAAAAAACCCCACATATTTTAAACAAAAATCATTTAGTGAGCAGCTGGTAATCTGGAGCACTACTTCCCAAAGTTTATTCAGAAAAGATATGACCCAGTCATCTTGTTAAAATTGGCTTTATTTTAGCACGTTCTGGATAGGATCTAATATTCTGAATTTCTAATGAATTCTCAAGTGAAGTCCATGTTTTCAGTATTCAGTTTACACCTTGAGTAGCAAGACTCTAGATCTCATTTAAAAAGAGTGTGACAAAGAAAGAAAGAGAGAGGGAAATTAAGAGATTTGCAAATACAAGAAATTAAGCAAAGATACAAATATGGTTATAAATATGTAGCTTCAATTAAATATTAGATCATTATTTGTGTCAAATTTGGTGCAGAACAAGTATGGGGTTTTGAATTAGAGCAAAAGAGTTTCATATATTAATCCCAAATTTTTAGTTGTGAAAATTTTATAATGTTACTTCAAACTACCTTGTCTCAACTGTATGAGGAAGGCAACATCTACCTTTTAGAAGAGTTATGAAGATTACATATGATAATTTTCTATAAAGCATTTAACATACTTCTTGTCACTTGGTATTACACTTTGACCAATTACGTTAATTATATTAAACATTTGTAATACTATGTTTATGTTTACTATTAAAATTATTTTATACTTTATAAAATAATATTTTCATCTATTTTATATTTTATATTTATTTTATAGGAAAATAAGAGACAATTCAGTTATGTTGAACAAGCTTACTTTTCAGTCCTACATGTTAAAATTTTCCTGGAAGTTTTAGGAATTGATCATCAGTTTCTATTTTGTCTGACAATAAAATCTCCATCAAGCACTCAACAAAAGCAATAGAAAACTATGTTTATAATAATTATATAAATGAATTTTCTCAAACCTTCCCTAAGTTTCCAAGTGGTTTATGTAGAATACAGCAACACTGTGATATGCACAGATCTCAGTTACCATGATTTAGTTAAATAACACTGGTTCCCCAATAACATGGTTCAAATTCCATTTACCATGGTATGTTGTCAGTAATTACACAGGTACAAAGTTTGCTGTTTCAATCTATGAGTGAATTACTAACTACATAAATAATAGATATGAGTCATGATCAGGAACAAATCACTTCATTCTTTCAAAGTCTGTCAAAGATTGCTCTGTGTATAAACTGTTATTCAGTTCATGCACAAAGAAAATATGAGGTTTTCTTGATTTTTTGTCTCATGATGTAAATCCATCCTATTACAAAATGGTTAATTCAGGGGGGCCTGTGTGGCTCAGTCAGTTCAGCAGAAGATTGGGGATTTCCCACTCAGGTCATTATCTCAGGGTCCTGGGATCCAGCCCTGCATAAGGCTCAGTGCTCAGCATGGAGTTGGCTTGAGGATTTTCTCTCCCTTTCACTCTCCCTTTTCTCCTCCACCTGCTTGCATTTTCTCTCTCAAATAAATAAATAAATCTTAAAAAAAAAAAGGATAATTCAGGTGTTAATTGACAAAGTGAAAGTACAGCAAAGAAATGACAAGTGATAACACTAGAAGAGAAATTAGAATTAAAACATAAATGGAGTTATAAAGAGAATACCTGTCTTTGGAAATATTGATATCATTGCTTTTCTAGAGACTTTAGAGGAACATAGTAAAAGTGAACTAACATAAATGAGAAAAATGATTTAACAGAAAGAATGAATTTATTCTAGAGAAATTAACACCAGCAAAACATTTCACTTTAAAGTAACTGTCAGAGATATTTCACAACATTTAAAGTGCAAAGGATTAAATGGGGGTTTCAAACTTGGAAAGGAGTAAGACAATCTGCTAAGTCATTGGAAAGATGGACACTCCATGTTAAAAATTATATGATAAACAGAAGGCCAGCATTATTCAAACTACTCTAGATAAGATTTTTTTTAAAGAAATAAAAATACTTTAATGTTTTAAATAACAGTGCATCCAATAAATACGAGTTCTATTTTTTTTAAAGATTTTACGTTTTTATTTGAGAGTGAGACAGAGGGGGTGTGAGCAGAGGGGTAGGCGCAGAGGGAGGGGGAGAAACAGACTCGCTTCTGAGCGGGGAACCTGATGCAGGGTAATATGAGTTCTATTTTTTCATTTCCCTATCCATCTATAGAAGATATTAAAAAGATATTTTGATATTTTTACAGTTTTTTATGGATTACCAAGCCGTCATAATTTTCACACTGATAAATATTTTTCCATAATTTTAGCTTTCATAGTCATTTTTAGAGTCCCGCACTACTATGCAAAACAACTACCCATAGGTTAACTCTGAAGATTATCTTTAGCATCAAACTTCTTGTTTCTATTTCCATAAGCTTCATTATATCTAAATATTTTAATTGATTATGACATCACATGCTTAGATATATAGATGTATTTTCAAACTTCAAATAATGCAATGGTTACATTTCTAAATTTCTGATTTTGTTTATTTCTGCTCACGCTAATTTATTTTGTGCTAACCATTAATTCTATCATGGGGCTAATTCTAAGAGAATTTATACTGTTTTCTAGCATAATTTGTATAGCATAAATAATGTCCACAGATGTTTAATTATCTGCTGCAGAATCATATACTTATTAAAAAGTATTAGAGATTTGCTTACAATTGCCTTAGAAAATTCAAATAATAAGTTAAAGAGAATTTGAAATAGCCTGAAAAATTTATAAAATCCAAACAAAAACTCAAAGCTGCAGAAAATGAACATATGTTTAAAGCATATTGAACTTATCTAATTGTAAGGATTTGTTAATCTAAATTGTTTTAAAGGAAGATGCTGCATTTGTAAAAAATATGCTCAGAAATTGTATGGACATTTCAGACAATAATAAAACATAATTTGAGACTTCAAGTCATCAAACATGCATGGTCCTGCTGGGTTATGGACACTGGGGAGGGTATGTGCCATGGTGAGTGCTGTGAAATGTATATGCCTGATGATTCACAGACCTGTACCCCTGAAACAAATAATACATTATATGTTAATAAAAAAAATAATCAATTAATTAATTTTTAAAAAATGAAAGAATAAGAATTGCCCTAACATTCATATTATTTTAGCTGTGCTGTTCGGGACCACCAGTAAGTGTTTCATAGCAAAATAGTAATAATAATAATAATAATAATAATAATAATAATAATAATAATTTTATTCCTAGTTTAGATAATTCTTATACTTTTTATTTCCATTAGTAAGTATACTTTATAAAATTATATAATAGCTGTATTGAGATGTAATTAATATACCATACAATTGACCCATTTAAAATTTCACCATTGAACAGCTTCTTGGAATTATACAGTATAATTTTAGAATGCATTCATTACTCCATAAAGAAAACAGGCATCCATTAGCAGTCATTCCTCATTTATTGCCACCTCCCTGAGGCATAGGTAACCACTAATCTACGTTCTATCTCTATGAATTTTCCTATTCTGGATATTTCATATAAAATGAATTAAGTAATATGTGGTGTTTCATGGCTAGCTTCTTTCACTTAGAATGTTTCCAAAGTTTATTAATGTTGTAACATGTATCAGTACCTCATTCCTTTATATTACTGAATAACATTCAACTGCCTCAAATATACCACATGTATCCATTCATCAGTTACTAGATATCTAAGTGTTTTCTACTTTGGAACTCTTATGAATAATGTAATAAACATTAATGTAGCAGTTACTCTGTGGATTTATGTCTTCGTTACTCTTATATGTATGTATAAACCTAGAGTAGAATTTCTGGAACATATGGTAACTATATTTTTAAACTTTGGAGGAAATGCCACACTATTTTCCAAGGGAGAACTTCTACTTTATGTGCACCAGTATATAAAGGTTCCCATTTCTCCACATCCTCACAAACATTTATAAATAGCTGGGGGTTTTTTGTTTTGTTTTTGTTTTGTTTTGTTTTTATTATAGCCAGACCAGTGGCTGTGAAGCAGGAGATCATTGTGTTCATGATTTATATTCCCATATTGACAAATAATGTTGATCATCTTCTAATACATTTATTGGCCACTTGTTTATTATTTTTGAAAAAAATGTTTATTCAGATGATTTGCTCAATTTTTATTTTTGTTATTTGTCTTTTTATTATTGAATTTTAAGTGTTGTTCCTGTATTTTAAATATAATCCCCTTATCAGATATATGAGTTGTAAATATTATATCCCATTCTGTGAGTTGTCTTTTAACTTTTTTGATAGTACTTTTTGAATTGCAATTACTTTTCTTTTGTAACCTGTGCTTTTGAAATTAATTATATTTAAGAAACCATCCCCTAACCCAAGGTCACAAAAATGTACCTACATTTTCTTCTAAGAGTTTTATACCTTAAGCTCTTACCTTTAGGACCATGACTCATTTTTATTTAGATTCTGTGTATGGTATTTATTTAATGTGCATATCCTGTTGTCCTGGCATCATCTGTTGAAAGAGTTATTAGTCCCCTACACCTCGTCTTGCCACCCGTGTCAAAAGTCAATTAACCATAAAGAAGTTTACTTCTGGATAATCAATTTTATTCTACTAATACATATGATGATACTCAAACTGATTTCACACTGTATTTATCATAACTTGGACTGAATTTTGAAGTTAGGAAGTGAAAGTATCTTAACTTTGTTCCTTTTAAATTGCTTTAGCTGATAAATGGCACATTAATTTCCATATTAATTTTAGGATTGTTTTCTCGTTTGAAAAGAAGCCAAGTGGCATACTTACATGGATCGAGTTAAGTCTACAGATCAATTTGGGGAGTATTGTCTTCTTCATATTGTAAGTCTTCTTATCCTTGAACATGGGGTGCTTCTCCAATTCTTTGGAACTTTAATTTCTTTCAGTGATATTTTATAAATTTCAGAATATAAGTTTTGCATTTCTTTTCTTAAATATGTGCCTAAGTGTTTTATTCTTTTTGATGCTGCAGTAAATGAAATTGTTTTAATTTAATTTTAAGATTTTCATTCCTAGCATAAAAATAAAATTCAGTATTTTCTAATTATCTTGTGCTCTGCTATCTTACAGAGCTAGTTCATTTGTTCTAATAGCTCTAAGTGGCCTCATTCAGATTTTCTATACATAGACTCATATCTTCTGCAAAGAGAGATAGTTTTACCTTTTCCTTTCCAATATGGATGCCTTAATTTTTTTTTTTTCCTAATTTCTCTGTCTAGAACCTCCAGTAAAATGTTGAATGGAAGGAGTTGGAATGAACATTCTTTTTTTTTTCCCCTAAGATTGATTGATTGATTGATTGATTGATTTGACAGAGCGAGAGATCACAAGCAGGCAGAGAGGCAGGCAAAGAGAGAGGGGGAAGCAGGCTCCCTCGATCCCAGGATCCTGAGATCATGACCCGAGCCGAAGGCAGAGGCTTTAACCCGCTGAGCCACCCAGGCGCCCCTGGAATGAACATTCTTGTCTTGTTTCTGCTCATAAGGGGAGAGCATTCAATCTTTGACCATTCAGTATGTTAGCTGTAGATTTTTCTTAGATGCCTTTCTTCATTTGGGGAATTTCCTTCTATTCCCAGCTTGTTGAGTATTAAATGCTTTTCTGTGTCCATTTAGATGACCATATGGTTTTATCTTTAATCTATTGATGTGGTGTTATTATATTGACTGATATTCAGATTTTAAGTCCATGTTGCATTGCTGGAATAAATCCTTTTTGGCCTTGATGTATAACACTTTTACTATATTGCTGGATTTGGCTTACTAGTATTTTGTGGAGGATTTTGTATCTATATTAATAACAAATATTGTTCTTTAGTTTTATTTTTCTGTGAGATCTCTGTGTAGTGTTGGTATCAGGATGACCTCACAGAATGATTAAGGTAATTTTTTTTTCTTTATCTTTTAAAAGAGTTTGTGGGAAAAGTGGTATTAATTCTTCTTTAAATGTATGGTAGAATTCCTGAGCAAAGTCTCCTGGGCCTGAGATTTCCTTTGTGGGCACTTTTCAATTAATCGCTCAGTCACTTTAATTATTCTGGGTCTGCTCATATATTCTATTTCTTCTTGAGTAATTTTTGGTAACTTGTATCTTTCTAGGAAGATGTCCATTTTGTCTAAGTTAATGTAGAGTCACTCATAGTATTCCCTTAAAATATTTTTTTTCTCCCTTAAGATTGTTAACAACACACCTTTTATTCCCTATTTTAACAATTTCAGTATTTTATCTTTTTTCTTGGGTATCCTACTGTTGATATTATGCATTTGATGGAGCAGTCACCTTGTCCAGACTTTAGGGACTGATATTAATGGAGAGAGACTTTTCCTGCAGGTGAGCATGAGGGTACCAGTTAGTTGGGGTGTGGCAGTTTCTGTTTCTGGAAGGACCAGCTGTCTAGTCTCCATGCAGTTCTGTTAGCTGAGGTCAGTGTTGGTGAAGATTACAGGGATCTTCAGGGACAAAGGCTACAGGTATCTTGTGAGTGCTCTTGGAGTCTTGGTAGCAAAGGCTGCAGGGGACGACTTGGTTTCTTTTTCTCCCATGGGGGATGATAACATGGCCGAAGGGATCCTGTTGCCACCACATCCAGCTTGTGGACACCCCACAGTGGTGGCAGAACAGATGTCTGATGTGCAATTACCCTAAGATCAGCTATGGAACCAGAGTCAGGAATGTGGGTCCCTGTGCAGTGAGAAAAATTCTGGGTCTGGGACACTGTCATTAGTGATGATTCCTGTGCCTCAGGCATGGACTGACATGGCAAGTCATAGAGCCAGGATCTGGAGCACAGGCACCCCAGGAGTGACAGCAACGCTGGTGTCCAAGGTACTGGCTCCTCCACAGGCAAGGCTACATTGCCTGAGATTCAGGAGTGTCTGCAGCAGGTGGGGCTAGAGTCTTCAGGGTTTGCAGAGTGGCCTCAGAGCTGGGATCTGAAGTGCCGGTGCGTTTCAGTCAGTCACGGCTCCCTGTTAGGGATGTGTACGGTGCTGGAGGGAGCTATCAGCTCTGGTTCCAGGGTGGTTCAACAGTAGCTCCTTCTGGGACAGAGCACTCATGGCAGCATCTCCCTCTCCAAAGGCTGCAATAGTGGTGGCTGTTGGTTAGCACAGTGGGGAACAGCTGCTGGTTTTCTTTGCAGAGC